>JAOTAY010000189.1:3895480-3912816 GCA_025629805.1 Erythroxylum baracoense | reverse complement strand
TCACCAGATGGGAAATAATATTAAACATAATTGAGAAGCAATTTCTTAGATTATGCTCAACTGAAAGCAGCAAAGAAATAAACTTGATATTGTTTCAAGAGAAGGACAAAATATTAACCTTTGCTAGCCCTGCAACGCTTCTTCTTTTTCGCTTCTTGGTGGATTCAGTCAGAGACTTGTTAGCAGCATTCTTCTTATCAGTCAAAGTAGGCATCTAAAGCAGAACAAATTATTTAAAAAAATCATTAAACATATATAAGCCACCATACCGATAATTAAATAAATCTTACCATCAGATCATCTTCATCAGTAACACCAACTTCATTGTCATTGTGACCCAAATCAGTAGTTTTGCCTTTTAGTTTTGATGAAAAACTTCTGCTTTTTCGAAGGAAGTTAGATTCAGCGCTTTCTTTCACCCTTAACTTTTTGTCCCCCAAATTAGGACTAGAATCATGTCCTAAAGCCTTTAACGAAGGGTTTAAAGGACTTTGAGTTGATCTTAAACCACTATGACCGTATGATGATCGCCTGCGTTTAGGAACAGGAATGGAAGAAATTTCACTAATTTTCCTCTTTTGAGCTTTTTGATGATCCACTTCTGATTTTTCCTCGCTTGAAAAGTTTTTGTGCCCGTTGCTAGACTCAAACTTGCTAGATATCCCCAAATTATCCAAATTAATTTCCCTCACCATTTTTAAAATATCAACATCATTATCAGCATCCCTTGCTTTGACTGATGAAGATTTCTTTTTACTCGTTCTGCTCTTGGTTCCCTGAGACTTCAACTGTCTAATGATTTTCCCAAGAGGCATTTCATTTGCTTCTGTTTCACTGTCCTTTTGAGCCTGATCCTCAGCAACATCTGAAACAACCTGAATTTACCACAGGCAATACAATTTAGTAAAAGTTGCAAGCAACACCTAGTGGCACAGAAAAGTATTGCATTGTGGAAAGTGCTTCTAGCACTAGAACATACTTTCTGATCTGTTTCCAAGTTAAGTGATTCCATGTAAGCCAAGACACTCTCATCAGCCAACCATGTACGTCCTTTTGCCTATCAAAAGCACGAAATACCATTGATGAAAATAAGAATATACTCACAATGTACTCAAAAGAACAAAATCATTCAAAGCTAAGGGAATGAAATGATAAAAGGCAGCAATGTAAAAGAATTAATAAACTCTGTTGATTCTGGAGAAACCATCAGGAACTTTACTTTGCCATGAGCTCAATTAGTTTCCTATCAATAGAACAACTAAAATTATTTGAAGTTGCCGAAACTACCATTGATTCATTGCTTTCTTCCTGTTCATGTGGTTTATACAGCATTGTAGGCAGAGATACCCTTGAAGCCAACTTTTGCAGATCCTCCTCCTTTTGAGCTAAGTTCTTGGTAACTGCCAGCCCAAGATCAGAGATAGCATGTGAATTCTGTGGACATCAAAAATTCCAATCATAAGACCATTTTTATTCACTAAAACTTTACAGTGACCAGTCATCACTTTTGTGGCAAGTTTCTATTCATTAAACAAAAGATAAAGAAGAGTACACAGTAGGAATAGTTTCTCTGTGACCTTGGATTTTGCTGCATCAACTATATCTTCAGAGGACTTGATACTCTGAAATATAGACACTATAGCAGAAATACTTTCCTCCTTGTTGGAACCAGAATCCAACTTAGCATCTTCATCTTTTTGCACAAGCATTGAAACAATTAAGTATAATTTCCTGAAAAAGCAAAAAAAAAAAACAGATAATGTTACTCTGCAACAAATTTTGTACAAAACAAGGATTTGATGCTTTCATTTAATAAATTACGTAGATTAAATATTACCTTGAAAGCAGAACTAAAATGGAATCAGAAACTAACCGATATATTGGTTCAAATGCTTTAACATCTTTCCATTCATCTACACAGGGGCATGACAGATGAGCAAGAGAGTGGACCAAGTACGGAAGGATGTGTTCAGGATAAGCTGACACTGGCGTTGCATCGCTTTGGACAGGTGGTTGTTGTGCCTTTGCTTGGTGATGCATTTGAATGATATCAAAAAGGTTCTCTTTCTCCTGTCAATTCAAACAGGGGGTCAATTTCAATCAAGAAAGTATTTGCAGCATTATTTTACAGTAAGAAAGAAAGCATAATTAGGCAGCAGAGGTTAAATATGAACCAACTGGTTCCAGCATACATACCTCTTCCAGATCAGAGGGCTTTGATCCCATTGAATTAAATAAGAATGCACACGCATATTTCACATCCAGAAGCCTGTCCTTTATATACTGATGGACTTTGCTTAAAAATAGCTTTCTAGCTTGGGGAAAGGGAATCTAAAAGATGAAAAAGAAAAGGAAGAAACAGAGAAAAATAAATTATGACATAAACCATCAAATAGTTGCAACTTACAACTAACTGGAAAACTGATGATAGCAATAACCAGAAAGCACTTTACCTCTGGTGTCCTCAATGTTAAGTGGAAGATATCAATAGGTATCTTATGATCCCATTGCTTTGATAATCTAAGAACCGCCTTTGCAGAAGCAAGTCTCAAGTGGGCCTTGTCAACTGAGCTGTATGATGAGACAACTTGGTAAATAAAGCTATTAATATCGCAAGATAAAAACTGACAAATCAAAGATGATATGTAGACTGATTTTAAGTGGCAATAATAAGATACCTTGATTCTGTATCTGTTGACAATTCTCCAAAACAAAGCATCTTCCTTAGGATTTCAAGAAGGTCATCAATACCAGGACGAAGTTGTGCATCTTTGACAGGCAAGTAGCTCTTAACCAATGTCTTAATACCATAAATCTGCGTCCAATATTCATTTCAAATTCAGATAAAAGATAAAGAATCAGGGTCTAGGGACTACAAAAATGAAAACTTTACTTAATGAACACAGCTCATCTTTGAAAGAATTGAGATAAATTAAAAGGACCAACCTTCAACAAGCACAGTTCACTTCTGCTATCCCAACCAATATCTGAATTGTCTTCTTTCTGTAACAATAAAGCATCCTTAATTATGAAGAATGTTAAGCAGTAAATCATAAACAAGAGAAATTGAAAGGAACTTCAAGGCATACACTGCCGCATTCCAGGATCTTATTTTTGATGAATTTTTCAATCTCTCCCTCTCTAGTTTCAAAAACTGGCATTGCAGTCTGTGCTATGCATCCCAAAGATTGTAATACAGCTGGCAAATGTCTCTTCTCCTCCAACATATCAACAAGTCTCTGAGCAAGCAAGCAACATCGTTTTTATGCAAGTACATTTATAAATGGCACCTTACAGAGAACGTGACACATCTGACCACTAGTAGCATACAATAGGGAGAAAATAAAAAAGAGGACCACCTTGTACAAAACAGAGAGGGACTTAAGCCCGTCATCCTTTGTTATAGCTGCCAAGGCATGTACAGCATATTTGGCCTGTCTTCGGGTGCCTTCCAAACAGAACCTTTCTAATATGAGGTCAACTGAACTGCATTAATCAATAAGTGTGTAAGGGTATATTTAAGGTGCAAGTCAAGATGCCAATAGTTTAAAGGGCAGTACCTTGACGACACTGCAAGTTGTTCACGTATGGTACCACCAGCTTTTGCCAAAATGTGCAAAGCCCCTTCTTTGATCACGTCATCATCATCTTTGAGGAAATTTATGAGTTCTTCTTCTGCCCCACCAAGCAGTAATGGACAGAAACGTGCAAGAATCTGAAAACTCATCACATAAAACTTCAATAAGTTCTCAACAGATGAAAAAATCAACTTGATACTTAAATTATGAGCTTGAAGCAGGAACAAACATACAAATGCCATTTAGTTTAAAGTCAATGACCACTTAAAGATATGCAAGTCTATACTGGATTCACAACAACTAAAATCATAGAACAAGACAATAGGTATCTAACACAAAGTTCCCAACTCAAGTGACGGTTAAATCACAGTCGAGAAAAAAGATGTTGAAAGATAATCGATGAAAAAATGGTCACTTGACGAAGGATACAATACACTTTAGAATAATATATTGTTCTTACCACAAGTATATCCATGCAAGATTGAGTAAGCTGAGCATTTCCAGAAGATTTGTGTCTAGAAGCCTCCAGAAGAATATCTTTGACATGCTCCTTGTTGAAAAGTAAATAAGAGCATTTCAAAGAGAGATTGCTCAAAAATTCATAGAGTCTGTGCTTCTCACCAAGGATTTTAAGCAAATCTTCCTGCAAAAGGAAAATTTTCAAGAACTTTTAGAAGGAAAAATGCAGGTTCATGTTCAATATAAGTTGCAGGGAACCAGAGACTTCAGTTGACTTATCGAATGAGATTTTAGGAAAGCAGCACAACACATCAATTATTTCTATATTAGTCATAAGGTGCTAATTACAGTGACCAACTAAAGGAAAATGTGCATCAGAATCAGATTCTCTAAAGAAAAAACTATTTTCAGCTAGAGTCTGAGACAAATTGGTAAGGCTTACATCAATGTAGTAAGAGACGTCTACAGATAAAATAACAAACAGTAAGCATTTGGACCAGAATCAAGAAACTGTAGATAAAAACCAGAAACAGGAGATTGTGGCAGGTATTGAAATGAAAACAGCAAATATCATGGTAATGCCTGTTATAGCTAGCACACAATCTGGATACCCACAGTAAGATCATCACTCACAAAGTTGAAACCATAAAGCTTATGAGTTCTATACCCCAAATTTGAAGACCACAGATCGTCAAGTCTAGTTTTCTAATCAGAAAATTGCAAAAATGATCGCATTTGTTCCTATTATACCACTTACCCGACTACTAAAAGTTTGACATAAGCTAGTACTTGGATCAAGTAGACTTGTCAAAATCTTCCAAATGTTGGTATCATTCAATTGATCAAGTATCTGGAAATTCTCCTCAGCTTTCACAGGTTCAGCAAATGAGCGGGACATGATCCGGAAGCAAAACAGAAACTTTTTTTGGATCTCAGGAGCATCTCCATTCTGCACTTGAAACACATGGGATGTAACTTTTTTGTCAACTTTTATGCTAAACATGAATTGAGTTAAATTTGCTAGATTTGTGTACCTGATGCATCTGCCTAAGGGACAGATATCTCTGCATCTCTTGCTGTAATCTGTATTAAAAAATGTAATATTCATAAGAACGGTGAATAATTCATCAGATTTGCAAAAACGCCAATAGTCACGTCTAAACCAAACATTAGTTAAACTCACCTTTGTTTCTGCTCCAAAATCTTCTCAAATGCTTTAAGCTCGACTTTGTGAAATGCAGAGAAAACTCTGACCCAGTGCTTAACTCTGTTTTTTACAGAGAACTCGGCTGGAAATAGAGATCCAGAAAGAGTTGATTCGATTGCATCTGATCTGAAGAGAAAATATACATGTTAAAAACTATTTTAACCAGTAACTGGAGAATCAAGAACTTAAAAGCTATAAAGTTTATCAGATCACCTAACATATTACCATGGAAGGGCAGAAGAGGAAAGGAAAAAGTGGCACAGAGTGAACAGTAATATGTCTTACCTGAAATCTTTGTCATACAAACACCTCATAATCTTTCCAGGAATCCAATCGAATTCACTTGGATTTATTGAGCCCTCAGTGGACTTCACACAATAAACCTTGAATATCTCAGCAAGTTTCTCCATGGTATAACTTTTAACAAGTAACTAGAAGTCCAAGAAAGAAAAACACCACACATTAATTACTATGAATAACACCATAAATACTTATGCAACAATTTCATGCACCAAAAGAAAAGAGCAACGAGCCTACAGATTTATCCCTGAGACGATCTGCAACTAATTTTATTGTTTCTACAGGAATTGAACTCAAGGCATGACATGCCACATTGAAGATCACGTCAACAACTTGCTTTCGGACATTCTCATCATAGTCCAACAGTCGATCACAAAGGGCAGCTGGAATATATTGAACCAAATCAAATAAGGTAAGGTTCTCAAAGAACAAATTTGTCAAAACAATCACCAAACTTACAAAAGATTTGGGGAGCCTCAGCTCGAAATGGATCTGTCAACAGGCATTTTTTAACATGTTCAAGGACAGACATCCTGACCCCAACTACCCTATCAGTCAACCTTTTCAGAAACTCTGAAAATATTGGCTGAAACGATTCACTAATGGTAGATCCTGGCACAGCAAATAAATCTCCGACTAATTCCACAGCTTTCAAGCGAATCTCTAGCTTATCTTCCTGCATTGGGAACGAACATAGTAAGAAATTACGAATTCATTTACAGTAAGTTACAGCATCAAAGATTAATGAAGTCTTAAATCCATATGTACATAGGTACATCAAAACGTGCAAGCCTTTTTCACGGTGCCACAAGAAATTTATGTTGACACCAATAACTGAATGCTAGTGTAATATAGAATCAAGATTTTTGTAAATGTAGGCGTAGAAAAGTATGAGTAAGCAATGGATCTGGAATTACCAGTAGCTCCCCTGTGATATATGGAGCAACTCCTGATAGGATATTAGGAGCACAACGATGAACATCATATATAACTTCATGGTAGTCAATCTGGTTATCTGTGGACCTATTATCACCGGATATAGATGATATGAGGAACTGTTTTATGTCAGTTTCAAGTTTTTTGGCACATTGCTCTATAACACTCATGGCAAGCTTCCTTGCAGCAGGGGAGATCTCCTACAATTTACATGCATCATTCAATTATCTGCCATTAAGGAAGCCATATAATAACAAATACAAAATTAAAAATAATAATAATAGCCCTGACAATGTTAATTGTGATACAGCTCAAGAGAAAATGCTTACACTTCTGTTACGTCCTAATACAGACAAAATAATAAGCAAAAGATCCTCTCGAACATCCTCACTTTCTTCAATGAGAAGGACCATGATTGTCTGCATCGAAGACAATATACTTTCTTGATGATCATCACTGCAAAGACAAAGTTTAGACATCAATCACTTTTTGAAATATGGAACACATACTTCTGTTATTCAGAATATGACTATGAGCCCCAAATATAAATGAATAGAGAACTGGGTCGACACAGGAAAGGGATTATAAAAGGTTAAGGAAAAGAGTCCAGACCAAAGAGCCTGCACTTAGGATTATATTGCTAAAAGTTGATACATCCTTAAAAAAGATATCCTATATTTATCAACCAAACTAGGACAAAAATCAGGAACCACTTATCTATACTTCTACCAGAACTTTAGTCTGTTATCATGACACGGAGACAACCTTTAAGCTCAGACACACACATCCCCCCCCCCCCCCAACAACTCCATAAACTTTCTAGTAAGACATTAGCCACTAGATTGTCAATCAAAACATAGAGAACATATAGTTCCATGCTTCAACTACATCAACTTTATAGCAAACAATCACATCTGGGTAGAGAAACTTGAAAATTGGATGAAAATCAAATGATTTAACTTTAAGTGTAAATGGAAACGTCTGACTCTCAAACTTTTATAAGGAAAATCAACCATTTTGGCATGCCATAGAGAAGAATTCTAGATCAGAAGAACTAACATACAACATCTAGATCTATACAGACATATTTCCTTGATCCATATTATCGCACTGAGCTAAAAGATACTAAAATAAGAGAAAAATGAGTCCAACACATGCAAATAATATTGAGCATCATAAATGAAACAAAACCATGGGATATAACAAACCTGGCTACGGAAAAAAATGTACTGAACATTTTATTCACCAAATCATCGCTTTCAAGATCCAACATCGCAACACATGACCTATATTTGGCAAGAGTCTCCAAAATAACAACACTCCTTCCAAATGAGGGACTACTAGCTTCGCTTAACCCACCAAAAGTGTCTACAGTCAAGTGAAAAACATCCTGCAGACAGCAAAACAATTAGCTAGGAAGCAAAAAATTTAAGGTATTTTAGTAAAATGGAATCCATTAGTCAATAAGTGTGATCAAGGTAAAAAAAAAACACCTTTAGAACATCACCACTGTAAGGAGCTTCAGGTGCAGCAATCCGGGTTATCTCACAAATACAGGTTGCTACCAAAAGTTTAACATCTCTATCTTGATGCTTTAGCAATTCCATCTTTATAATTGCATCAAGAAAAGGCTGCATTGACTCCATTATTGAAGTGGATGGCGATTGATCCATTTCAGAAAGAGAGGTAGCAGCTTGCTGCAGGTATAGCACATATTACTAGCAAGCAACAAATAAGAAAATAAAATTATTCCCTATAAAGAAAATACAAGCAAGGATGCGAACGAATATTTTCCATGGTACTAAAAGTCCAATTTTACCAAGAATGCATACCAACAATCTGAATGTACATATCGTAACAGATTGGCCTGTACACAACACAAATTTCATAAGACAAGCAGCATAACAGTACCAGACCACAAAGTAAATATTAGTAAGAGGAATGCTTAGTTGGGGCAGCAACTGGTAGCAGTATCCCTGAGTCACAAAAAAGTAGTTTCAACATAGTTCTAGCAACTTCAGCTTATACAGAACTCCATAGAGCTTATGTAAGTTCTATGTATCTAAGCAATTAACATATATGGAAAGAATAAAAAGAGAATGACATATATCATCAACACTGGAATGAGTAATTACAAAGGGGAAATATCATTTTTCCTCTGTCACAGCTCTTCTTCTGTTCCGAAGTAGTGAACTTAAACAGCAGAATAAGAAAGCCAAAATTCAGGCAGAAAAACAGTTAAAGGGTCTGTTTTTAGCATTGTTTTCGTTGTTCTTGTTTCCAAGAAAGCTTTTGTCCACCCAATATAAATGGCAAAAGTTGCAATCATTGGCATAAGTTGCATGCACTTGGTTCACTAAAGGTCAATATTTAGTCCTCAGGAACATATACCCTAGCCTCTAATTACAATATATACAACCGAAACAAATAAACAGAGACACACTATGCAACGAACATAAAATAAACAAAGAATTAACAACATCTACATTGTACTCAAGTAAAGTAAAAAAGAAGAATTTTCAGAAACAATACATCGTAGAACAAAAGGGAAGCCAAAAAACCCTAATTGAACCTGATTCCCAAAGAAAAAACGCTCCAGGACCACAAGCACTATAGAAAACAAACTTTCTAGTCTAAAGAAAGCAAATTCACATACTAAACCTGAGAAAGTCTTAATATTTAAGCTCCCTTAGAACCCTAAGAAATTTTCTTAAACCCGAAGCTAACTCAATTTGACCTTGAAGCAACCGAACCAGACACCGCAAGAAATTCTCTGTCACACACAAACACATAGCAACAGCAAAGGAAACAACAACAAGAAGAAGAAGAAGAAAAAGAACGAAACACCAAAATTCCACCTCTTTTCACTCTCTTTGAAAGCAAACAGAGAGAATAACAGAATTAACTAACCAGACCCCAGAAAGGAAAGAAAAAAGTTGCAAAATTCAACATAACAAATGCACACCTCAAGGAGCTTAACGAGCTCATCTTTGGAAGAGGGAAGGTTCTCGAGGAGCTTGGATCCCACCTCCATGAGTTGCTGTTGAACCTTCTCCTCCATGTTTCTAAATATAACTACTCTTTCAAACACGACCTCGTTCAGAAGCTTCGAAGCACGAGCTTGCTCATGGACTCCCAATCCAAGATAATAGGGTTGGTTAAGTACGCAAGGAAGAAGATGTGATTTCTCCACTCTCTCTCTCTCTCTCTGTTTTTGTGTTTCGAATATTTTTGTTTTTCTTTTTTTTTACCTCGAACAGGCTCGCGGAATGAACTCTTTAAGCTTAACTCTTAAGGGATGACTTCTCTCTTCCATCACTCATCTGCAGTACTAACTAATACCTAGCTAATCTATCCCTCACATGACATGACGCTAAAGGACAAAACATAACATTATCCTCGGAGGACAACATTTTAAATTTGTTCGCTTCAAGGACATCAATTCTCATTATTTACTATTCACTCTACTGAGATAAGGTTGTGTGTCCAAATATCCCGTGGCAGTACAACTTTTGATTCTAATTAAAAACAAGTTAGTTTAGTTTGGTAACAAGAGTCCTTACATTTATTAATATCTTAATTTCCTTTTTCTAAATTCTTAGTGAAATTAAATATTTTTATAATTTTCAATTTATATCTTATAGTTAAAAACAATATCTCTATAAAAGTAAGACTGTGTATTATTAAAATTTTAAATATTAAACCCATGCGCTCTTTTTTAATGTAAAGTATTTATATTTTTTAAATAACAACAATAATATTTGGTAGAAATTTTATTAAAGATGATTTTATATGTTTTGTTTTTATTAAATAAATTATTAAGTTGATGCCTTTATTTATTAAATAAAAGTCGTTCTTGTTTATGGTGTATCTTGTTCCAATCATTCCTATACATCTTTTTCAGTGTTGCTCATGACGCTCGTCTACTTGGTTAACTTGAGTTCACAACTTTTGTCCTGATTAATCAATTTCTATTTTATTTTATTACATTTTATTAACATATTTATATAAAGTTTATATAAATACGTAAATAATATTAAATAAAATAAGATTACAATACTTTAACAAAAACAGGATGCTTCCACCACAGCTAATGTAATGTACTCGACTCTTTTTAACAATTGAGTTTTTGTTTTCGTTATTCTATCTCGTTATTTTATGTTAATTAATAATTTCATTTATAAACTTACCAATTAAGCGGCCAGACCTGATCTGACCACTAGCCAAGGTGGCCCGTAGTTTATAGTCCAACAAGTAGAGATAGGTCGACCAGTGGCCTAAATCATGGCTTGATTCATCATGGGCGAATCAAGCCAATCCAGCCGAGCATATTTAAAAAAATATAAAAAATGACAGTCATTTTATTTTTAAAATAATGGTTGAGTCACTAGTTTAGTTGGGTCGACTCGTGATCCGATCGACCCGATCTCAACTCGTATCTTACTTATAGCCCGGTCAATGTGGACTAAAATTGGCCTTATCATATTTGACGTCCCTATCTATTTATTACTTGAGGCCAGTATCAAGCCGTTTGTTCTAGAAATGTAAGATTTGGACTCCAAATTTCTTTTTCTTTCCTTTTCTTATATAATAAGAGACTTCACGAATGTCTTTCTTTAGTACTTGCCCAAAGAGCTTTTTAGTACTTGAAAGCATCATTCTTAATATCGCAGTGCATTGATTAGTACATTAGTGCCAATCTTACCGGTAAAAACTTGGCATCCAACAAAAAGATTTTATACTAAAGGCATGTTTGGTTCAATAGAACAATTATTCTATTCCTGCCATATTTTTAAAACTTAGCTAATTTTGTGTTTGGTTAAAAAAAATCAAAGAATAACTAATCATATTAATAAATATTCTTTAACTTTTAAAAATAGGTAAAAGTTATCCCTACCTATCTTTATATATTTCGAGAATAAGCTATAAATATCATTTTATTATGGACATTTTTATTCCTTCTCATTCTCACATTTCTTCTTCATTTACACGGAGCCTCCATAAACTTCTTCTCTATTTTATCCTTTACTCTCGCGTTCACCACTTTTTCATTTTCGCGCTTTCAATTTCGCGATTCTCTTCCCCAAAAACTTCACTCTCTATTGAAGTCAACTCAGCCTTCTACCATTGGTCTTCCCTTCTGGATAAGTTATTCTTATTGTTTTGATTGGGTGATAGGTTTTTGTTTATGAGTTTTAGCTGAATAAGGGGTTTTGATGATGGAGTTATGATGGGTGAGGTATTAAGTTTTGTTGATGGGTTTTGTTGATCTTTGTAACTTCATCTTCAAGGAAAGAGACATTTTGACGGCAACTCCTCCTGCGGATGTGCATACATTTTGTACTAGTGTGAAATAAAGGGGAGGCACAGTGAAGAAAGGTTTGCAGGAGAGGAGTAGGGTGTAAACAATAGCGTGGTCCAACCAAATTAAACCGTCACATTAGTAAATAGTGAGGAAAGAACACGGTGGCCTGAAACAGAAGAGTAGAAGAGAGCTGCAGGAGAGTAGTTGAGGAGTGAATAGTATGCGTGACCCAATTTTTATTTGTCAAATCAATGAGTAGCCAATGTTTATTTGTTAAATAATAAAGAATTTAATAATAATAATAATAACAATAAATAATAATAAAAAATTAATAATAAAAAAATAAGAATAATAAAATTAATAATAAATATAATAGGAAGAAGAAGAAGAAAATCAACAATAATAATAATAATAATTATTATTATTATTAAAAAGAAGAAAAAAATTAATAATAATAAGAAATTTAATAATAATAATAATAATTGATAAAAATAATAAAATTAATAATAAGAAGAATAATAAGTAAAAAATTAATAATTAATAATAATTATATCAACAACAACAACAACAACAACAATAATAATAATAATAATAATCATCATCATCATCATCATATTTTGGTCTTTTTGTTGGTTATTCCTTTGTTATTCTAAGTTTATATTTTCAAACCAAATATTGACATAAGAATTCTTTAAGGTCCTGCTTGATTGGCGGGAAAGTAAAGTAAATTTGGAATATGATTCCTTGGAAAATAAATTTATAGAAAGTAAAGATATTCGCATGTTTAGATACTTATAAGAATTCTAATAGGAAAGTTGAGTGGATTTTTATTATAGTGTTTAGTATATAACAGTATTTCATGGAATATAATTTAATTTTGACCTGTGTTTTCAATTATATCCAATCATATTATTAAATGTTAATTTTTTTCATTTCTGATATTTTAATCACATAATACTGTTATATCATAAATGTAATAAAAATACTAAAAAAACCTCAACCAAATACAAAAATAAATCTTAAAATTCAAATCAAATATCAAAATTTTTTCTATCATTGAAAATAAAAATACAAATAGTGCATTATTATTAAATTATTATTCTTATTAATTTTATTATTCGTAATATTATTAATTATTATTATTATTATTCTAATTATTACTAAATTTATTATTTTTATCATTACATTTATTTTTTATTAATTTTATTATTATTATTATACGTATTATTATTATTACTATTATTGCTTCTAAATTTATTATTCTTATTAATTTATTATTATTATTACTTTTCTACTTTATTATTCTTATTATAATTAATTTTATTAATTATAATAATTATTATTGTTGTTGTTGTTATTATTATTATTATTATTAGTTTTATTATTCTTATTAATTTTATTATTCATATTATTAACAATAATAATAATTGTTAATTTTCTCCTAATTATTAATTTTATCAATTATATTTATTTTTATTTTTATTATTAATTTTATTGTTATTATTATTATTATTGATTTTATTATTCTTATTAATTTATTGTTATTATTATTATTATTATTATTATTATTATTATTAGTAGTAGTAGTAGTAGTAGTAGTAGTAGTATTAGTGGTATTATTAATTTTATTAATTGTATTAATTACATTTATTATTATTATTATCAAATTCCTTGTTATTATAATAGAGTTGTCGTATAGTTGAGAGAGAACGAAGGGTTGAATTGATTAGCGTATTTTTTATATTAAATTCTTAAGGAAAGTAATATAAATACTAAAGAGGTGATGAGATTTAGAATCCAAACAAAGTGCTACTACTTTCTCTATATTGAAAAAGTTGTTACTTTCATAACTACTAAAAAAAAAGAACTAAACATGATAATATAAATTTTAAGAAAAATATTACTTTCTTAAGTAAGAATCCATGCCAATCAAACAAGGCATAATAGTAAACCAAATAAAGTAATACTCATTCTATTATATTCCTCATTTTTTCCTAAGAATAATCATTATATTTCTTATCTATTCTAATCCTCAAATCAAACAGGCTGTAACTTTTGGTATCGGTAGGTATCAGATATTTTGATTAGTACTGGTGGCTACCGACCAGTAACCAAAATATCGGTCAAATATTAGTTAGAATTATAATTAAAAAATAGGATTAAATTGAAAAACTTAAAATTTCTCTTATATAAAATAATAATTACTATGATAAATTGCCTATAATTTATTTAATAAATAATAAAGATAAAAATAAGAATGTATTAAATAAATTTTTATATAATTAGACTTATACATTATACATTAGATAATTAAATATATTAGTTTAATAAAATTTAAATACTTTTTATAAATATTTTAAAATTTTATATATTTCATATTGACTATGTATACTTTTTTGGTGCATATATGTGAAATTTATTATAATAACTTTTGAAATATGTAAAGATAACATTTGCTATTAAGTTTACTTGTTATAAATTTATATTTTTACCTTATATTATTCTTAATTTTATATCCATAAGAGTTAAATGATCTTTTTCTCGTCTTAATTTACGAGAAATATGTGAAAATAATATTAGTGAAAATAAAAATAGTTTTATATCAAATTTATATTATTATAATTAATTGAGATTGGATTGAAGTAAAGTAATAAAGTATCTAATGTAATATGATGAATGATTGTTTCATAATTTTATAAAATTTAAAGAATATTTTATAACTTTAAAAAGTTATTCAAAATGATATTTAATATTAATTAGTACCAGTATCATGCCAAACCATAATCAAATCTGATACTAATTCTCATATGATATTCATAACATTGGTTGAAAGAGAATTTTCTAATAATTTCTCAATGTTATACTAAATTTACTATTAATTAATTAAATTTTTATTTTTATTATTAACTAATTTAATTAAAAGGTTATTTTCATAATATTTCTAAATCTTGGTGATTTCGTTCTTGAACAAAATTAGCCTCTAAATCACTAATTTCTTTCCATGGCTAGTGTTTGGGTTTGCACTCTCTTATTATCTGTGAATCTTTCTTTGTTTATATATAATTATATGTCTCGTTTTTATTTAAAATTAAGAATATCACATCATTAAAATATAAGTCTCACTAATATATACAATTAAAGAAAAAATTACGTCGTATATGACGTAACGTTTAATTGACAAATAATAACCTCTATTAAATTTTTTGTCTTTATAAAGTCTGTTTTGAACGTTTTGTAAATATTAGAATTCAAGTTAAATCCTCCAAAATGTTAGAATTCAACTTAGATTTTAGTGTAAACATTAAAGTTTAAAATATACTATTGGCTTAAACTTTAACATTTATCAAATGTTTAAAAGAATCCTTAAATTAATAGAAAAATAATTTTTTTAAAAAATTTTAACCTGAATGTGTAATTTTCTTTTAGTTAGACTCCTAGGCCATATGGACATCAAACCTACTAATAAGCCAACTTTCGAAAGTTTGGGGAAGCTGGGAGGTCGCACCACCATCCATCATAAATTCATAATCCTTCTGAGATCCCTCGCTACAGTGCAGGCAAACAGTCGATGCGTTTGTGTCTCTATGCATGTGTGGCTTGCGCGGCTCTATCCTATCATGCCTCATCTGGCCAGTATCATGCGTTTGAGTGCAACGGAGTAAGTACAAATTTGTTTTCATATTTAATATCCTAAAATTTTAGATCATTTAAATTTCACGAAATGATTAACGTATAAATTATAATAAAGTATAAATTATAATCCGTACCTTTTTTTCAGAGTTTAATCATTTTTTTGTTATATCTCTTGAATTATTTCTAAAATCGACTCGTCTCAATTGTCGCAATCGTACAAGTGTCCAACCTCTAATAATATCTACAAAATTTGTTGAAAGAACTTTATAATTATTATAAAGAGAATTAGGCAAAGAATTCTTATTCTCTTAGAGTTTAAGTCTATTTACAATATATTTTTGACAATATAATAATTTAATTAAAATTATAAATATAAATAGTTCCAATTAGATAACGATTATGCTCAAATATTCAATATCTCATATTGATCATTACTTATTAAATATCTTGTATTTAATCATAAAATTTCTCAAACTTTACAATCAAGTATAACTTGATTAATACAGTTTTTTCTCTTCAACCTGTTCTTTGTATGTGATTCGTTAGGTTTCAAAATATATTTGCAATGGATATAAATTATAACCCTAAATCACATTTAGGCTTAAATAAATTAAACTTCTTTAATTTATCTTTAGTTATCTAATTAAACAATTTGTATCCATAAATCGAGATTGACGCTAACAATACATTACAACCATTCAAATATTTAGGAATATTAAAAGCAGTTTTGACTAAATTTTTCATGTATGATTTTTTCGTATAATTCAATCATTTTATCACACAATATTTTGATTAGACATAAAACATAGAATTTAATGTCTACTATATTTTGAGTCCAATCAGATTAATTCCTCACCATTAGTAATTGATTCATTTAATGACATGTGTAAACTATTTTACAAAGTGTCATTTTACCTTGGCCAAGAATTTTTTAAATCAATATTAATCGAGAACAACATAACATTTTCCCTAATTACTTTAGAGTGATAAATCTTATTTTGATAATTCAACTACTTTCGTATAGTTTATACTACATCCAATCACTATACAATATAAATTTAAAGATCTCAAGTCAAATGATTACTTATACTATCATCATAATAAAAATTTCCTTATAAGTACAAGTAATATTTTAAATGAATTTCTCATATGGGATCAGTTTAATGAACTTGTTTTTTAATAAGTACCAATATATTTGTTTAAGCATTTATATACTCTAGTCTTTTTTTTTTTGGTATTGAAGAAAAGAAAACACCAAAGGCTAACGCCTTAAGAAAGCTACGGAGCGGCTATCATTCTGCAGTAAAAGCCTCATGCCATGAAGGGGATCATCCCAGATAACTAAGGGTGGCGAGCTCGAAGAACCTTTTTTAGTTAAGAAATCTGCACATTAGTTACCCTCATGCAAATTATGAGAAAGTCGACATTGCCAATCCCGAGCAAGGAGATCACGAACGTCTTGAACCAAACTAATATAAGGGTGAGTGCTTGGGTAGTAATTATTTATAAGATTCACCGCTTCTTGAGAGTCTGACTCAATCAAAACTTGTCTATAGCACGGTCCCAGGCTAAAATTAAACCATGCCGAATAGCCTGTAATTTTGCATTCAAGTTTGTAGCGTGTCCAATGAAACCTGTGAATCCCACTACCAAAACCATTACGAACAAGACCACAAAAACCAGCATCTCTAGCATTCCCAATCGAACTGCCGTCCACATTGATCTTTACAAAATCAATAGGAGGGACACACCACGATATCCATTTGTCCTTGCTCGGCCCATAGCTACAGGATTCCATATTATACGCAAGCTTACACTCATACAGTAACCTCACGTACCATTGACGTTAAACAATGCAAGGCATGATATTCTGTTGGATCACTTCATTATTCCTAGCACACCAGATGATCCAGAGGCC
>JAOTAY010000189.1:3867945-3882807 GCA_025629805.1 Erythroxylum baracoense | reverse complement strand
TAATTTATTAAATATATAATCTTGAATTAAATTATTCATAATTTTTATTAATAATTAAATAATTAAATAATATATATCATTTTAATAAAATAATTAAATAATATATATTTAAATGATAGTAAATTAGATTATGAAAACAACAGAAACAGGAAACAAAAACCACTTTCTATGATTTTCATAATTTTTGAAAATTGGAAGAAACAAAAAAAACAGAAACTAAAAATTTAAACAAACAAAGTTTTTTATTAAATTTAAAAACAAAATCAAAAAATCAAAAAAATGGAAACAAACACCTCTTTAATTTTTGTGCATGAGTGAGAGAAAAGTTAGGGATTTGAAGTTGAGAAAGAAGTCGTTTCACTAATCAGGCTTCTACCGACACTAATGTGCTTGATTAGTGAGGGTTCATTGACACGTAATAGTATCACATCAATAAAAATAACGTTAAAATAAATATCATATTAAAAGTAAAAATTAATTATTTTATTGCTATTTTTAACTCTTTATAAAATTCCCAGGTGGAAGGTGTAAAAAGTCGAGAAATAAAAAGAAATAAAAAGCCATGTCACATGTAAAAATTTCTCAAAAGTCGCAATTGGACAATTGGAGAGGACCAGAACAGTAATTGTTTTGAGTTTGACATGCTGAGATACTATCTGAACAGGACCAGAATATTTATTTATCCTACTTCCAGTAATTGTACTGATCAAACGGTCAAATTTATGTCCACGTTTCAGAACCTTATCGACAAAATGAACGGTCCAAAACCATCCTACTAAATAAACTAATAAATAAAGCAAAGTCTCCTAAATTGTCTGCGAAGAACCTAAGATCAGTGCTCTTTCTAGTACTTGTCATGTGTAATTCAACTACTACTCTGAGTTAAAAGTAATCCAATTTTCATCGATCTTCACTTCTTGATTAAAACCCAAAATTGTCTCTACCTTGTCAACCCAAGAATCTGTTCCTGGTGTTAAAAGTTCCTTTTTTGGTTGTTTTCTCACTGAAATCTTTCTGTTTAATTTTCTGTTCGTTGTTGACCCAAAAGAAAAATCTGATCTTGGTGATCTTGTACATGTGAATATTCAATCTTGGTTGCCGTTTGTGGTTAAAAATGGCGGATTCTGACAACGAATCAGGAGGGCATAATGCAAATAGCGAGTCGTCGTCGACGAGAGAGCAAGACAGATTCTTGCCAATAGCAAACGTGAGCAGGATCATGAAGAAAGCTTTGCCAGCAAACGCGAAGATTTCAAAGGATGCGAAGGAGACAGTGCAAGAGTGTGTGTCGGAGTTCATAAGCTTTATAACAGGAGAGGCGTCAGACAAGTGTCAGAGAGAGAAAAGGAAGACTATTAATGGTGATGATCTGTTGTGGGCTATGACTACTTTGGGCTTTGAGGAATATGTTGAGCCCTTGAAGATTTACTTGCAGAAGTACAGAGAAATGGAGGGTGAGAAGACTGCTGCCGCTGGCGGCGGTCGCCAAGGTGATCATAGAGACGGCTCCGCTGCCGGTGGTGGTGGTAGTGATCATGTGAGTAATGTAGGTGAGTTTGTGGGAAGTGGGGTTTATGGAGGGATTCGGACAAGCATGATGATGATGGGGCATCACCACCAACATCATCACAACCACCATCACCAACAAGGGCATAATGTGTATGGATCTGGTGGTGGTGAAGGAGGAGCATCTTCTGGCAGGAACCAGAGGCCAAGCTAATGTCAGTACTCCATATTGCTCTTTCTAGAATTTGTTTGTTCTTCCCATGACTAGGGTTGTGGTTGATGAATGATTATACATAGCAATGTGATGTTTCCTTTTCTCCCTTGATTTGTTATTCTCTTGTAATTCTATAGGAGGAATTGAAGTGTCGAAGCGAAAGATATGCAAATTGGCAAGAAATGAAATATCTTTGCCCAATTTAAAGCGAATAGTAATGTTATTGTATATGAGAGTGATTTTGTATCATATACGGGTAAATTGTCTTGATTGTTGTTTCAGTTCGCCTCTAACTAAAGATTGGAGGGCAGATCAATGAACTCTCATGATCAACTTCTATCATTGAAGATAATATAATCTAAAAAACATGCCCAAATTAATGGAAAAAATATGGTTCTTTTTTTTTTAAGGGAAACAGAATACACTGGTTACAAGATAAGTCTAGCGAAACAGATCCTTGACAGATTCTCTAAGAGGATGCGTTGGCACCCGGTAGGTGTAGTAGCAAAATATGTGACACCAATGTCAGAGTGTTTTACTTGGATAGCAAGTCAGTCAGCACATCTATTGTTCTCTCGATAGACGTGTCTATAAACAACAGACTAATTTCGGGTGAATAGTTCGAAAATACCTGTAACTATAGGGTTGAGCGTCTAGGAGCGGGTGTCCGATGAAGAGATGATCTTGTGCACGGCGAGCGAATCCACTTCCAACTCTATCATGCGGACGCCCAAAATCCAGGCTAGCGAGACGACAATAAAGACTCCCTAGAGTTCTGCTAACAATGCAGCACACCATCCGAGGTTCTGAGTGAATCCTCCAAGCCAGTTGCCGTCACTATCTTGAATTAGGCCACCTGCTGTAATCGAGCATTGAGCACGTTTGCATGCACCATCTGTATTCAGTTTAACCCAACTTGGCGGCGATTTATTCCAATCGATGAGCTGTTCTTGGCGGGGATGGAATCCGGGGTAAAAACATGGTTTTATTAATGAACTTGCAGCTGATTGAGCAACGTCGATTGTAACATCTAATGAATGGTAAATTAGTACAGGAGAGCTTGTTTCTTAATAGCAAAACAATTTGCAACAGTTATTGCTTGCTCTAAAACAGAAAAATATGCAAGTATATGAAGTTGCAGAACCTGAATCCCCTTCCAACAGCGGATAGAGACTATAAATCAGATTACTAGTTTGTCAGATCTTCAGCATCCACTTGCGAGCGTATCTTCTGATCTGAATCACTAGTTTTCTTTGCTGCACATATTTGTAAAACATGCTTCAGGAGCTCCTTATGTTCGATAAATGATTTTGGTACATATTCCTCCCACAGCATGTTTTGCCTGCAACTGTAAGCAGAAAGCAACAATTACCTTATAAGTATCACCAAGGTTCCTAAATTTCGGCATCTAGATCACTAAACTGATAAGCCTAATGTTCAAGTCATTGGTTGCAGCGAAAACCTACCTCAATTGCCTCTTATCTCCTATTCTTGCTTCTGTGTTTTGGAGGAATAGGAGCTGGAAAAGGAGCAAATCACTCTTCCCAGAAAGCTTTGTGACTTCGCCTGCAATTGCTTTTTAATGACAGGAAATATCTGTTACTGCCACAGAGAGCTTAGTTGCTAGCTGGTTATTTTTGTGTTCCAAACGTTGATTATAGCTCTCAGCAATTCCAGAGAAATCAACACTATGAGTGCCAGAAGTAGGAATTTTGGTTCTATCTCGTAAACCAACAAGGAACAAGACAACTCATCAGTTGCAGAGCTACACAATCAAAATCTACTCCCTCTTTGATGACTGAAATTCGATATATCTTCTCTCAATAGAAACGGCAAGCTGTGGATTACCTTCTTACTGCTGTTTATTGTTTTTCTCTTCTTACAGCACCTGCACATGTCTTCCCCCTCAGACAATAAGTTCTTCAGGTTGTGATGCAAATTCTGCAGAGTGCAACGTCACGCTGAGAGAACTAGGATACCAAGTTCTTACAAGTAAAAGGAGTCGCAAATGCTGGAAGGAACATCTATCTTGTATTACAAGTACACTGAATGATAATCAAGCATAACCAAGCATCATTTTCAGCTGTAAATGCTTTACAGTGGTCATAATTTCTCACCTTTCTCTTCATGACTAGCAGCACATTGCCATTTATTGTTGAGGCCAGCTACACCAAATTTCCTATGTTAAAACAATAAGCATTTGCCTAATTCTGACCAACCGCTCTCGGAGAGAAAATTTACCAAGCATTATCCAAGACTAGAAGGATGAAAAAATGCAGTATGCCACATCTCTCAAAAATTGAGTGTATTGCTTCCCTCCCTAAGCATGCTTGCTTGAACATCAACAGGATTCTTTTTGTTGTTTCCAGTAAAAGCTTTGAAAAGCTCATTTCAACTTCTTCAAGCTCGACACAGCCTTTCTTGTCACTCATACTCAAAGGTTTGAGATTATGAAGAAACATGCACAGCTAGAACTGGCTTCATGTTTTCACCTGGATTCAGCGTCTAGGATGAAAATATTGAGCACTGGAGGGAGATATTGCTGAAGGTCTGGTATGACTCCCCTTGATAGTCCGGGCATCATGTTCATGTAAGAGCATACAAGAAAACAAGCTATTTATCCTACAAAAACACAAACATTTGAAATGATGTATGAATATTACAGAATAAGAAAAATTCGATCAGATTTCCATTTCATAGGGAATATATCCAGGAGTTTGATATACATTAAGATAAGTCATCAGTTTCAAGACAAAAACTTTGAGGAAGATAAGTCATTGGATAACATCTCTCTACGACCACAAAGTGCTAGAAACTTATCACAAAAAAGCAACAAAGGACACTTATCTTTCAAACGTGTGCCATCATAAGCTTCCTTAAGGAACACTGTACCCCTTGCACCTTTATTAGTAATGTAAAATATACCATGATGCTTGACCAAGCAAAGCAGTAACCTAGATGGTAACATAAACTCGGAATGAAAGGCATCCAGTTGAGCAGATGTCAACCTTTTCTCTATTGTCAAACTAAGGAGCTCATGAAGCACTCCCACCACACGCTTTCTTGCCTTTGGATCAGCAATATCAAATCTCCTAGCATTCAAGTACGGAGAGGGGAACTCCATCCTCTGCCACTTTTCCAGTTCTGTAAGATAACTCATGTTCGGCCTAAAACCAGCAGCAAAACACATTTTAAAGGTATGAGGGCCCAAAAAGTTACCATCTTTTGAGATCCTAACCTTTCGAGGCGGATTGACGCCAAGAAATCCTTGATTTGCCAATCTTTCCTCACGGTTAGTCACTGCCAAAGAAGAATCCCAGTTCTCCAAATGAAGGCAAGCCTTTCCATTTACGTCTTTCATCGAAAAGTATTGGGGATACTTTGGAATTATCGATTGCTTGAAATCTGGAGGCAAACCCAATTCATTTTCAATGAATTCAATCTTTTCTAGTGGCACCCTACAGTCAACAGATATCATCAACAACTTCCTTAAGTTTTTAACCAAAATGGGCTCCATTAAGTGCCTAGCTTCATCTTCTTCACAAGCAACCTTTACAGCTTTCTGGGTAAGCATAACAAACGGAGGTTTTCCATTAGCACCTCCACCGACATAGAATATAGAAGGATACTTCTCAATGACACCCATCAAATTCCATTTATGGACAAAACCAACTTGCTTCTCAAGGTCTCGAAGAAGGACAGATTGGTGCTTTTCCGATTGGATGATGGATTTCAAGTGAAATATCAAAGATGGCTTTTTCTGTAAGTCCATGACTCTGTCTAGTTCGTAAACTCTATGGTATATTTTCTTCTTTGGCCGCCCTCCCCCGCTAGATATCCTACGCTTAAATGAAAACCACATAGAACCTGAGTTTTCAAATGGACCTAAAAATGAAAGTTCAAAAATTTCTCTACCGGGTAAAACAAAATGCTTCAGAAATTGGTATAAGCGAGGCATACTAGAAATAACCGGAAAACGATTCTCTGAGACAAACAATCAAACAGTTTGAGTGCTAACTCTTCGTGAGAGACAAAGCATCTCTCGATATGTTCGTGAAAAGACAAAGCATCTCAACGTATGTACCGTGGTTTCGCTTGATTGCGAAAGCTTATTAGTTTCGGCATCTCAGGAACTAAACCTATCAAAGAGCAAGAAACAGAAGGGCTCGGGTATACGGTGTAATAAAAAATTTGTCTCGTTGGTACAACCTATTATCATCCAAAATTACAATCCTCATTGGTTATATTTATCATTTATATTTTTTATTTTTGGTTTTTGTTTATAAATATAATAAAAAATTATGTTTATTTGAGTTTTTGATTTATAATTTTTTAGCTTTTCTTATTTTCAAAATTTATAAAAATCATAAAAAGTAGTTTTTAATTTCTGTTTATATATTTTTCATAATCTAATTTACTATCAACTAAATATATATTATTTAATTATTTAATATATTAATTATTAATAAAAATTATGAATAATTTAATTAAATATTATTTTTAATTAATTTAAATTATAAATAATTTAATCTAATTTTTATAATTAAATAAAACAAAATTAATTTCAAAATTATTAATATATAGTTAATTTTAAAATATCTTCAAAATATATAAATTTCAAATAAAATTTTTGATATAATAATTAAAATATGGTCAAAATAAATATCAAATTATAAATAAAATTTTAAAATTAAAATAAATTTTATTGAGCTGAACTAATGCGCTAATGAAATTTTTATTTCCCAGCATAAATATGTCACCCATTTGTTGAAGAGATGAACTGTAAAATAAGCTTGATTCATGTGAATGTGAATGAATCGCTTAATGTATATTGATTTTAGAATTTGATATTCAAAAGTATTAGATTTTAAATTATATGGTTTTACTAACAATCATTGGAAAAGTTGTTCAGATGATAGAAACAATACTTCTAGTTTGATTCGAGTGTTGTTTTATAAAGAATTAAGATATGGTAACTTTGTCATCGTTCGAAGCTGAATATATCATTACATTGACAACAGTTTGATTAAGGAGATTGTTGGTTGACTTTTGTCTAATAAAAAAGGCACAACTCTTATATTTTGTGACAAGGCAACAATCGATGTGATAAAGAATCCAGTTTACCATAATATAACCAAGCATATAGACATTCCATTGGTAGAATATTATGAGTAATATTCCTGTCAAGATACTATACAACTGTAAATAGCTAAGATAGAATAAGTTTGAAATCCCTTGATTTAAGGGATTACATTAGATAGTTTTAGATATCATTCTAGATTTAAATTCTTACTTGTAATGGCTTATATATGGCTGTATATTTTCTAGTAAATACATCATAACATCATTCCCTATTTCTGTTCATGGTATCAGAGTAGTAAAGAACACTAGGGGAATGATTACTTTTAGGTCGATCAGAGCCATGCAGGTCGAGTCAAAGGAGATCTCTGCAACTGACTCATCTGGTGTGGCTCCATTAGCATCGAACCCATCCTCTCTCCAGAACAGTGCCGATAATTCCCAAACCAGTATAGTCAGTCACAGACTGAATGGGAATAATTATCTTACCATGGTCCCACTCGGTGCTCATGTTCATAAGAGGGAGAGGGAAATAAAAATACTTAAGTATAACGTCACCTGCTATGTCCGACCCGTCAGACCAAAGTACCATACTTGGTTGTCTAAAAACAACCTTGTTATGAGCTGGTTGATCAACTCGATGACCCTGGAAGTCAACGAGCAGTTTGTCTTGGCCACGTCTGCGAAAGAAATATGGGAAAATGCCAAACAAACTTATGCTACTATCGAAAATACTGTTGTTGTGTTCCAAATTAAGAGTCTTTTGAGAGAGACCAAGCAAGGAGAGAAGACAGTAACTCAATATTACACAGTATTGGTGAAGCTATGGCAACAATTGGATCTTTATGATCCTCACCAATGGATGTGTAATGAAGATTTGACTTGCTACAGGAGGATTGTAGAACGAGAATGAGTGTATGAGTTTCTGCTAGGCTTAAACTCAGTTTATGATGATGTTCGTGGCAGAATCATGGATACCAGTCCTCTTCCAACAGTCATAGGAGCCGTCAATCTTGTTAAGTGTGAAGAAAGCAGGAGACAATTGATTCATGGGACTTTAAACAACAATGGGGTTCCTGAATCCTTAGTTATGGCTACCAAAGGAACTACTGGACCAGAATCAAAGAAAAAAATCAAGTAAGCTTTGGTGTGAACATTGTCAAAAAAGTGGGCATACTAGAGATACTTGTTGGAAGATCCATGGCAAGCCACCCAATATGAGAAACAGAACCAGGACAGAGAGCTAAAGCTATGCAGCTGCTCGTAGTGACAAGGTAGAAGGTGAAAATGTACCAGTAAGCAAGGAGGAGGTCAAATCGCTTAGAAAAATTATGAGCAAGTATGATCTAAAAGCTAAAAATGTGGTATCTACGAGTCATATGGTGAATACAGGTAACTATCTACGAGTCATATGGTGAATACAGGTAACACATGCATTGCCTTGGGTGTTAAAACCACAAATCGTGGTATTTGGATTGTTAATTCAGGGTCAAATGAACATATGACCTATGATAAATCTTTATATGTTGATATTCAGCCTTGTCAAGA
Organism: Erythroxylum baracoense; assembly: GCA_025629805.1. NCBI lineage: Eukaryota > Viridiplantae > Streptophyta > Magnoliopsida > Malpighiales > Erythroxylaceae > Erythroxylum > Erythroxylum baracoense. The sequence goes on along the minus strand of JAOTAY010000189.1, from coordinate 3,874,460 downwards.
TCCTAGAATTGTCAAGGTAGCAAATGAACAGGTTCTTAAGGTTGAAGGAATAGGAACAGTTATAATAGCTGATAAATTTGTCTTAACTACTGTTCTTTATGTACCTGGCTTGGATTGCAACTTGATGTCTGTGAAGAAACTTACTAAAGAGCATAATTGCACAGCAAACTTTCACTCTAATGGGTGTGTTTTCCAAGATTTGGAGTCGGGGAAGAGGATTAGCAGTGCTAGGGAGTTTGATGGATTATATTACATTGGCAGCTCGAATGAGAGTAAAGTAAACGCTGCTCTGTCATCCAATAATGATATTGCTTTTTGGCACTATAGGTTAGGCCACCCTAGTTTATCTGATATGAAACAATTATATCCAACTTTTTTCAATAATAAGGATTCATCTTTTCCGTGTGAATTTTTCCAAAATCTCTAAACACACAAGAAATATATCATACATAGTGATGTCTGGGGGCCATCAAGGATTAAAACTAAGAAAAATGCTAAATTGTTTGTAACTTTCATAGATGATCATACGAGATTGACTTAGGTATATCTCATGAGAAATAAAGCAGAAGTTTTTCAGATTTTTAAGGACTATTACTCCTTTATACTGAATTAATTCCATGCAAAAATTCAGATTTTTAGAAGTGACAATAGGAAAGAATACCTAAGTCAAGCTTTTAATTAGTTTTTTATCACCAATGGTATTATACACCAAACTTCATGTGTCAATACACCACAACAAAATGGTGTATTTGAGAGGAAAAACAGGCATTTACTTAAAGTTGCAAGTTCTATTATGCTCACTACAAATGTTCCAAACTATTTTTTGGGGGGAGGCTATTCTTACTTCTGCTTATTTAATAAATCGAATGCCTTCAAAAACATTGGGTTTCCTTACACCTTTATAGAAATTACTTGAAACGTATCCCTCGGTTCCCTTTCGTAATCAACTACCCCATAAAGTGTTTGGTTGTGTTGCTTTTGTTTATAATTACCATGGTGGAAAACTTAAACCCCGAGTTCATAAGTGTATTTTTTTTGGCTATTCTTCTACTCAAAAAGGTTACAAGTGTTTTTCTCCTACCCTTAACTGGTTCTTTGTGACAATGGATGTAATTTTTTTTAAAAATCAACTCTATTACTCAAAAACACCCATTCAGGAGGAGAGTGTGAGAGTGAATGGTTGTTTTCTGTAAATGATGGCACAACAGGCACACTATCCCAGAAAAATATACTCTCTTTCACCTTCTACACCTAACTGTGATCAAATCAGACTTGAAAATCTTGAAACAGATGATCTCAAACTTGATACTTTCACTTCAGAGGCCATTAAACCCTTTGAGCCCACTGTAACAGATGATCCCGACCACCAATAGATAAGAATTCCACTGAAAATGGTGAATATGATAAGGAGAAGGATACTGAAACTAGGGTGGACTTACCAAAAAACAATTCCAGAGTTTACACAAGGAAGAAGGGAACAAAACAAGGAAATGAGCAGTAAACAACAAGTGAAATCGAACAGGAGAAATCCATCATACTTTCCAAGCAAGGTCATGAATCAGAACCTGCTACAAATTCTGAGGAGTTGGGTTGGCCTATAGCATTGAGGAAGGGAGTAAGATCATGTATAAGGCATCCAGTCAGCAAGTTTGTCTCTTATAACAGGTTAACTCCACATTTTCAGACCTTTGTTGCTCAGTTATCTACTGAAAAATTACCTCATAATTTTTAGGAAGCTATCAAAGATCCCAAATGGAGAGAGGCAATAAATGATGAACTAAATGCACTCAAGAAGAATTAGACTTGGGTGGTAACAGATTTACCACAAGGAAAAACTGTAGTGGGATGCAAATGGGTGTTGACTATCAAATACAATGCTGATGGAAGTATTAACAGGCATAAGGCAAGACTTGTGGCTAGGAGGTTTACACAGACACATGAGATTGACTACCAGGAAACATTTGCATCGATAGCAAACTTAATACAATTAAGATTCTCTTATCACTAGCTGCCAATCTGGACTGGGCCCTACATCATCTTGATGTCAAAAACGCCTTCTTGAATATTGATCTTAAAGAGGAGGTGTATATGGAGTTGCCACTGGGATTAGAAGGAAACAACCACCCACAGAGAGTATGCAAACTTAAAAAGGCTCTGTACGGCCTGAAGCAGTCACCTAGAGCATGGTTCAGGAGATTTGCAAAAGCAATGAAGAATCTTGATTACTATCAATGCCAGACCTATCACACCATATATATTCGGCATTTGAATAGTGGTAAGATAACTATCCTTATTGTCTACGTTGATGACATTGTCATTACAAGTGATGATTGGGAAGGTATACAAGAGCTGAAGAATTCTTTGGCTTAAGCATTAGAAATCAAAGATATGAATAACTTAAGATATTTCCTTGGAATAGAGGTGGCCAGATCTAGAAAAGGTATCTCAGTGTCTCAAAGGAAGTATACTCTTCATCTATTAGAAAAAACTAGGATTCTAGGAGCGAAGCCAGCGGAAATTCCTATGGAATCAACATATAAGTTAAGTCTTAAAGAGGGTGGTACACCACTGGACACAGGGAGATATCAGAGACTAGTGGAAAAACTGATTTATTTATCTCATACTCGGCTAGATATCAGTTTGCCTGTCAGTGTGGTTAGTCAATTTATGAGCAATCCTCAAAAGGAACACATGGAGGCAGTATTTAGAATACTGAAGTACTTAAAAATGACACCTGGAAAGGGGTTATTCTTTAATAAAGGGGGAGCAAGGAACATTGAATTTTTCATAAATGCTGACTGAGCCAGATCTACAACTGATAGAAGGTCCACAACAGCTTATTGCACCTTTGTATGGGGCAACTTAGTTACTTGAAGAAGTAAGAAGCAACCAGTGGCTGCAAGAAGCAATGTCGAAGCATAGTATAGAGCCTTGGCACTTAAAATATGTGAAGGAATATGGATCAAGAGGCTCCTAGCAGAACTACAAATCACAATAGAGCCTCAAATGAAAGTGTGGTATGATAACATGGCCACAATAGGGATTTCAAAGAATCCTATACATCACGATAGAACCAAGCATGTGGAGATAGATCATCATTTCATCAAAGAGAAAGTGGAACCTGGACTAATTGATCTTGCCTATGTGCTTAATAGCAGTCAAGTTGCAGATTTTTTACAAAGTCACTTGCAAGAGTCAAATTTGAAGAACTTAGTTGCAAGCTGGGAATAATCAATATCTATTTACCAGCTTTAGTGGGAGTGTGGGTGGACTATTATAAGTAATATTCATATCAAGATACTATACAGTTGTAAATAATTAAGATAGAATAAGTTTGAAATCCCTTGACTTAAGGGATTACATTAGATATCTTTAGATATCATTCTAGATTTAAATTCCTAATTGTAATGGCCTATATATGGCTGTATATTTTATAGTCAATACATCATAATATTATTCCCCATTTCTGTTCACATTCACTGTCATTTTATTCAAAATTTGGTAGCTGAAAGAATGATCACAATGAAGTTTTGTGAGACAAATGAGCAAGTTACATTATCTTAAGAAAAGTAACTTATCAAGCATGAGTGCTTAAGATGAGAGTTACAAATTTTGAAGCAAAGGGGATAATTAAGCAGTAGTGCTTCAAAATTTCAGCATTCTATATCTGCTTTTCGTTTATAATTTTCAAGAAATATTTATTAATGGGTTTACAAATTATGTGATATAATTAGCGTACGTTTTAGTCAATTTTTTTGGTTAAAAATGGCAATATTAACGGTAGGGTCGTTTTAAATATTTTATAGGCCTAGACAAAGTAAAAAACGACCCCTACTTACTTCTTTTTGTTATTTATAAGTATCAAGAGTGAATCTTCGTAAAGATTAAAATGAGGCAAATAAGAGCAAGTTAAAAGTGGGTCTTAGGCAAGCGCCCTTTTAACCTTTACCCAAGACCGAGCCTGATTAGTGGGACATGTTTTGCCCATTTTCTAGTTTTAGTTGCTGACTTCTAATGTAATATATTCAGCTGTACGGCTATTATTTAGGCACTTATTTTGTCATTTTTTGCAATAGAATTCACCTATTATTTCTCACATCAAAAATTACCTTCTAGTCTTTACTTTCTAACACAACCCTCTCTCCCACTGAACTGCCTCAACAATGAACTAGAAAACCTTTTCATTTTCTCTCACTCAACGTGTCTTTATAGATGGATTACAATAACTAATACAAGTAACACCTTGAAGGGAATAGTTAGAACAAGGTATAACTCTATAAAGACAGATAGGGGATAGAGAGACCAGAATCTCTTGTTATGTTCTCCACTGTTTCTTGTAGTAAATGTCGTGCTTCCTTAGATTAACACTCGCCTCTTCATGTCTCAATACTGCGATTTCTTTGCTTTGTTGCTTTGGTGTTTCTATTTTCTTCACCTTCGCTTATTTTAGCAGATAAATGTGCATACATATATATATATATAGACACATAAATAAGGTTCTTTCATTGTTCACATCATCACATGCGATCGATGAGCTCAGCTACTGTTCCTAGGGAGCTCCAATAACGTACAGATCAAGTGGAGCCTATAGTCCTACGTTAAAAGCTTCCGAATTGTACATGTTCTTGCCTCTATACCTCATTTTTCTTACCTTATTGACAAAAGAAAAGCGTTAATATGTCATGGACTCATAGTAGATACAGGTAAAGGGTCACAATTAGCAATGTTTCACTTCACACAAAGTGCATACTAAAGCAAAATACAAATGTCATCACCAAGGGTAAATTAAGCTTCTTCTTTAGCTCCCTTCTATTACCAAAAATGGAGGAGTTGTGCCCGATTTCAATATTTATATCAATGTCATGCTATAAGAAACTGTCCTTTGAAGCAATGAGGAATGAGGTTCTTTTCATTCAAGTTGATGAAATCACAAATGTAACAGGTACTTGTTTGTCCAATTTGTAGTCGCTAGAAAAAAAGTTCTCTCTTAAGCCAGTTTGCCATGAGCTTAAGCTAAGTTCTCAACAAAAACTTACCTTCAAAACCACCTCAAAAGCTTAGATAGTGATATGTTTGTCTTATAACATTAGGAAAGCCCACATCAATAGGGCAACATCTTACCATAAAATTTTGATAGACAACATTAATAATGAAAATTAAGCAATTAAATAAAAAGAAGAAACATCCCTTTAGAAAATACCACTAATTTAATGTTATTTAAAAATCAATTCATTTTTTTATATGACAAAGAAATAATTGAAAGGAATTTGTATTATGAAATTAATTACGGATAATTATTATGTTGAAAATATCATGTGGTCTATTCACTTCTTTTTTAGAAGTAAAGATGACAATGGGTCATTCTATAGGTTCAAATTTAGGTATTTTTAATAGGCCGATCTATGAGCTCAGGCCCAACTTCAAAATGTCGTCGGCCACTAAATCAACCTTTCATTGATCACTAAACATCTCTAATTAAAGCTAAATCTTTTTTCTCATTAATTTCTAAACCTTTTAAATTTTAATTATTACATCAAAAATAAAACTATTATTTTATAATAAATGAGAACTATTCAGGAGTAATATAAATGATATAATAAAGGAAAATTATATTTGTAATAAATTAATTGATAACTATAATTTGGACTAATATTATAATATTTTAAATATATTTTATTTCGATCTAACCCTTTGACTTTAAATAACCTTTTTTCATAGAGAGTCAATAGTTCATTAATCACATATTTTGAATATATTATCTAATAAATTAGCAATTTAAAGTAAAGCTAACAAACTCAATTTAATACATATAAAACTTTAAAAGACTTCTAAAAATTTTATTACAAACTTACTGTATAGAATACTTTATATGACTAGTAATTTTCACGGGTTTAGATTATTTGTTCCCGTTACTCTGTGCCTATCTTATTCTATGAGCATCTATCAATCTAATTTTTTTGGATCGCATTAATTGAATGGATGAATATTTATAGAACAAAATAGATACAGAATAACAAGAACAGGTGATTTGTTCTCATATTTTACATATCAAGAAATGAACAGCTAAGTAAGAAGGTAAAACTATGAAGATAAAATAATTATTAACTACAAAGATATAAGTAATAGGTAATTTATTGACATAAATCAACTAGTTAAATAACAATTACGTGATTAAAGATTTTAAAACGCATAAAATCATCAAGTCAATTAATTAATGACCTACGTTATAAAATTATTAGAGAATGAACTAGCAAATAATATTATTTAAGACTATATAATATGATTATGAAACTAGATTTTTCTTCTCTACCTTAAGCCACCACTTACCCTACGTTTGCTTGCTGTCCTCGTGGGTGGGGACAGAAGACGAGGACAAAAAAATTCTGTCCCCGACGTGTTTGCTTGCTGTCCCCACCAATTTCTGTCCCGACTCCGGAGACGGAGACATAAAATTTTTGTTCCTTCCAAAACCAGAGGACAAGAAAACGGGGACGGAGACAGAAACAAAACACACA
>JAOTAY010000189.1:3848097-3867845 GCA_025629805.1 Erythroxylum baracoense | reverse complement strand
TATTAGTCATATAAATTTAAAATTATAAATAATAAAATATTAAATTAAAATAAGAAAATATAAATAAATTAAATTTATTAAATAAAATATTTCATAAAAATATATTATTAGTCATAGAAATTAAGAGTATAATAGAAAATAATATTTGTAATGAAGGTTATTAATGGAAAGTGAAATTTTTACTGCAGAAATAGTTTCCTACCGCAACCATCTTTCTGTTTATTGATTTCTGCGGTAACAATGTATTTTTCTCCAACCTTCGGTTATTCACCGCAGATCCAAATATATAATTACGTTTAAAAACTGTAGTAAATAAGTATTTATCCCTATCATACCGCAGATCCAAACACAACTTATTTCAGATTGAGTTTGGATTTAGGCGGCTCCGGCTTAGCCCGCCTATCAATATCCCTAATAAATAAATAAATAAAGGTTTATTATATCAAGGACCCGAGGCTTATTCTACGGAGGGAGATACGTAATCGTTGGTCTAAGGAGGAGTTAGTTGGTGCTGGCTGGAAAATATGTAGAATGTTTGTGATTGTTTTCGTACCCGAAAGAGCTGATTATGAACTTGTAATGAAACGTGTCGATGGTCTTAAAGGCTTTGGTAAACGGTTTTTTAATGTGCTTATAAGCAATATAGTTCTTAAAATAGACATATTGGTGATAAGAGTAGGCAACCTACCAACATTTAACTTCCATCGCAGCCTTAAGTTTTGTTCTTGTTCTATTTGATCTTCCTACTTGTTAAGACCACAATGCCCTTCCTCTTCGTAGAAAGCTTCAACTTTGCCATTGACCCTTGTTTCTTGGTCACATTCTTTTTGTTATCTTAAGAAATTTAGATGGTCATACGGAAATGGTGAGTTGTATATGGAAAAGTTGGAGTTTGAAGAGACAAGGGTAGGAGTAGGAGCCTCTCTACTTAAAACATCTTAGAGAGGTTGGTTGGTTGAAGTTTATGCAAAACCTAAGTTGACATGAACATTTGTCCTACACTTAAACCCAAAAACAAAGGATAAATTGTGGATATTCCAAGTCAACCCATGGGGGCATATTGGAAATAACAGGGCAAGAGAGGGGCAAAAGAAATTGTAGAGTATCATATAAAAGCTGAGATGAACGCCTTGGTATATATAGACTTTGCGTTGCCTTATGCCATTGCAATGCACACAAAGAAGATGAGCTACTTTAGCGGCTGCCACTATCCCGTTAAGAACAAGAACATGAAGCTCACACCTATGGCCTTCTTCTATTTCTTCATCTGCATCTCCTTCCTCCAATTGTCGTCAGTGGCGGAAGAGGACGTCAACCCGTTATTTGATTTGTCGAGCAGAGAGGAAATGGTGCAACTTGCTGGTTATGGAGAGGAAAAGCTCTCAACTGTGTTGGTCACAGGCACTGTTCTTTGTGAGGCCTGTTTGCATGGTGAACCTCAGCTTCGTTCCTGGCCTATACCAGGTTAGTCATCATCCAAATATGGTTGTTATTTCCTCCTGTTGTTTCTTACATGTTATAGTATCATCTTCTATATAAAGTCCTTGTCTTTTTCCTGCAAATTCTTCATCTCATGTTATGTTCTCCATTGTTTCTTGTAGTAAATGTCATGCTTCCTTATATTAACTCTCGCCTCTTCATGTCTCAATAATGCGATTTCTTTGCTTTGTTGCTTTGGTGTTTCTATTTTCTTCACCTTCGCTTATTTTACCAGACAAATCTGCACATATATATGTATAATCTGCATATATAGACACATAAATAAGGTGTTCAAATGCGATCGATGACACCAACTTGGGGAGCTCGGCTCCTGTTCCTAGGGAGCTCCAATAACCTACAGACGAAATGGAACCTATAGTCCTACGTTAAAAGCTTCCGAATTGTACATGTTCTTGCCTCTATACCTCGTTTTTCTTACCTTATTGACAAAAGAAAAGCGTTAATATGTCATGGACTCATAGCAGATACAGGTAAAGGGTCACAATTAGCAATGTTTCACTTCACACAAACTGCACACTAAAGCAAAATACAAATGTCATTAACAAGGGTAAACTAAGCTTCTTCTTTAGCTCCCTTCTACTACCAAAAATGGAGGAGTTGTGCCCGATTTCAATATTTATATCAATGTCATACTATAAGAAACTGTCCTTTGAAGCAATGAGGAATGAGGTTCTTTTCATTCAAGTTGGTGAACACAGAAATGTAAGAGGTACTTGTTTGTCCAAGTTGTAGTCACTAGAAAAATTTTTTCTCTTAGGCCAGTTTGCCATGAGCTTAAGCTAAGATCTCAACAAAAACTTACCTTCAAAACCACCTCAAAAGCTTAGATAGTGATATATGTTTGTCTTGTAAAATTAGAAAAAGCCCACATCACTAGGGCAACATCTTACCATAAAATTTTGAGAGACAACATTAATAGTGAATATTAAGCAATTAAATAAAAAGAAGAAACATCCCTTTAGAAAATATCACTAATTTAATGTTATTTAAAAATCAATTCATTTTTTTATATAACAAAGTAATAATTGAAAGAAATGTGTATTATGGAATTAATTATGGAAAATCATTAGGTTGAAAAATACCATTTAGTCCATTCATTTCTTTTTTAGAAGTAGAAATCACAATGAGTCGATTCATGAGCTCATATTTAGGTATTTTTACTGGATCAATCTATGAGCCTAGGCTAAGGCCCAAGATCAGACTCAGGCATAGAATGGCTCGAGACTCAAGTAAAATGATATCATATTGTTTTAAAAAGTTTAACCTCGGCTAGCCGCCAGGTAAGGGTTTAGTAACTCAAGTCCGGATTCAATTAAAAAAATATTTTACATTTTTAATTCAAAAAATTTGCGGGTATTGATTACTTGTTAACTTTCCATATTTAATTCAAAGAATAAACAGTTTTGAGTATGTGTCCCCACATAGGTTAAAGTCTCAAGTTGGGCATAAACGAGGTGATGATTTCTTAGTTTGGACCACCAGAAAAACGCAATAAATGGAAGAGAACTACATATCGTTTAGTGTCATTAGCCCTCGTTGATTTGATACTCAGAATTGCGACTAATAATAAATAGTATGCAAACACTTTATTTCAATGATGAAGGAATTGGAAGAATGCGATTGTGACAGATTGAAAGTTACATTTCATATTTCGTAATGTTTGATAACATCAGCTAGAATTGCTAATTAGGTGAGGTACAACTCTAGGGTACCTACTAACCAAGCACTAATTTCCTTTCTACTTACATGAATTTACCGTTATTCACCTAACAAGTTCCTTGTTTATAGAGAAGGATAACAAGCCATGGTTATGATTCCCAACTTTACAATTCGGTTCAATCAAACGCAGCCCGACTTGACTGACCAAAGTGACATATTTTCTTCAATTGGTGAAACACTGAGTCTGAGCTCCTCACTAAACTCAATTAACTAAAACATTACTAAGAAAAACAAACTCATAAGAATTCGAGCCACAATTGTCTAACTTAATTGACCAAAACGATATCGTTTAAGTCAATAAGTAAAACAAATTGATCGGATTTTACCAACGAACAAAAAAGAAGGGTCAAACCTAGGTATAAGGAGTCCAGTCCCATCCTGAACCATTGCCATTCTTAATATTCTTTCATATCCAACCTTAGGTGTTTGTCTCCTGTAATAATCCATCAATTTTTGTTGCATAATGTAAATTACTTGGAAATTCCTGCAGGTGCTTCAGTGATAGTGGACTGTCGAATAGGAGGGAAGCAAGGTAAAATAAGTTCAGCAAAAGCTTTGACAGATGAATATGGAGACTTCATGATTGATCTTCCTTCAGACCTCCATGCTATACCCAACTTGGAAAGAAGATGCTGCCTTAAGGTTCTGCGAATTCCGAGGAAGTCATCTTGCCGACCAGCTCATGTTAGGAAGCACAAGGCATTGACATTGTCTTCAGTTGGAAACGGCATTCGGACTTATAGTGCTGGGAACATAAGCTTTCTGGATATGATATCTAGACCTTTGCAAGTATGTAGTAACAAGAGAGAGCAGCAATGAATGGATTGTTTGCTATACTACCAGGTTATGGGGAGAGTGGGACACAGAACCATGGCTTTACATGGATGGCGCTTCAGTCACGGCATGAGCTATAGGAGTTCAATCTTACCCTCAGTTGTTCAAATTTGTGAAGAGAGTAATGTCTATATCATGTAAATAAATAACTGCGTATTCACATACCAGAAGCATCGGGTAACATTGTATTGATATGCACTGATTGTAATGTAATCATATGTACTATGAATACAAGAGACTTTTCATAGCATAGACTTGGATAATACCTATAAAACAATTTATCACAAATAAGTTCTTGAAAAGTTTTCGGTAACTAGTATGGTCAACCATATAGTATGATTCATGGATGGGGTGGACAACATCAAATCCTGCATCTAAGATCAATGAACGCATCAATAACTGTCAACATGTATCAAATAAGACACAGTTTTCAGGAACAAAAATTGCAGTATGGGCACTCAGAAGTTAACATTTTGCTCAGCTCCAGAAACAATGTATTTTGCAACATCAGCACAGCAGGCAAGTTTATCTGCTTTTTCATCGGGGATTTCAATGGAAAATTCTTGCTCAAGGGCCATAACTAGCTCAACTCTGTCCAAGCTGTCCAAGGAAAGATCCTTTTGGAAGTCAGCTGTTTCAGTAACCTGTGTAACAGTAGTACAAACAATCAAACCATCTCAACTTTTAGTCTGAGTCAAAGGGTAGGATGAATTTTTAGTTGAAGTTCATAACAAACAAAACCCTCCTTTTCTAAGTCAATTATCAGTCCAATTTGGACAAAAACTGTAATCCCAAATCAATTAGATTTGTTTTGTTACAATGCAGCATATTATAGGTGTAAATTACTATAACTCTAATACCACTCCTGTTAGAACGCAGCATATTATAGGTGTAAATTACTATAACTCTAATACCACTCCTGTTAGAACCGGTGCTGACATCAATTCTGCGGACCAAGCAAAAAGTCTAATTGCTAAGCAATCTTTCTCGACTTACGGAGACAAATACTGTGGTGTTAAAAGAAATTTTGAGAAGAACCAAAATGAAAATTTTGATAAACTTAGCACAGCAGGAGGAAGCATAAGCGGTTACCTTAGTGGCATCAATTCTATCGAACTTTTTTACCACCTCTATCACCCGGTTCATAATTTGATCATCTCCGATAACTGTTGATGCGTACATCTTTTGGTGCAGTTTCTTGAACACATTCACCCTTTGAGTGCACAATCCCTGCCTGTTGGAACTACTTAGCCTGACATGGCTCAAAATGGCATTTCTTATGCTTTGCATGTTGAGACCAGCTGAGATTTGACAGATTCTTTTGAATCAGAAAGCATAAATTGTAAAATGCAAAATTTCACTAACATTTTCACGTAAAGAACATCAAGCAAGTCGAAATGTTAAACTTCCCTACCAGACAAGTTTATTATAATGGAAAGGAGGTACCCAATTCAGGGACTTGAATATATTAGAAAAAAAAACTTAGTTCATAAAACAATCTATCAGTTACAAAACTATAAAACCCATTTATTTAAACACGACCATTACTAAACGGAAATACCAGCAAACAACAAAATGGCACATCTTGCATGTCACAACTAGTGGCAGGGACGCGGTGCATCTACCAACATTCTCTCTTTCGGTACATGCTAATTTTATGTACAGAAATTCGAAGAACTGGCTTTTCAAACTTTCTTTCAGACATATTATCAAACACATAGTAAACAATCACAAAAAATCATCCTAAACCAAAAACCGCAAAATGGGATGGCAAAACTGGCACGAAAAGGCTAAACCCGCAAAACGTAAAGGGAAATCCCATTCATTGAACGAGAGTACATGGGATTTCTATGTTCGTCGCTACACAAGTGAAAGTTTAGAATGCACGTTGAAATGGGTGCGAAAAGAGAAGTGTGAAATAGGAAGGAGTTACCTTGGACGAGCGACTGAGCTAGTCAAAGGCCCCAGAACGTTGAACCGCAACAGAGACGGAGACACACAGCTTACGCCTCTGGCTTTACCTTCACGTAGACTGTTGGGAAGTAGAGAGTTTTAACGACAAGTTAAAGGCGACTTAGAACGCTAATTGGGTAATGGAAATCTTTTCTCTATTTACTTTACCAATTATTTTAATTAAAAGTTTAATCGGCAATAATGAATGAATAAATTCTTATTTATTTAAGAATGTTAAAATTGGCTCAGGTTGACCCGATTCATATTTTAATCTGAATTAACCGGATCACAGGCAAATTACGAGTCGGGTATGATCAGCCTGATCAGGTTATAAGTTAGGTCGGGCCAACCTGTAATTCTAAATTTTAAAATAATATCGTTTTAAAACTACATTTTTAAAAAAAATAAATAAGTAAAAGGCTAATTTGATAGAGTTTGAGATTGAAGTTATTATTTCAAAAATAAAAGAAGAAAATGAGGAGATGAAAGTACAGAAGATAGATCAAATGGGACAGGTCTTGTCTTAACCAAAATTTGCTCAACAAAAACTGAAGATTCTTCCGACCAAACTTCACGAACTGATTCACAGGAAGGGGGAAAAGAAAAAAGGACTTTGTCAAATGATGACGTGACCACCATCCCTTCACTCTTTCGATACCAACGTCACAGTTCTCCACTTTCTTTTCATATTCATTACTCAATTGGCCCACCACCATCATCACAGCCACCACCATCCATCTCATCACATCTCGTCCCATCTCAACCTTCCTTACAAACTCAATCCCCAATCTTCCCAAGTCATTGGGGAAGAGTTCCCCTCTGGCCCATTTGTGTTTCTTTTCTTTTTTTTCACCCCTACTTTTTCATATTAATTTTGTTGGTTATTATTGATTTTCCATCCCTTCAGTGAAAGTTCTTGCGTTTAATATAGATATGGATTTCTCATAGACAACCCACTTCCAATCTCTTTCAACAGGCTGCAAAGCTAGAATCTTTGAGCCCAACTGCTTGTTGTGTTGCTTTAAAATGGAAAAAGTTTTCGTCTTCGGGGAATAAAATCATGAAAGTTTTATATTTGGATGCCATGCAAGTTAGTGGAGGGTTTGATAGATATTGGTTTTAAAGTGATCAATAGGAATATAATATAATGGGAAATGTTAATGGGAGAGAAGATGATGGAGGTGATAGCCCATTAGGTGGTGGAGGTGAAGGTGAAGGAGGGAGTATTAGCAGTGAGGGAATGGTTGCATCTGATGAGACCCTTGTTAGCTTCAGACCTCCTCCTCCTGAGTTGATTGGTCAGTCACCTCCTCATAGCCCAGGAGCCACTTACTCACCACTCATGTTCACTCCTCAGGTTTGAAACCCATTTGCTCTTCATGATGTTTTAATTTGTTCTTTTTTGTGTTCTTTATTTTTGTAAGGATGATTACGAGTTGGAATCCTGTTTTTGGTATTTGGATTTGGGCTTGGATTGATTTTAATTTTTGTTTGGAATTCACATGTGGGTATTGGTGAATTTGATGATGTCAACTGGAGTTATGTTTCATGTGAGATTACGTACATTAACTTGAAGAATCTGATATCTAATATCTTTTCCTGGTTTGAGGGATCTCGATATGATGCAGAAAAGACAGTATGGCTAAATCCATTTAATTGAAGTTGAAAACTTTTACTGTTGTTTCCAAGGCTTCGGATTTGTGAACTCCCTCCTTTCCTGGCACTTTCATGTGCAAATCAGGGGAGAAGGACTTCTTTTACTTGTTTCTGATTACGCTGATATGTGTGTAATGCTACACTATTCGGGTAGGGAATTGGTGAGTGGAACTGAAATATGGTTTTACAACGCTAATGTTCCAGAATCAAGATCATGGTCTGAAATTTGATACAATTCATGTCGAGTAAATTGTGCCACATCTTGGTGAAGACCGATGTGGTGGAGCAATTTTGCTTTCCCTTCATGTTAGTTTTATGAAAGATTCTCTAAGTCAGTCATTACAGCAGATAACTATTCTTTGTTTGAGTTGCTTCTTTAGATTTCCTGTCTTACCTGAAAATGCTAGACTTGGATTTTTCATTTTGTTTGTTCTCCAGATGCCTGTGGTTCCGTTGCAAAGGCCTGATGAGATTCAAATTCCTAGTCCTTCATGGATGCAAACTGCTATGGGGCATGAAGAAATGTGCAAAGAACCAGGAATCCCAACAGTGATTACGTGGAGCTACGGTGGCAATGAAGTAGCTGTAGAGGGATCCTGGGATAACTGGCAAACAAGGTTTCTGAAAATTGGATGCCTTTTATCCCTTTTCTATCATAATCTCTTTAGGTCTGCAATCTGACACATATTGCTTCACTTTGATGATCAGAGTTCATTTGCAGAGGTGTGGTAAAGACTACAGTATATTGAAAGTACTGCCATCAGGAGTCTACCAATACAAGTTTGTTGTTGATGGGCAGTGGAGGTATGCCCCTGACTTGCCCTGGGCTCAAGATGATACTGGCAATGCTTACAACATTTTGGATTTACAGGTAAATACCGTTTTAATATTTGACATCTTGTAATGTGATAAAGATTCTGAAGAATCAAACTTTTCCACTCAGGCATATGTTGCGGAGCAGGACTACCACTATGATCTTCATTACTGCTTGTTTTATTTACTTTATAAATTTTTGTAGACATGATTTAGAAACCATAGAGAACTTAGACTCATTTGAACATAATATTGCCTTCATTTCAACAATTGGGATCTGCCTGAACATATTTATTGTCTACAAGGGAATTCCATAAATTGTTTGTAGTGAAATTTCATTGTGCCTGAACATATTTATTGCCTACAAGAGAATTCCGTAAATTGTCTGTAGTGAAATTTCATGCATAGAACTTCACAAATGGCTTATCTTTATGAAATCAGGCTGCTGGTAAAATTTTCTGTCTGTCATCGACCAAGCTTATGCTTCCATTTGATCATTAATTTGGTTGTTGTGATGTTTTCGGGCCTTTTTTCCTTGTTTGTTGAGGTCCAAGTTTCATAGCAGGTAAGAAGAAAAATATTTGGTGAGAGTAATGAACCTGTGAAATTTAGGTCTCAATAGAAGTTTAACAATTTGATTTTATTTATAATGAAGTTGTTTAATGTTCCACAATTTCTTTTATCTGAAAACTGAACTAGGAGTTATGAACTGAAAAAACAGCTAAAATTGAAACAAATAAAGACTGAACTTTTAGGTGGTTGAATTCCAACAGGAAAGGTACGCTATTACAAGTGCAAGACATGCCTTAACTTGCCTTTGTCTTCACACAATTTAGAATCTCATAAATTTTATTGAAAGAAAAATATCGAAACATGTATTTTTCCTGTACCAGCTACATTAATTTAGTTTAGCCAGGACAGATCAGCAGAAATTCCTTGGTTTACCTTAACCTTCTTCATTAGGTTCCAATATGCCTATTGGTTTCAGTCAAGTTTTTCTTAATGTTCAACAGTCTTATGTCAGAAAGATTCCATGTGCTGCCTTCAGGATGTGCTTATTGCAATTTTACATGGGCTAGCTCACCTCCTTTTGGTACTGCGACCGTTGGTTCATATGGATGAAACTTAGACTTGTAATCTTGGTGTTGTCTTCTGTGTTGGCTTCCCAGGGTCCTTGCTATTCGAATAAATTGTTCTGAGCAGTTTAACAAATTTCTCCTCATATTGTTTAACACTTCTTGAATGATCAATGTAGTAGTTTCTCTGAGTTTATGAAAAATGTATGGGGACAGACAAAAGGAGTGCCAACATTTGCCGCACTTACTTGACTTTTTCATATCATTGCCAAGAAACATTCACAATCAATAATCTAAAATCTTGTGATGAACTACTCTGGCTATAAAGCCTGTCCTTGATTTCTTATAAGATATTAATAATGGCAATCAGATGACCAAAAAATATTTCTGAGTATGTCTACACAATTAAGAATTATGGCTTTTTATAAATGTAAACTGACTATTTTGTGATATGAACTGCATGCTTGCGTGCAACATAAGCACTTCTATCTTGCTTTCTTTATCATATAAGTTTTTAGCTATCTGTCAGTTCTGCAACAATAATAATTGCATGACTAAATTAAACTGGGGATTATGAGGATTTCTGTTGTCAAGAATGTTTTTTCTTTTTGTTTGTGCACAGGATTATGTACCAGAAGACCTTGAAAGTATTACAAGTTTTGAACCGCCTCAATCCCCTGATTCAAGTTACAATAACTTGCAACTTGGAAATGAAGATTTTGCAAAAGAGCCACCATTGGTTCCTCCACACTTGCAAATGACACTGCTTAATATGCCATCATCTGACATGGAGATTCTGCCTCCTTTCTCAAGACCTCAACATGTAGTACTTAATCATCTCTACATGCAAAAGGGGAGGGGTGGACCTGCTGTGGTGGCGCTTGGTTCAACACACCGGTTTTTAGCCAAGTATGTGACAGTGGTGCTCTACAAATCAATGCAGAGGTGAAATTTTACTGCAATCTGTTGCTTGCAGTGGCTAACTGTTGAAAGTAAAACCTGAATCGATAGCCTGAGCAAACGTAGGGTAGGAACTATCTGTATTTGACTTGAT
Source organism: Erythroxylum baracoense (assembly GCA_025629805.1). NCBI lineage: Eukaryota > Viridiplantae > Streptophyta > Magnoliopsida > Malpighiales > Erythroxylaceae > Erythroxylum > Erythroxylum baracoense. The sequence continues at coordinate 3,857,240 of JAOTAY010000189.1, read as the reverse complement.
GCAAATACTTGATGGCTGTTGACTACCAAATCGACTTTTTACTCCCCTGGCTTTCCGTTAGTCTTTTGCATCTAGAAACAATTGTTGGGAAGTCAAAGATGAAAATGCCAATATCGTAATATCTATAATGTAGTCTTCTCAATGGATTGAAAAAGAAGTCCTGATGTTGAAGTGGTGCTTGAGAGGAAATCCTTTCAGTTGTCTAGGAATCCACTTGGCCTGGGAGAAAAGAGGCTACTTGCCATCAGGGCAATGCATTTCAATAGTGCCAATACTTTTCATGCCCTAAAGGACAATTTACATAGATGAGCTCAAGTTGATGCAAAATTCTAGTTTCAAATATTTCCAAATTCAAATCCCTGTGATGCAGGTGGGTAGCATTTAGAAACAGGAAGCTGCTCCAATAAGTTCTCAATGGATAGATAAACAGGTTTCCTTTAATGCAAAATAACAAGCTCATTTGGTTTCTGAACTGGAACCCTCTAAAAATCCCTAAAATTATTCATTCCTTGTCCCAAGAAGACACAGAAGCAAGAGTAGGACCAAAAGCATGCGGTATCAAACTGTTTCACCATGACCCTTTTCTATAAAGAGTGGATTGGAACTAGGCGAACTCCTCAAGGCGTCACCACTTGAATATCCAGAGTGACTGAGCTTTCCTTCACCGGGTTCCTTAATCCTTGATCCAAGACAGAAGCTGGCAAATTTTCACAGTAATATTGTCAGTGAACCTACGTCATATCAGATGAAACAAGGAACGACCAACTCATTAACATAAAACTCATTCTTCTGCTTAGCTTCTTCGAGCTATCCATAACCATCAATTGGATTGGATACTGACCGTTGTCTAACTCTGGAATGTTGGCCATGAAAAGACAAGGGGCTTGAGCAAAATCCAGTGAAGTAACTTGTATTCTCGTTTGATACAACTATAGCTGACTGCATGTGAGCAATTCAAGCAAACTGTTCATACATGAGCTTCAGAATAAGCTGTCCATAGTGGACATATGAGTTGTAGATATCAGGGAAGAAGACACTGGACAAACACGAGGCACTTGAGCTTGAGCATTAGAAAAGGGCGATGCAGATGGTTTTCAAAAATACTTACAGTATTTTCCTGGGAATTTCGCTTGCTAGATAGCTTGGAGATTGGCATAAACTGGCTTCTTCTTTCATTGATGAGAAGAACTGCACATTTGCAGGTAAAGAACAGAAGAAGACCTCCAAGAGAAAGCACCACAAAAAATTCAAGGATGATGGCTGCTCCAAGGGCTGCGAAACAGAACGATAAGCATATTAAAAAACAACAATAACAACATCTCAATAACAATCAACATCTCAATAACAATCCCGCCAAAAATGATAAGCATATTAATTTATAAATTTAGGCCAATAGTAAAAATGTATTTCTGCGAAGTTAGAGGACTCCAAATTCTGGTTAGTCAAACTAATTACTTCAGTTTTCATGAAGAGATCTTGTGAAAGAACTAACATTCTGAACATATTTTAGTTTCTCTAATAGTAAAAACAAATTTGTCTTTTCCTCAGGCAACAACTTACAATGAGCTGAGAGTGAACTCATAGGCCTTTTCCTGATGAGAATTATATTAGCCTCAACATACAAAGGCATCGAGATCCTTTCAGCACAATCTGAATAGCACCCGTAGTGTCCCATGTCATTCAGTTTCACTGTCAAAACGTCATCATTTTCTCCACCCTGTGGACTCAAAAAGAAAAGGGTAAAGAAGAGTTGGAGATTATTGTATACTTAATTTTGCAGGCACTCCAGAAAGGAGATGACCAATTCTCATTACTGTAAATTAGATGAGCATACTCACCTGATATGACAACTGTTGCAAGACACTGTTGCAAATATCAAGCGTTCCTTGAAATCTGATTCCATTAGCTTTAACCTGGAAGTGTTTTGAGATGGTAACATATGTCTGAAGTAGTTGCCACTGATGACCTCTCAGCTTTAGTTCAGTTTTGCTTATTAGCTCAGCTGGTAGACTCGTTATCAAGTATCCATCATTGACTTCCACAGAAAATGTGACAATAAAGTTTGAATCTTTACCTGAAATATAATTATACCAGAAAAGAAAGTGTCTGAAATTGTCCTCCAAATCTATTAAAAGTTACAGACAAATGTATTCTTTCATCCCTCACAAAATTTACCTTTTATGAAACTACAACATTCAAATAAAAAAGGGAACACATAACTATTGTTTTTGTTCTAATCTGATTTATTTGGTTCATCAACTGTTAGAATCTGCACTTTATGCTCTCTCACACGTTCATCTACAGAACTTGCGTTCCTTGTCGTTAAGCATGCTTAGCAATTAAGTGTTCTTGGCACAAACAGAAAATTTCTAGTCCCTGCATCTACTGTGTAATAAATAAAATGTTGCTAGTACCGGGGAAGTTGAGAAGATCTGGATCTCCAACAGAAACCTTGAGATTGTCTCCATCTTTGTCAAATATTTGCTGTTGGTCATCCCCGTTATTCCTCAGCAGAATAAGTTTTGGGACATTGATGAAAGGGGGATCATTAATAGGTTCCACATAAACTGGAACATCCAAGTTATTTTTACCATTCGTGTTGCTTGCAGAAATTCTAATAACATCCTCTCCGCTGAAGTTATCATTTCTGATTAAAATAAGGAACAAAATTAACTGTAAGTAAGATTCTTGAACATCAATCTTATAATGTTCACAACAACAACTGAGATGAATCCTCAGCATGTGTTAGTTCACATATCCATCAAGCTACTTGAACATTAACATTATAATGCGCAATTGCAAATTTTAACGGCAAATTAGATAATAAAATTGCAAATAACAGAGGAAAAAGATAAAACAAAAGTGCTTCACTACTTAATCTTTCAGCGGATATTTCTTGATTTGAATCAATGTTATGTAAAATTCTGTTTCTGGGACAAGCACATTGGACTATTTTAAGATTTCAGATTGCATATGTTGATGAATGTACCATGAAGCAAACTAAACATATATACATATAAGAATCTATGTAATGAATAAGAGAAGATTATGATTCAGTAAACGGTACCCCAGGTATTGAACTGACTGAAGAGCTAGATTGATTGCTTCTATGCAGCCCTCTAAGACCAAACCTTTTCCCTGATCACCCCCTTTCTTTACAGAAAATTTACTCCAAATGGGCTGCCAGAACTCCATCAGCATAGGAGACAAAAAGACAGTTCCTGATTGTGCACTGAGAGTAACAAATATGTTCTCAGTTGGATCAGAATACCTCATCTCAAATCCAGGAAAGCCTCTGTAATCATCAATTGTACTGATAGCTAAGGTAAAATTATCATGGAACAAAATTATGGACATCAAACAAAACTTCAACGACATTTTGTACCTTACCCGAATCTGGGACTTAACAAATCTTCAGCTGCTTGCAACTGACTTGGGAAGGAAATGAAACGAGGGGGGATATTCCGAACAGAAATGTTTACAGCTGCAGAAGCAAGATTGCCATTTATGTCGGATATTGTATACATGAAAGAATCATTTCCATAGTAATCCAAGTATGGAGTGTATCTAAAGAGTTGTCCACACTGCAGAAGTGAACCACGATCCGGCTGGCAGATATAATGCATAAAAGAAAGTTAGTTTTTGAAGGAAAGTCTTCGGCGGAAATGTTCACAGACAAGAAAAAAAAAAAGTTGCATTTCGAAGTTTGTGAATGGATATCAAATTATGTAGCCATACATGTCAAAGAAACAGAGACTTGTGAATAACTGCATAGGTGAATGTTGAAACAGACAATCTGTGAATGGATATCAACTTATGTAGCCATACATGTCAAAGAAACAGAAACTTGTGAATAACTGCATAGGTGAATGTTGAAGCAGACGGTAAGAATTTTTTCTTACTTCAGAGAACTCAACAATACTAGCATTGTCGCCAGCAAAGTAGTCATTTGATAGAACATCAAAAGCAATGGACTCATCCTCCCAAACCGAGATCATATCATCGTAGGCTTTAGGAAAATATTCACCTGGGAGACATTAAATGAAGCAGTTACATTATCAAAATGAACCCAACCATAGAAGAGCAGCATAGCAAAATTATTTGTTCAAAGGACAAAGAACATTTCCAGAAAGGACCTGAGCATGAAAGCCCTCAGATTCATCCCGTAGCATTAAGAAGTTCGACACTAAAGGACAGTTAAACTAAGATGATAGCTTCAGGCTTCAGAATACGTAGTGTGATTCTGACCTACCTCAGGTAATTTCATATGACAATATAAGCCTCGGCAGCATACTACATGACCCTTGATACACAACCTAAGTAATATCTCCTTTTCTCGTTCTTTCATTACTTTTCACACTTATTTGTTACAGAAATCTGTTTCATAAGAATCATTGCTTTACTATTGGCCATGGAATCTTCAGAATTCAAGAAATTGTCAAACAATGTGCATCAAGTCCCTTTCTGAGATACTAAAAACTAACTAGCATAAGAAACAGGAAATGCAACTGGAAGTGGATGCACAGCATTGGCAAATGTTAAGAATTCAAGAATCTCTCTTTTTTTTTTTCTCCTTAACATGATAGCTCATCAACAAAGCAATGTGGAAGCAGAAAAAATCAAGCAGAAACATTAAATTGGACCAAGTACCAGATACAATAATGGCCGTTTCAATATCTAACGTCAACATCTGATGCTTGTTAAGGAATTAAAGAAATGATATCTTGCATTTTGATACTAAAAGAAAATTTAGCATTATCTTGTACGAGCTAGTTGTTTAAGCAGTCTAAACTCTCAAACTTGTTAGCAATTACAAGAAGGATAAGCCAGCTTTCCTTGATATACAAACCTTTGTTATGAAGTTGTTCGTATCTTTACTTACCACTGTAGGCATTTACCCCAAAAGGGCAGGGTGAGAAGCGCATGCCATCAAATGAAACACACATTTCATAAGTTCCAACTTCCTTGACCACATAATTACAAGAGTATGAACCATCATTGTTGTCAATAAACGTTCCACTTGCAAACCCAGACTTGTTAACCGAAGCAATCTCTAGTTTCAGCCTCTGTTGCTGGTTAGAGACTGGATTAACAAATGAATCCATTAGCTGCACTACTATTTCATTCTCGACCAGCTTTGGAACCTTTGAAGCAAATCGCCTAACTCCTGACAGAGATATGTTAACCTCACCTGGAAACATGGGGACAAATCAGTCTTGAAAATAACTGGAAAAGAGAAGTAAACAAAAGTACCTATATATCTGGAAACATGGGGGCAAAACAATCCTGAAAATAACTGGAAAAAACATGTAAACAGACGTACCTATCTATCAGCATTAGCATGAGCACTTAAAAAAATGTAAAATGCAAATCTGAACCACTGTAGGTTAACATCTCTCAATATGCTAGCTCAGTCATTCGATTATTCAGATGAAGTTTGAGATGTAATTGAGAAACAGATACAATATCAATATCTGAAAAAAGGAAAAATAAAAGAAAAGGATTGCATATTTCATATTGTTTTAAGTAACTAAGAAGAAGGAACACGTAGAAAATTGGAAACATTCGGTAGAAATTAAGATGAATACCTTCTTTCACTTCCTTTCTGAAAGGATGACCTCCATTCAGAACAATATTTCCGCATAATACATAGATTTCATAGATCCCACCCTTCTCAGGATTATAAATTACATTGAAAGCATTGGCAAGAAGTTGTGGATTTCCATCAGACTGAAAGGAGAAAGGGAAAGATCAGAACCTGAGGGTTGAAAGGACACATACAAAGGACTTGTCACCGTGTTGCTTACACGAGGAAGCGGTGCAGGAGCAGTTTCTGATTGGCTGATTGAATTACGAGTCCTATCTTGAGTAGGTCCAGTACCTATGCCATGGATCATGGTTCTTTTCAAACAACAACTAATGCAATCAATGTCAAAGATTCCATTCAATTCCATTACCATTGATGATCGGGTGGATACTTGGCTTTACAAAGTATGAAACAGGCTCCTTGACTATCTGAACTTGTATGCTAGCTACTTCAACAAAGGTTGGATACTGAAAAATGTCATTCAAATAAACTAAAAGCTGTACAGTTTCACCAGCAACTGAACCATTTAAGCCTGATCCATTGACAATGCTTGCTGATCCATCGCAATAACCTATTGATTTAAGGCATACAAAAATAAATGTTGTCAGAAAGAAGTATCAGTAAGTTATGCATAGGTTTAAACAAGCAATAAATCAACATATATTTCAAGTAGTGCAAGGTAAGAACTAGACAATACTAACCTATGAAAACAGTATATGCTAATGGCATATTGGAGATACTCATGTTATGCTGCGAGTCTGATATAATGAGCAAGAAGTTTCCGGGTTCTAACAGACTGAAAGACAATAACTGAATCCCTGGATCCACTTCTTTAAACATTAAATCAGAAACTGGTATAGACAGATTTGTCTCCTTTTGAACAACATCAGCATCAAATTCATATAATCCTGGAACAAGGTTCCCATATTGATCCTGCTGGTGTATAAAAATCTCCATCTTAGAATATATCTGCCATCTGGTGGTGTTAAACTTCCATTTTGCAAGGCAATTCGAAACATCCAGAGATCCTGACAAATACACGACAACAGGATATGTAAGTGGGCCTCTGAATCCCAAATAGGGAAGCACTTCCAACATAGGAAGTAGAGCTGAAATGAGTTCTTATAAAATACTTGGCTTTATTTGAAAATTTTACGAAACTTAAGATTAAGATTGATGCAACTAGATGCTATGAGCTAATAAAGGCTACTGCATGTAACCTGGGTAGACGATGAATGGAAGTGGAGAACCGTTCAAAGAATGGTTTCCTCCAATTACAGACAACAAAAGATTTCCAGCTTTTGCTGCAATGAATTCGATGACAATGTTACCAAGTTCATTCCAACCCATATGAGTGACATTCGGTACATCAGCAGAAGAACCGTTTGCAAAAACTGCTGAGACCGTGAAATTGTAAGGGTTTAGATCTTCCCAGCTTGAAGAAACGTTATTCCCAAATGCATCTCTAGGAGCAATCAGCACTGTGGCCTTGTCACCGGCTTCAAACTGATTCATTAGACCCAGCCAGTAAGCAATGCAGACCGATGGATGTATTCTCCCTTAAATAAGACAAAGGCAATCAGAACAACACAAATCACACTCATATACGAAACTAAGAACATCAATTAGTTCCGTTCCTGAAAATTATGAAATGCATCCAAAAGTGTAAATTCAACCTGGAATTACTTCGAAATGGAGAGATGAATCAAATACTTTGAAGAGGTCATCATTGATGAGCACATTAAATATCCCAACTCTGATTGGAGTGAAGAGAATTCTCCACTGGCTAGTGTCCCCTGAAGTATCTAGGAACACCCCAGAAATGAAAGAACTGTTTCCCATCTTCTCATTTACTGTGATTGTAGGCCTGAAATCACTTTTTCCAAGCGAAGCATTTTCGAATGTTCCCAACACTTTGATACTTATGGTCGCACTTTCTCCAGCTCGGAATGTGTTGTTATCGTTCAACCAACTGAAAGCAAATTTGGGCACTTCTGCTCCGACTTCACAAACAACAACTAAAGAGAATCAATCAAATCTCCATATCATATTAACTACAAGGACAGAAGATCATAAACTGTGAAGAAAAAGGAAAAGGATTTTGATGAATACCTGAACTTGGAGATTGATAAACAAAAGCTACAAGGAAAACGAAACACACAAACGAATTGGATGTGGCACTTTTGAACTTGAACGCCATCAGTTGATCAAAACAACTCCATTTCTGCCTCGTTCAAAGGTAGTAGCTTTTTTTCTTCTTCCATTTTCGTGGGAGCAGTTGCTCTTGACCGTTATTTACGGTTGAGGAAAGTAGCGCCAGTAGTTACCAATTTGATTCCGGTCATGAACCGCCGTCGTATCAAGTCTCGTTTAAAAAAAGAAAAACTTTATGCAATTTCCTAATGTTTTGAAAGAGATCTTATATTTTGGGATCAGATCTCCTGTATTACTTATGGTGTTTCTATCATGTTCCATTAAATCTCATCCATATATTTACATGGATCTACATAAATATACGGATGAGATTTAATAGAAAAGAGTTGGAAAAGAGTAAGTGAAACAGAGAATTTTATGGGTATATTTTGACTATTTATAAAATATACCCTTTAGATAGTACTTTATTTGGGGATGGTCAGGCCGGAACATGAGCAGGCCACGAGTCGACTATGGTCTGACCCGACCGGCCCGGCCTATGGCCCTCTTATTTTTTCCAAAATGACGTCGTTTTAGACCGCGTTGGGTTAAGCAAAAAAATTTCAAAATGCTTAACTTAACTTGTCAGGACATAGTCCGGGCTCGGCCCGGTCCATTGATATTTCAACTTTATTGAATTTTTATTTGATAAAGTTATGATTATTACCATTATAAATAAATAAAAATCAAAACTATTGTTTCAACATAAATAATTTAAAAATTCAACTAGAAATTTTAAATTAAAAAGGTCTATTTAACGTATTATCAAATTAGAAAAATCTTTTGATTCAATTAAAATCATAAGGGAGTTCTCAAATCATAGTGAAATTATAAGAAGTATATTTTTAATTATTAGATAGCATTTCTTATTATATAGATGACAATGAGCTGGGTTAAGATAGGATAACTTGGCCTAACTTATTATTTATTAAAAAAATTTTAAAATGACATCGTTTTGTTATTATCTGTCTGACCTCGGGCCTCAAGCTGAGCTGGGCCCAGATCCAGTTGTCAAGCCTAAACAAAAGAGAATAGTTGTTCCGTACGAAGAGTTTTGTCTTAATGAACATTTTGAGAGTTTTCATTTCATCTTAAGCTAAACATATTATAACAATATTCTCCTGCAACATTTATGATGAAATGAGAAAAAGCTCGAATGCTTGCCTAACAACAATAACAATAACAATATTCAATAAGAGCTGCGCTAAAATGAGGGGTCTGGATTTTAACTCAACCACAATAACAATAACAACACCCAATGAGAGCCACGCTAAAATCCCGGACCTGATCTGAAGAAATCCAATAATGCATCTTATTCTTATGGACAAATAAAACCAAAAGATGCAACTAATCTCACAAATTG
>JAOTAY010000189.1:3820234-3837971 GCA_025629805.1 Erythroxylum baracoense | reverse complement strand
CTCTCGACAGACACAACGGCTAAAACGACTAGAGAATTACATTTAGCAGTGTGATGTGAGAAGTGTGAGGAGAATAGGGAAGGGTGTAACTAAATACGGTTAGGGAAAATGGTGGGCATGTTTTGTTGGCTATTTTTTTCTTTTGTTGTTTTCTTCCACTGTTAACTTTTCTCTGTATGGATCTTTTTCCTGACTGCATTTTGTGCGTCAGAGAATAATAAAGGTTCTGAGGAATTTTCTTGAGAATTTCATTGCAGCTACTATGGTCGTTGAGAAGGTAGGACCGATGACTAGTATGGTGGCTCTTGCGCAGCCTCAACATGGCCCTAGACGATTGCTCCAAGAAAGGGTCAAACTTGGAAAAAGACTGTCTCAGTTTCGTAGGGGCTCGTGTTGAAAAATGGCAGTGAGTTTAGAGGGCACGAGTCCCGATTTGATGTGATCGCAACTCATGATGATAAGCTTTAGGAAGAAATTCTGGAGGGAAATCCACAGACCAAAAACACACTTCTAGACCAGTCTTAGCCGATCCCACAACACCAGACCAGGTCCTTCAACAATGGACCTCGTAGAACCACTACTAAGAAAGGTCCCATACAACTACAGCACCTAACAATACGTTAGCATCTAATACTAATGCCCCCTCACGTGCAACGATACCAACCCATCACATTCAAGGTACCCAAACTACCCATACAGCTACTGCATTTTAGAAAAAACCCACCACCACTTTAAACCCCAAAAAACACTCAGTGGTTATCTTATCACACCTCACAAAAAACCAAGTGCCACACCATTTCCCACCTTGGGATATACCAAGCTCTAGCAAAACCACTGATAGTCGGATCACCAAGATAGCGTATGCAAACACTTTGGAGAAAGTTCAAAAAATGGCTATCGGGATGGACTATTTCTAGCCTTTCGTTGGCAGGCTGCGTTATGTTAGCCACAACGACGCTGCAAATCCTCCCTTTTTTTGACGGCTTAGCTTACGGGTGTTTGGAAACCTTCGAATTGAATTTATTAATGAATTGGATTCAATTACATTAATGAGATTGAATTGAATTCAATTTACACTGTTTGGAACACAATCAAAATGAATTCAATTATTTCATATGACATATTTACCCCTGACTAAAAAATAATCTTATTAACTAATAAACATTCACACTTACATAGAACAACTTATAAACATCAATTTCATTATAAGTAATATCATTAAAAAAGTTTATTATTAAAATGAAAAGAAAAAATTGATTGCAAATGACATTAGGCTAGACCGAGCTATGAATGCATTGAGGGTAACTACGTGAAGCGGAGTGCTGTGTTGAGGGAGGCTGTTGTTGCATGGGTCTGCTGTTGGGAGAAGAGTGACTGTGGGTTATTGTAGGGATAGGGTTATTGTGTTGAAGATGAGAGTGGGTATAATGAGAAGACTCCAATTTTAACGTTAAAAAAGAAGAGTAGCAGCGCTAGAGAATTAAAATCACGTGAAATATTGGCTGAATTGAAATAACAAAGAGAGTGAGTTTCAATTCCCCTTGTGAATTCAATTCATGGTGATTTTTTTGTTCCAAATAAGTTAATTGAATTCAATGTTGTAATTAAATTCAATTCACTTATTCCAAACAGGCTGTTGGACTATCGGTAATGGCCATCTTGCTAGATTCTGGATTGATCGGTGGTCGAACCATGAGAACCCTCTGACTGACTATGTGCTTGGCGTCCTTCCAGAAACCATGTTGACCAAGCCAGTAAGTGAGTTTGTGCACTCCGATGGGCGTTGGCTATGGAGCCAGTTTAAATCGTGGCTTCCTCCTGGCATCCTTCTGAATATAACCTTTGGTTCGGGGACTGCAGACTAGTTTTATTGGCAACACTCCACAAATGGCCTTTTCTCAGTGAACTCAGCATATGAAGTCTTAATGGCAAATGATGAACACACAAGCAACAATGAGTGGACGTGTATTTGGAAGTGGAGGGGTCCAGCGCATATTCAATTTTTTCTCTGGTTACTAGCAAAAAGGCAGCCTACTTACATACAGGGAGCTAGCTCGACAACATGTTACCCAGGATATTCAGTGCCCACGATGTAAGGAGGGAGAGGAGACGTTAATTCATGCTCTCAGTCTTGGCAGGTGTTTGGATAAAGGGCTTTGCTATCAATCTCGACAGGCGTTCAATCCTTACTATAGAACTTTTGGGCATATTTCATGGTTTGCTTTTTGCTTGGAGTCAAGGGCTCCGGACTGTCTGGGTGGAGTCTGACTACGAAGTGGCCGTTAACCAAATTTTAAATAGCGATACTGTGAATGGTAATGAGCATATCCTACACCGTATTCAGGAGCTTATGCATCACAATTGGAGTGTGCGACTTCAGTTAGTGTCTAGGGAGGCTAACAGTTACGTGGACTTTCTTGCGAAACATGCTCGCTGTCTTCTGTATGGTTTTTACGTTGGAAGTTATTGTGGTATGATGGTAGTTTTCTATCGGGCACTATATAAATGTTAGGTTGTCTTGCCTTTTTATAAAATATATATATATAAATGCAACATATACATATATGTTACATTTAGAGTACTGTATATTCACTAGACTCGTTGGTACGATAACAAACAATAATAATAATAAATAAATAAGAAGAATAGAAAAGACTCACAATCGATCACCACTCCTTTTCCTCTCTCGGTAATATATTCTAATTTCTGAAGTCAACTTGGGAACTTTGCTTATCAAAACGTCAAGTTCAAGAGGGCATAACCATTTCTTTATATGATAGGGACTTACTAGGCTAAATTCGATATATTAAGAGTACTACTTCCATTATTGAACGTGTAAAACGACACATATGAACAATAGAACTTCTTTATATTAAACATCATAGTATATACAACATTATCTTTAGTACAAGCATCAGTACAAGGTCTCACCTAATTGAGACTATGTCGTAATCGAGTCATCAATGTTCAGAAGAATTTTAAGATTTAATCAATGGAATTAAAAGCAATCGGGTTGAAGCGAGTCTAATATGATCATCAGATAAAATAGTGAAAACATAAACTAAATATTTTATATATTATTATAAATATTTTCTTATAAATTAAAAAATAATTTGAAAATGTTAATTAATAATATAAATTATATAAATATAATATTCTTATGTAAGTAGTAATTTAGAGTTTTATCTTTAATTAAAAACTGATTTTCTACTTATACGTTTGATTTTAGCTATTTAATGATCAGTCCAAATAATGTTGCTAATGAAATTATGTCATGAGTAATATAGATTGTCCTTTAAACTCTTTTTTCTTTTTGAAAAGTCTTTAACAATGATCAAGTAACAAGTCAGATTTCTTAATGTCATGGAAATTATATATATACTCTTCACAAAATCACAAACAAATTGAACGGAGACTAACTAGCTTCACGTGGAGATTGGTTAGGCCTGTGTGTAACTAGGCACATCAGAGAAATAAATGACATAAAACAGGCAGATGAATCAGAAACACGGGTGCCCCGACCCCCAAGGCTAGAAGATTATGAGTTAGGACGAGATTCTCTCGTCTTACTATTTTGTATCAACTTTGTTCTACGCGATCTTATTCATATATTTCTTTAGGGTCTCACATAGGTCTCATATATTTATATGGATAAGATCGCATAGAACAGAGTTGGTATAAAATAGTGGGTGCATAAAATCTAGTTCCTTATGAGTTTTGAGTTATCCATGTAACACTTAGCATGACCTTTATTACGTGTGCCGGATATATGATAATCTTTTAATACGACATAAACAATTCAAAGCGACGAAATAACATTAATTTGATAAAAAAATTATTTTTATATGTAAAAATTAAAATTTAATTAAAAATAAGACTGTTAAATAAATTTTAATTAATTAATTTTAGTTTATAAAAATAGCTTAATTTATAAAAATTAGTCAATTAATAAACTGACAAATTTTTAATAATAAAATTATTAAAATAAATAGAATCGATTAAAAAATTTTCCAAATTAAATTAACTATACCAGTTTCATCTTTTAAGCATACTAATATTTCATAAACATCTCATTTTATCACAATTTTAGGATATCTTCCAAACTCATCAAATCATCTGTTTCCCTTACTCTGATTCAATCTTGTTCCATTAAATTTCATCCATATATTTATGTCTACATAAATTTGTAGATGAGATTTAACAGAATAAGATAGGAACATCATAAATGGTACAGAAGATCAAATCCCTTTCTAAATTTAACTGGGAATTATCTTTTCAAGTTTAATGAGTCCTGATGAGTGATGATTTAAAATGATTGCTTTTCAAACAAAATTGGTGCAGTTCATCTTTTGGGAAAACAAATAGGGTTGAAGCCCCTGTTTTTACTAAAATGTTTCAAACTGATTTAGTTAATTTGATAGAATAAAATAAGAACTGATTAATTAGTGTGGATATTCTTATCCTAAACAAATAACATCTCAATCTCTTACAAGGATCTACTCAGTGCTCATAATTTGACAGAATAAGACCTGCCATCTACGGTACCTAACAACGGTGGATTGGATGGTTCATATTGTTTTAATTCAAAGTTCACAAACGGGCTTTTTAAGCAAAACCTTATTATTCTATCAACTATAAAAAATAGTTTACAAATTATATATTTTAAATAAATTATGGCTTTATACATATTACATTTTGGTAGGGATGACAATCTTTAGCCTATCGGTCTAAATTTTGTTATTTTTAATGGACCAATTCATAGGTCAAGCCCAGGTTCAAATAAACTTGAGATCAAATTATTCTAAGCAAAACAATGTCGTTTTGTTTAGAAGAGTTGAGCCTCGAGTAAGCTTGAGTCTAAACAACTCAGACCTTGATCTAATTAAAAAATAAATTATTTTATATTTTTAATTTTTTAAAAATTATTTTAAAAATTTGGTGGGCTGGCCCATTGCTGTCCCTACCTTTTGGAGTAACCTCAAATTGTGATTACTATAAAATTGAGAGTGAAATAAAAGTTAATGCTATTTGAAATGTGGGAAGGGCAATGAATTAATCTCAATGTTTTAAAAATTGAACTGATTTGATCGGTTTAATAGTGAAAACTTTAAATTGACCAATTTTTTAGTTTGATTTTTAATTTTTTGGTTTGATTTACTAATTAGTCGACTAATTTTCACAAACTAATCAGTTTTTTAAAACTAAAATAAACTAATTAATATTTATTTAACAATATTTTCTAATTAAAATTTAAATTTTATGATAAGTAAGGACAATCCTTTTTAATTATTTTTCAAATACTTTAATTTTATTTAATCTTTAACTAATTTTATAACAGTCCAATACTAATTAAATATTTTAACTTTCGGTCTAGTTTTGAAATGATTGATTATGACTACATAAACGAATGGTGGATCTTTCTCATCTACTTTAGAAGATATAATTTCTTAGCAGAAAGACCTAACGTAGCCACATCTTCTTCTTCTTGCCATCGTGGCCCAACCTGTCACTACGGGCACATTAGAATAGAGAAGCTTACCTAGTGATAAGGACCAAGGACATCTAGTTTGGGCAGTGAGTGATCTCTTCAAAGTCCAAACTCAGGTGTTATACGTTTACCACATGAGATCGGCAGTGCACTATGAATGGAGTAGAAACAAAGGGAGTTTGTGTTACTAAAATTAAGCACATGCAGCCATTCACTTGAGAGACCTGTCCTCAAATTCCTCGCTACGATTATTGTTTCAAGAGAAGTTGGTCCTCAGTTCACTACTTTGAACAGGACAAAGAGATGTATATGGGCATAGTTTTAAATCTCGCAAGTGTTATAAGATCATGTTCTAAAACTTGGTAGCCATTTCTTTTTCTCGTGCTCTTCATTCTCGAGGGTTCTGAGGCCCGAGAGTGCTAAGGAAGTCCAACATAAGAAAGCGTAGTAAATTCAGATTCACATAGTGGGTGGGCCTCAGCTGATGAAGTTTCTTTTATTTTCACAATTTTCGAATCGTGTATGTATTAGAATAATGTTTTAAAAATTATATTAGAAATTAAACAAGACTAAAAGTTTAAGATTTAAAAAATTCAATTAATGTTAAATTATCATAAATTTGATTAAAATTAAAAATTTAAAAATATAATTGAAAGAGACTGTTCTTACTCATCAAAAAATTTGAAGTTTAATTTAAGATTTTTTGACAAAAATTAAGTAATTTATTTTAATTTATAAAAATTGATTAATTTAAAAATGAAAGACTTTTAAGGATCGATTAATAACATAAAACAAACCTGAATCCATGTTGTTTGTTCTTGAGAAACTTTTATTCCCTCTCTTCCTTATCTAAGGTGAATTGTTTCTGCGATGGTTCAGAAACAAACCTTTTCTTTTTTCAAAAACGTTGTGTTCTACAAAAACATATGATCTTTTTTCTTTATATATGTTTATGTTAAAATGAGTTGGTTAAAGGAGAGAGGGAAAGGATTTTGGACCCATTTGAGCCCAATTCTTTGAGACCCAATAACCATGATCTTGGGCTCTTTTTATTAAACTCAAATTCATAAGTGACACGGGCCACCAAAATATCTTACAATCTCCTACTTGGCCCATGTTACGACTTGATGATTCAACAATAAGACTTTAAGTGCATACAATACATTGAATCGATCAAATCATCCTTAAGTGAATTCAGATGATTGGATTATGGCGGTCACAAGTTATACAACATAATTCCTTCCATGTATCACATAATCGATTAAACTCATATAACGTTAAGTGAGTAATTCTGTAATTGTTATCTCATAGAAACAATTATTGTATACAACATAATATAGATAACAAGTAAGTGAGCAAAAATAAATGTGACTGTAATTGAATTCACAAGTGTCATAAAAATTATAGCAAGACAATTATATGTATATATATGTCAGAACTCTATGCTAATAAGGACTTATCTATAATGCCCATCCATTCAACATGGACAACAAATGTTTTGGGTGGTAAGCCTTTAGTTAACGAATCTGCTGTCATTAGATATGTGCTATTATGCTCAATTGACACTTTATATTTTTGCACTTCTTCTTTCACAGACAAATACTTCAAATCCATGTGTTTTGCACCTTTTGAATATTTGTCATTTTTAGAGAAGAAAACGACTGCAGAATTATCACAATAAATTCTTAACGGTCTAGCAATATTATCAAAAAGACCAAGACCTAAGATAAAGTTTTGCAATCACAATCCATGAACTATGGCCTCAAAACACGCCACAAATTCAGCCTCCATAGTGGAAGTAACAATGACGGACTACTTTCCACTTTTCCACGAAATCGCTCCTCTAGCTAATAGAAACATATAATCGAATGTAGATTTTCATGAGTCTATACAACCGTCATAGTCTGAATCCCCTATCATTTCGAGATGAGTTGATTTTCTAAATGTGAGCATATAGTCTTTTATGCCTTGTAAATATCTAATGACTTTCTTTGCAGCTTTCCAGTGGTCCATTCCAGGATTACTTTGATATCGACCTAGCATTCCAACAACAAAACTGATACCTGATCGAGTGCATATTTGAGCATACATTAAATTCCCAACTACTGACGTATAAGGAATAGACTCTATTTTCTTACGTTCCAAATCGTTTTGTGAACATTGCATTTGACTAAATTTGTCCTCTTTCTGAATTGAAACTATCCCTGCGGGGCACTTTTCTATTTTAAATCTTTCTAATATTTTCTCGATATAACCTTTCTGAGACAATCCTAACAATCCTTGTGATATGTCACAGAATAGTTCTATTCTGATCACATAGGATACCTCACCGATATCTTTCATTTTAAAATTATTAGAAAGAAAATTCTTGACATCATGTAACAAAACCATATTATTAGCAGCAAGAAAGATATCGTCAACATATAGGACTAATATAATGAACTTGCTCCTACTGATCTTCCTATAGATACACCGATCAACAGTGTTCTCTACAAAACTATAAGACGTAATGGTATCATTAAACTTAAGATACCATTGTCAGGAAGCCTGTTTTAGTCTATATATTGACTTCTTTAATTTGCACACGAACTTGTCCCTTCCTGTAGTTTTAAAACCTTCTGGTTGATCCATGTACACTTCTTCTTCTAAGTCACCATTTGGAAAGGCGGTTTTTACGTCCATTTGGTAAAGCTTTAAATCATAATAAGCCACTAGGTTCATAACAATTCTTAAAGAGTCATTCTTTGAACCTGGAGAAAATGTCTCTTTATAGTTAATGCCATCCTTTCGAGTATAACCTTTGGCAACAGTCTGGCTTTACACCTTTCAATGTTGCCTTGTGAGTCACGTTTGGTCTTAAAGACCCATTTACAACTCACTTGCTTTGCACCTTCCAGCAACTTAACTAATTCCCAGACTTTGTTGTCATCTATTGATTTCAACTCTTCTTTCATAGCATTGAACAATTTTTCAGAATTGTTACATTTCATGGCTTGCTTGAATGAGACTGAATCCTTATTGATGCTCAAGTCACATTCATGTTCAAGTGAGTAAATTTCATAGTCACTTGAAATAGCTGGTCTTCTATGCCTTATAGACCTTTGTAATGCTACTTCTTGTGGCATCACTTGATCATTTGTAACTTGAACATCATTAGCTAATTCTTCATTAATATGTTTAATTTGTGGAATTGGAACATTAATTTGTTATTCCGGTATGTTGTGTATCCGTGATGCAACAAGAGGAACAGCAACCGGTGGGATCAAATTTAATGTAGTAGTTTCTACTCGATTTGGAATGGTTTCTACTCGATTCTTGTGAATATCCACTTTTTATGGTTCTCCACTCCCACTAATTTGATCATTTTCAATGAACCAAGCATTAACGCACTCAAATATTCTCGTATTATGGTTAGGACAGTAAAATATGTACCCCTTTGATTTTTGAGGATAGCCGATGAAAACCACTAATAGTTCTCGCATCAAGCTTCTTTTCATGTGGATTATACAGTCTTACTTCTACCGGACAACCCCAAATGTGAAGGTGTTGTAAACTAGGTTTCCTTCCTATCTACAGTTCCCAAGGTGTCTTAGGAACTGCTTTACTAGGAATCCTATTTAGGAGATATGCAGCGGTCTTTAGTGTATGCATCCACAATGATAACGGTACAGTATTATAACTTAACATACTCCTAACCAAATCTATAAGAGTACAATTCTGACTTTAGGCTACACCATTTTGTTGCGGTGTACCAGCATTATGTATTGTGCACATATGTCTCCACTTGCAAGAAACTTTGCAAACGGACCTGGACATTATCTACTTTCATCAAATTTTCCATAATATTTGCCACCTCTATCAGATCTCACTATCTTTACTTTTCTATTTAACTGGCTTTTAACCTCATTAACGAACACCTCTAGGATGTCCACAGACTGAGATTTTTCACGTAGTAGATAAATATAACCATATTGTGAGAAGTCATTAACAACGGTAATGAAATATTTTTCGCTGCTCCAAGAGGGAATATCGAAAGGATCATAGATGTCAGTGTGTATTAATACCAGTAATTCATTACTTCTTGTGGCAGGATGCTTAGATATACGTTTGATTTGCTTGCCTTTAATGCAATCCACACAAATATCCCAGTCAACAAAATCCAATGGAGGTAAGATTTTATTTTTCACTAACCTCTATACCCTTTCCTTGGATATATGACCTAACCTTTTATGCCACAAAAAAGTAGAACATTCATTTTATGCACTACGTTTACTTCCTATAATATGGTCAACATGAAATAGAGATGCAGTAAAATCAACATCAAGATTGAAATGAAATAAACAATCAATTAAAGTACCATAACTATAATAGTACTTGTGTTTATACAATGAAAAGGCACCTTTTTCAATCTTAAATAAAAATCCTACATCATCCAACTTTGCAACAGAAACTAAATTCCTAGCACATATTAAACATAAAGACACTTTTCTAGATCTAGGTAACACCCAGTTTCCAAGATCAATTTGTACGTCCCAATGTTCTCTATCCGTGCCTTCATTATGTTCCCCATATATAAGAACTGTTCAGTTTTGTTTATGGTTTGTATTGAAAGGAATCCCTGTTTAATATGTGACACATGAGGAGTTGCACCAGAATCTAACCACCAGGTATTATTAGGCACTTCAATAAGATTTGATTCAAAACATACTAAGACATAGTATATACCTTTCTTTTCGAACCAAACCTTTCTTTTAGGGCAATCTTTCTTGAAGTGACTAGGCTTCCTGCAAAAGTGGCACCTCTTATCTTTATGGATTCAACTCTCAGTAACTTTACTGAGAGCTTTGTTCTTATTTTTACCTTTCTTTCCTGGTTTGTGCTTGCTGTTACTAGCTCCTGGATGAAATGTGAGATGAACGAAGTGCTCCTTCATTTCCTTCAATCTCCCTTCCTCCTGAACCAACATGGCCTTAATTTCTTAAAAGTTTAATTTTTTTAATACTGTTGTGATTCACTTAGAACTGGCCAAACTCTAGAGGAAGTGAGTTGATAATGAACTATACCAGAAAGGATTCACTCACATCCATACCTATAGATTTCAACTTTGCAGCTAGGTTTGACATATGAGTTACATGATCATGAATAGGCTGTGACCAGTCAAACTTCTTGGTTGTTAGCTCACTCATTAAATTCCCTACTATAGACTTGTCAGCTATATCAAATTGAGAGTATTCCTTAAGCTTTAACATGAACTACTTTGCATTATCCGTCTTAGGCATTGATGACTTCACATTTTTTGCAATTGTCATTTGCATCAAATTCAAACTCGGCCTGTTAGACAGTTCCCAAGCCTCATAATAAGATTTGTCAGCTTCAGAACTAGTCTTAGTTATGGCTGTGGGCCTTACGTCTGAAACTATGGCCAAGTCCAAATCCATTACACCCAGTTAGAACTAGATTTGTTCAGACCAATCTGCATAGTTTAGACCATTGAACTTGATCAAGCCATTTTCTAAAGCAAACAAATTAGTAGATGCTGCAAACACAACATATAGCCCACGCATTAATGCTTTGAGTAAACCTAAATGGATTCAAACTAATAATAAAATTTGATTATGCATTTAAAGTCTCATTTGGGTGAAATTTAAATACATAGCTGTAACCTATCATGATGCAAATATAGTTCACTATAATAGACAATCAATCATATTCTGGTCAACATACATGTTATCTTTGGATATACAATCATATTGACCAAATATGTTGATAAAGTCCCTTTAATATCATTAATTATAAGCAATGGTCCACCTTTGGGTGACCTTCTAGCGTTATAATTAATAATCTCAAATGTTCAGTTCAACTCAAATGTTCAGTTCAACCTTTATGTCATTTTAATAGCATAATATAAACATGAACAATTGAAACGTTCACAATTAAATGTTTAATACTTTCAGGCTAGGCCACTTTGGTGACTAACAAGCTTTCTATGCAATAAACATTTAATTAGACAATTATCGTACATGACAAAATTTAATTTAAATAGTTTGGTCACTTTGGCGACTAACAAACTATTTTAAATTACCATTATATCATGTAGCATATTCAAACTATAATAGGAAAATTTAATTCCAAACATTGCATAACTTACCAAATAAAACATATAATATGGCACTGATTTTCAAAATTATATTATGCATAGAAAATAATCAATTATGAATTAAATAATCCATTATGTCCCATCCCAAAATTGTTTTACTTAGGGTTAAAGTCCATAATTTAATTACTTAATAATTAAGGTTGCATAATATAACCCAAGCTTATCCTTTAATGGCCCAAAGATAAAAAAAACCAAAAAGCCCTTCTGGTGTGTGCTCTTATTGTCTGTGCAGTGGCTAGCGCGTGCTGCAGATCCTCGTTAGATGGAGCACTTGAAAACATACGCCCCATCTTCCTCCTTACACAGACTGGTTTTTTGCGTTTCTTGTTTTGTTTTGTTTTACGTTCTTTAATGGGTTTGTCTCCATACCACAAGCCATCCCTTCCTAACGTTTAGCCAACAGAACATGTCTTCAAATGGTTCAAGAAAAAATCATGATAATAACCAAGTTTTCGTTTCAAGAACCAAGCCCTTTTTTGTTGTTTTTTTAATAGCCATAATCATATGTCTTTGTAGAAACAGAACACAACAAACACGAATTAGTTCATGAAAATCATGGTAAGACTAATCCTTTTGTTTCAAGAACCATGCCTTTCGGTTCTTTCTCAACAACACAAATAAAACTCAAGAAAACTGATTTCGAACATGTATGGGAGTATAAGAACAAAAAGAACAGCAATGTGCGGTTCATCTATCATCATCAATTTTCCCAACATAGAGGAACAAACAAAACAAAAGTGTGCGGTGTATGAAGAAAGCAATACAGAAAACAACATGAAAACCACATTCCAGAAACGCAACAAACAATGCTAGTCTCTGATACCAATTGAAGGACTTTTAAGGATCGATGAATAATATAAAACAAACCTGAATCCATGTTGTTTGTTCTTGAAAAACTTTTATTCGCTCTCTTCCTTATCTACGGTGAATTGTTTTTACGATGGTTCAGAAACAAAACTTTTCTTTTTTCAAAAACGTTGTATTCTACAGAAACATATGACTTACCTTTATATATGTTTCTGTTAAAACATGAGTTGGTTAAAGGAGAGAGGGAAAGGGTTTTGGACCCATTTGAGCCTAACTCTTTGAGACCCAATAACCATGATCTTGGGCTCTTTCTATTAGACTCAAATCTATAAGTGACATGGGCTACTAAAATATCTTTAAAAAACTAATCGATTAATTAATAAACTAATATGTTTTTAATAATAAGAGTTATTAAAGTAAATCGAACAAGAAAATTAAAAACTAAACTGAAAAATAAACTGCTTTAAAAATTTTAAGGTTGAATTGGTTCAAGTTTTTAATCATTAATTAGAATAACTTGAAGATACCAATCATTTAAAGATCACAAAAGTTTTTAAAAATAACGACAAAACGCAATTTTTTAGTCAATTCAAATATTTTTGAAAATTGTAGGAAAATCTTTAAGTTTATTTTAGAAATTAAATATTTAAATATTTATACGAAATAGATATTTAAAACCCATTAAAATTTTAAACACTGAGTATTAAGTGGTACCGGAGCAACATGACCAACACTTCAACCACATTAAACCTAATTCAGAACTTACACCATCTTACTGGAATTCAGTACCAGTTTTGGAGGAAAATGAGAACCCCCTTTATCTCCTTTGTTCTTTGGAATTTAGTAGGAAAAACCATGAGTTACTGCAGAAGAACAAGACACTAGAGTGATGGCTGTTCAACATAATCAATTGAGGAAAACAGATAGAGATGATAACAGGCTGGATTGAGCCGAGTCCAATTCAATTGGGCTGGTGACAACACGATCCTAGTTCAACTAATTTTTTAAAATTAAAAGTAAAATGATGTTATTTTGTTTCAAAACATTGGGTCCAAACAGTTCAAACCCGAGATCAACCTGAGTTTAAAATTAACTCGTTGATTTTAGACGGGACCTTTTGTCATCCCTAAAACCAGATGACAAATTTCAAAGCTTTTTGTTTTTTGTTTTTTTGATTTAATAGCAATGGGTTAATGAAAGTAATTTTCTAAGAATTATGGAAGTTGAAACCTTAAATAAAGCATGAGATAAATTTGAAGAAGAGCATCAAGATTCAAAATAATGCGGTTATAATAAAATAAAACTCAAGAAACTAGAAGAAAGCTCAAGAATTTGAATATAAAAATTAGTTAAATAGTGCAATAATTCTTTTAAAAAAATTTCCAATTTATATTCTTAATTAATTAAAAATTAATTTGATCTAAAAATGACCCATTTCTGAATGCTCGAATGATGCTAGAAACTAACGTCATCAGTGGAGCTTACATCAATATATGGGTCTTATGTTGTGAAACTTGGGTATCTCCATCAATAATAACAAATTCACCTTGAGCACTATTGCTTAGGTGAATAGTGTGTGAATGATTGTATAGAAAAATCACACCAGATAAATTCTCAGGAAAGACTGGAGGGGTCATAAATGGTCCCACTTAAAACCCAACCTCCTAGACAGAATTTTCCTAGACATCTAATTTAATAGCACAATAATTCACTACAAATATATCCGGCAATAGCTATTAAATAGACAAATAAAGAACACCATAATTGAACGAGATTCAGCCAATTATGGCTACTTCCTCGAACACTACTAAATTGATATTTCACTATTTTCAAGAAATAAGACAAGTGAAATACTACAAAAGGAGAGAAGGAATTTTTGTCTTATGGAAAGATAATTTTTGGGATGTTAGATAATGGTGGAAAAGCCCTCCTTTTATAACTTAAAGAGGCTCTCCCATTTTCACAATTTTCAATAAGTCAACATCTTGATCATAAAGGGTCTTTTTTGTTATGAAAAACTCTTTTATGAAAAATTAGTGTCGTTTATGTCTTATATACAGTATAAAACACCTGTATAATCAACAAAACTAAGGCTACTACTAGGGCTTTAAGTACTATTTTGGACCAGTCGAAAAATAGTACTCAAGCTTTTGGTACTGTATCAATGATGAATACTAGTTAGTTCTCATAATACGACAAGTTACCAGGGCTAATATGCAAAATTAATACTTTTGACGTAAGTAATGGAGTGGCTTCCTTGATTCTTGAGTTTAGTCTCTTCTCGAATCAACCTATTGTGTAACTTATACACATTCCATCTTCTCATTCATGATATTATAGTTCATTTAGAAGGGACAATGTTTAGATGACAATGAGTTCAACTTTCATCGACTTCCATTCCCAAAGACTTAATTCTTGATATAATTTTTGTCATCTCAATGACGTGTTCATACATAGTACGTGATCCATCAAATTTCATAGTGGTCAACATATCCACAAGAGTCCCAGTAAAAGATTTGTCAGTAGCTTGAGAGCGCTCTATTACAAACTTAAATAATTCCTTAACACTTTTAGTTTTCAGAGGGGTGGAATTAATATTACTAGTAATTTGACCTTTTCTAGTTATTAAAAAAGATACTCTTTTCATCAGTGCTTAAGACGTGTAGAGTATTTGATTTTTCAGTTCTAAATGTCAAATCCAAGTCCAAAACTCCAAGGTAAAATTGGATTTTCTCACTCTATTCAAAGAAGTTCAGTCCATTAAACATCTTAACAAATGAGAGATTGGGTGTATGGCAAAAGTTGCTACATAAAATTAAAACTTAACATTAATTCTTTGAATCATACAATAACATGCTATATAGAAAACTTCATAAATTGTATATTGGTGTTCTTCTTTGGGCAATCCATTAATATGCCATACAACACATAGCGATGCTAATGCGTACATAATTTGGTAATCGCATACACACTAACTAAAAGTATTTATAATATACGAATATCTAAACACAACTAATTGTGCATATGCATTACTTATATTTATTTTCATTAACTATAAAATAAATAAATTACTTTTGGGCAATTTCAAAACATCCTATAGTCATTAGTTTCAATTTACCTCTAATATTATAATTCATTAGCATCAAATGAGTAATTGAAATGTAAACATAATATTTGAAATTTAAAAAAATTATTTAGGCTAGCGACTTAGTGTTAATTTCATTCGCAGCGTCTAACGATAGTAATCAGGGTCGGAATTTCTCAATAGGAATGTCAATGGGTCGGGCCAGGCCATGGTAGTTCGGGACCCGGCAGGTCAAGCGGGTCGAGCCATCTCGGCCTGTCAGGTCACGGGCTAACATGACTCAGCTTGTCGGCACTGGCTCGACCTTTGTTTTTTTAAATAAAAATTTTTCAAAACGATGTTGTTTAAAAAATAATGGTCTGCCCACGAGCAGGATGAGCCAGCCCACGGCCTACCGGTTCAACCATGGTTGACCCGTAACCCACTCGTGACCCTACCAACCGGGCCAAAAATGGGCTAGGCTGGGCCAGATTTGACTTTCCTATTCCTCAATGCTTGGATTGCCAGTGTTGGGAAACATTTCCCAACAATTTTGTACCTTTTTTTAAATTTCATATATACAGATATCAATTCAACCTTTAAAATCATCAAATCATAAGATTTTGCATATAATTTAGAGACATATAATAATGAAATTTATTATTTTTCAAATTTTCAAATTAGGGTTTATAATGCTCTCTAAATCATGAGAAATCTACAATAAATGAGAACCATGAATTTCTTATAACTCTGCTCTGATACCAAATATAAGATAAATTTCATGAAACATGACAGGAACTAAAAATTCATAGAATTCTAGCATCACTGAAGGCATCAAGACGGTGGGTTCTTTTTTTATATTAATTGATTTTCAACTAACTAAAAATTATTAACATGATATTTTAATAATTTAATTATAAAATATTAAAAATAGAGAAAAATTAATATCATTATTATAAATGTTAGTTGCAAAAAATTAATAAATATCTAATGAAGTTAAGTTTTAGGTACAAATAATATCATTTTTATAAATGTTAATGGAAAGAGTGCTTTGCAATCTACCAACAAAGTATGTGCATGTGATAATAAAATTATTGAAGAGTTAAAGAATTTGGAGAATTGTTCTTTTCACGAATTGATGAATATCAGTTGAATTGATCCATAAAAAGCTCTAATTTAACCACCATTTCAATTAACTCTTGGTTTATAGAAGAAGCCAAATGATGTAAGAGGTTACAATTCAAATCATGATTACATGAGATCAAATCATAGTAGAGGAACAAGTAAAGAAAGAGGTGGTAGCGAAAGAAGCAGAGGTAGAAAGAAAAGTCAAGAGAGAAATTTGGAGGAAATTCTAATAGCTCATCTTCTTGGTAGAGAAAGAGATAGAGGTAGAAGTAACACTTATCAAAGAAGTTTTGGAGGAAATTCTAGTAACTCATTTTCTTGGTAGAGAAAAGAGATAGTGGCAAAAAGAGATAGGACAAAAAATATTTATCTTTTAATGAGAAACTTTTAGAAGAGGTATATGTAGAATAACTATAAAGTTTTATTTTGAAAGGAGTTGTATGGGCTAAAACAAGCACCGATAGCTTGGTATGGTATAAGTAATAATTATTTTGCTCAAAAAACTTTTGCAAGAATGCAAATGAACCAACCTTATATGTGAAGAATGGCGATTCAAATTTTATGTTTGTGTATTTCAAAATTGATGACATGATTTATATGGAAATTCAATTTCCATAATGAAGTTGTTTAAAGAGTCTATGGCGCAGACTTTATAAAGGAAATATGTCAATAATTTATTAAATGTAAAAAATATAGACCTAAATTATTATTTTAAATCGAGTTTAATTAGTTTGAATTAAGTTTAAGAGTTGATTTTGATAATTATATCAATAATATTTGATCGGTCCATACATGATGTTCATGTTACGTATTTTTCATTGTTATTTTTTAACGAAAGTCTAAAAGATGAGTGAAAACTACAAGAAGTTTTTTTAATTTTAAAGATTAAAAACTTTTTAAATTATTTAAAGTACACGAGAGAGAGATCCGTGTCTTTTATCCTTTATTAAACACTTTGCCATCCTTTTCGAAATGACTTCTGATAACAATATGTGTAACATCCCCTCACTTATGGAAAAAGGGTAAATTGGTCTTTTTGAATGAGTTAGCATAATTGGAAGTGTTTCTGACATATACATGCATTCATATATGC
>JAOTAY010000189.1:3776825-3801102 GCA_025629805.1 Erythroxylum baracoense | reverse complement strand
TGATATTCTGCTTAGAAGAGAAGTATTCATACTATACTAGCATAATTATATAAAGTATAGAACCCCAGTACCTATCAATATCCTTGTCTATCGTCCCTCTCTTCATCTTCATAAATTTCACTTAAAGTTAGTTTTTAAATTACTACCCATTTATACATTTTTCGCAAGTGCAAAAAAATGTTTATTTGCTCTCCAACAAGTGGATTTTTTGGGACATATAGTATCTAATGAAGGAGTGAGTGTTGATCATGAGAAAATTGATGCTATGAAACAATGGCCCTCTCCCACAACTATTAAGGAGCTCCAAGGATTTCATGGTTTCACAGGGTACTATAGGAGATTTGTGCAGAATTATGGTGTTATTGCCAAGCCACTCACTGATCTCACTAAGAAAGATGCCTGTTGTTGGAATGATTGTGCTGAAGTTGCCTTTCAGAAGCTCAAGGAAGCACTAACGACGGTACCAGTTCTAAAGTTACCCAAATTTTCTTGATCCTTTGCTATTGAATGTGATGCCTCTATGGAAGGAGTTGGTGCTGTATTGATGCAACAGAATCATCCTATAGCTTATTTCAGCGAAGGATTGCCAATTGCAATTGATACAAGTCAGCCTATGAACAAGAATTGTTGGCTTTGGTTCTTGTTGTTCAAAAGTGGAAACATTACTTACTTGGCAGGCATTTTTATGTTACAACTGATCACAACAGTCTTAAACACTTGTTTGAGCAGCGGATTTCTACAAACTCTCAGCAGCGGCTTATTCTAAAATTGCTACCTTTTGATTTCACTATATTATACAAGGCTGGGAAGGACAATATTGCAGCTGATGCACTCTCTCGAAAACCATAAGAAGTTGATTTTTTTAATTTAATTATGACCGTGCCTCTGGATTATTCAGATTTGGAGGAAGCTTATCTACTGGATAATTACACTAAGAGCTCATGACTGACCCGCAAAAAGATTCATCTTCACACTTTAATTTTCAGTGGTCAGTCAATAAACTCTTTTATAAAGGCAAGTTGGTTATTCCTTCTATTTTTCACTTAAGGGCTACTTTGTTAGCCGAGGCACTGGAGACTCCTACCAGTGGTCATGGAGGTTATCCTCGGATCAGTTCTATTGGCCTCACATGAAGAGGGATGTCAAACTTCATGTTCAACAATGTTTGATTTGCCAACGGAACAAGTACGAAACCCTCGCACCCGCAGGTTTGTTGCATCCTCTGCCTATTTCGGAGGAGATTTGGGAAGATATCTCAATGGATTTCGTGGTTGGCTCGCCCAAGTCTAATGGGGTTGACACTATCCTAGTAGTTGTTGACCGCTTGAGTAGGTATGGCCATTTTTTACTTCTCTCCCGTCCATTTACAGCAAAAACAGTGGCTGCACTTTCTGGCGGGAATTATTTCGCCTTAGCCAAACCAAGTTGAGAATGAGCACTTCCTAGTTGAGAATGAGCACTTCCTATTATCCTCAAACGGATGGTCAATCGGAGGTGGTTAACATGTGTTTGGAAGCTTACCTACGATGCTTTGCACATGAACAACCAAAGAAATGGAATTCTTTTTTATACTGGGCAGAATATTCATACAACACTGGTTTTCATGTTTCCACTAGTACAACACCTTTCAAGATTGTCTATGGTAGGGATCCTCCACCTCTGCATCCTTTCATGACGAAACATCAAATGCTGAACTAGAAGACCAGTTGTTGCTTCGAGATGCTATGCTGAAACTTTTGAAAGAAAATCTCACTAAAGTGCAGTCTCGCGTAAAGGCTCAACAAGACAAGCACCAACGAGAGCTTTCCTTTGACATTTGAGATTATGTATGGCTGCGAACCCAACCTTTCAGACAGAAATCACTCTCCAAGCGACATTTTGACAAGCTTTTTCCTAGGTACTTTGGGCCGTACAAGGTCCTAAAGAAGATCGGTACTGTGGCCTATGAGTTGGAGCTACCAGATGCAAAAAATCCATGCCATCTTCCATGTTTCATTGTTGCGACCTGCACATTGGATTTCGCACCCAACTTCACCAGCTCCTCTCCCAATTTCAAATGACTGGGAACTCTTAGTACAGCCTGCTCGTGTACTAGAACACAGCTGGACAGATTTTGGAATTACTTGTTGTTTGGAAAGGACGTCCACTTGAAGAGTTAACTTGGGAAAATTATGATCTTATTGCTGAACAATGTCCTCATTTTCACCTTGACGACAAGGTGTCTTTCCAAGAAGGGAGAAACGATAAGCCCATAATTACATATCAGGGGAAGAAGAGGTCATATGTGTCAAGCATCTGATTTTATCTTTTCTACCAGCACCTGATTTTATCTTCTTATCTGCAGAATTTGTTTTCAATTTATTACGTCATTTGTTTCATTGTTCCTATTAAGTAGGGGCTTAGTGAGTAGTGATTTGTTACTGATTATTTTTAATAAATCCAGATCTGTTACTCCTGTATCTCGGAGTCTGTTAACTAGTTTTTAGGGAGTCATGGGTTTATCCTATCCTATAAATAGCTATGGGCAGTATGTAGTACTTATTGAAAATCAATTCAAGTATTTCATTATTGGAGATTCTCCCTTGACTATTAATTCTTCTTCGAGTGAGATCCTTGCTCTTAGAAAATTATTAGATTTTTCCTATTATTGACCTTTTACTTCCAACCCTCTATCACCACCCAAAGAAGCTCCTGCTGTGTGTTCACACCCATCATAATTTGCAATCTATGAAAAATTTCAAATGCATCATAGTTTGTGTGATGGAATATTGTCATGAGCTAACTTCAATAGAAGGAGTTCAGATCCCCATACCACCCCACCCACCCCAACTTCCCCGACCATTTATATCTATATGCATTATGATCCCAATTCATGGATCTCTCAGTTTGAGATAGAAAAATAAGAGGATCGAACCATTTCTTCTGACTCTGTTTCAAAATCGAAAAATGTTACTTGGCGAAGTGCTTCCCCAAACTAATGTCATCTATCCCTGAAATTAGGCTCTTTGATAAAATTGAGATTAGGTTAACCAATTGATTCTTTAATATCTCAACAGAACTAATAATTTCCAGCATCCATCATATTCCAAAAGATCTTTATATTGGGATTTAGAGACTAATCCCTGGGAATTGTCATAACTATTTCCCTCTAAAGATATCCATATCTGTTGCGCCTTTTTTATGAGGCAACTGTGGTATCAACTTCCATAACATCCAAAGTTTTATCTTTATGGCTTACCTCTAGATTCTTAATGTTTCCTTGTTTGGCCTCCCTAGTTGTGTGATATTGCATCAGGCTATTGCATAAAGATATTCGGTTTAGAACCACAAAGTTTGTTGTGGGTTTAGGCTATTCTACAATGCTTCTGGTATTAACAGTGACTTGGTTTGAGTGATGTATTTGTTGTTACAATAGAGTAGGTGGAGCAGCTCATTTCATTCTCTTAGTTGATACGAGACTTTGTACTCCATGCTCTTCCAATTAGGGACTTCATATCCTGACTGAAACCCCCATCCTCTGGCTGTGACTCAATATCCATTGTCTCAAAGACCTTACAAGCTATCAAGGAGTCCAATACTACCTCCAGCTTCTTGATTCCTTGCTCCAATGCCAACATAAACCCAATTTTGATGCTAACTTGCAATTACATATGCATACCAGAGCAGAAATTGCAATTAGGAGTGAACTTCTTCGGAGAATGCTTTTAGAAACTGTTTTAATAAGTTGTGCTTTAAACTTTTCCTGGAGTTCCAAGGCATGGATGCGTGGAACTAAAGATCATTTTCTCTTTGATTTTTGTTTAATGGTACTTCTTCCGTGACTATTTATGCTCCAAGTAATTTACCTTATTGCCAGGGTCATCCCTATTCTTCTTCTCTATAGAACAGCTGTTTTCTTGAAATGTATGCGATCATTTGCTTTCAAATGACATTATGTTGATAAGATGTTATGTAAATTTCTGAAGTTCAAGGATTGGATATATTGAACTACAGATCATTTGGTCTGTTATTTTTTATTTAATAATGCTGCTTTTAATTATTTGCTCCAGTTTATTTACCTGATTGCTAGTCCATCTCTCTTTGTTCTTTTCTCTCATTTGCCAAATTTTTTTCATTGCAGGTCAATGTTAACTTAGCAGGTTTACCTGCATTAGTCGTGCCATGTGGATTTGTTGAGGCAGGACCTACTGTCCTTCCTGTTGGTCTTCAGATGATTGGTGCAGCTTTTGAAGAGGTATCTTTTCAAGTAGCTACCACTGTTTCAAATCCCTTCTTAGTTTATTTGTATTTGCACTTTCTGAGAAAATAACCAGGCTAGTAGGAAATTCTTGCAATCTAGAATGGTTATTAGCCCTGTAGGCAATGTTATCCAATTGAAATAGAGGGAGAGATACCTGATCATGATTAAGGTATCATCTCTACCTTGACCAAAATTGGTACCATTGTGAGCTACCATGTCAAGTGGCTAACAACTTACATGTTTCTTTTTCTTGGGAGAACCTCTTATGGTTTCAGTTCATTTAGTGTGAAGTTTTGTCTCTAATTGGAACGATTGTATCTAGTTATTTAAAATTTAGTCTTGCAAGACTTGAGTAGACCTCCAGATTCGATATATCTTTGGATGATATATGTTTCAGCTTGTTAAATTAATAATTCATCTTTACTCTCTACCGATACCAAAAACCTAAAATTAGAAAATGGTTAGTAAATATCTCTCTAATTTTCTGCCAGCTCATTTATTTCAGCTTCTATGTTGCTTTATGCTCAGGGATGGTTAGTATTGAGGTATTAACACGGTGTTTATTATAATGTAATATGAGGTGTAACACATCCACATTACAACTCAATTATACCCTTTTTGTTTACATTTATTAGATATTATATGATTTATTCATTGGTAAACTAATTACATTAAATGTTTAATCTTATACCGATATCCTTACGATACATTCTAAGTTCCATTTTCTTTATATCATATCATACTTAGCGTCAACCGAGATAATAAAACATGAGGTTGCATTAGTTGGGCCTTGTACTTCTCCCTTTCTTTGATTATGTTGTTAAAGCAGGTTCACAAGTTAATTCTGTATCATTGCGCATGTGTGTGTTAGTTAAATGAGTATGAATGTAATATATTTTGATCATGAAAATGATTATCTTTGGATTGATTATGCAGGATAAATTGTTCAAAGTAGGTCATATTTTTGAGCAAACTCTTCAGGGTTGCAGTTTTGTGCCTCCATTAGTGGCAACTGCGCTTTCATGATAGCTGCCACAATATCTGAGGTTGGTGAGACAGAATTCTTTGTATATCATGTGAGGAATACTTTTTTTTTGCTAGATCTGCTGATTTTTGTTTTCCCCTTTTCCAATTCCAAATAGATAGGAATGCATAAAAATTTTTAATTTATACTCTTAACGGTTGACCTACATCATTATTTCTGTGCTTCAATTCAAGTGCAATCATTCATAAGTGACTATACTCAATATTGAATTACTTGGCAGTATGCAGACAGGTTAAAATTGAATTACATATGGGCTAATGTGGTTACTCATTTCATGGATGTCATCTTTAGAGATTTTTACTTTTATTTTTATATTTCAATGCATACTAGATATTTGGTTGCTTCTATTTAATACAAAGCCGAAGTAAAAATAGAGGCACTTCTTTTAAATATTTATCAGACTGATTTCCTTCGAGTTTTCTCTGCCAAAAAAAAAAAATTTGCTTCTTTGTACTCAATTATTTCTTGAGTAAAGATTAATAATATAAATACTAGCAAGCCCAATTATTTTCAACAAAATTCTATAACCCACTCTAAAGCTGTAGTCAAGCAGCTACCGAGGCTTTCAGAACAGACTGCTTGGCAGGCTTCTCTGTTCCCTAGGATTGATTCCATCTGTTAAGCAATTCAACAGCACTCTGACACCTTTGAGGTGCTGCAGAAATCACTAGCTTCGCAATTATCAGTGGTCACTGGCATGATGATCAAGCTATCCAAGCTTGAACAGCAACCATCCCAACCTCCCGTACTTCCTCTACCAACCACAACTCGCTTATCCTCTCATTCAGAAACATCTATGGACTTCCAGCACTCATTCCCTTCTACCGTGCCTCTTTATTCCACAAACCACTCACCCTTCTCTTCCAATGGAGTTTGAAGGACAACAGCTGTTGTTACAGCTTGCCAAGATATTGGGGCATCGACCCTTAATCCAACATGGGAAGCCCACACCTCAGGAACTAATTTAGGAGGAGCATCAACCCCTTTCGGATGCAACCTGACAACCACTTCAGGAATTTATTCAAGACTTTCCTCACTTCAACATTGAGGAGAAGGCTTCATCTGAGGCAAGGGATAATGTTCCAGGCCTTGTATTTAGCAACGAAAGGGCTGGTCCACAAACAAGGAAGAGTAACCGATTCATTAGAAAACTATCCAAGTTGCTGACTATGTCTGAGGTGACTAGTTTCTTTGTCTGTCACTGAATTCTGTTTATCTGTTATGCAAATGCTGATTTGTATGCGCTCTCTCTCTCTCTCTCTCTCTCTCTCTCTTTCTCTCCCCCCTTTTCCCAGAAAACAACTTTTTCCCTTCGAAAACAACCCTTTCCCAGAAATTGCTTGCTTAAAAAACCATAGTCATCATGTCGCCCATAATCTCCTCTACTTGTCACCAAGTTTTCCACTACAAACTCATAGCACCATTCTCTTTTAGTGACGATCAAATTCGCGTCTTTTATCCAAACTTTGAAAACCAACCTCCAAGTCTATCAAATTCACTCTCAAGTTTTGCTCTGCACCCTGTCCTCGTGTACCTTCATTACTAAATTGATCTTTTACTCATCTTTGTGCAAATTCATTGACTACTCCCCTTCAATTTTTAATCATTACAATCCAAAGAACTTGTATTTATTGAATGCACTGGTCTGTATAAGGTAATGGATTGAGTCAGATTTGAGTCTTTTAGACTATGTTTGGTTGGTGAAATGAAATGGAATGTAATGGATTGAAATGATTGATAATGTAATAGAATGTAAATAAATATAATATTAGAAAATTATTGTTTGAGAGGGATAGAATGATTCATTTAAAAGATGGATGGAAAGAAATATAATATGTGTAATAATAATAAATAACTATTTTACACTTAATGGAACAAAACATATATTGATAGGATTTGATTTTTTAGTTATATAAAATCAAAGCAACATGAAATTAATGTTACTACAAGTGCAGAATAATAAGTCTTTTTTATGGCATTTTCAAATTTATTTTTCGTATTAGTATATACACGTAAAAACTATAATTGTTTATTTTCTAGTCTTATAAACTCAAGCCACAACATAAATATACACAACAAAATTACCTAATTGAGAAAGTAAATGAACAATTGAGTTTAATAACTTGAACCAATCATATAAATTTTTATTTAATCAAGTTCCTAATATGTTTTAATGATTAAACTGATTGAATAAAAAAATTGACATTGAACAAGTTCATTCTCAAAAGAGGAGCTCGTGATTGATATCCTGATGTTGCAATACTCTTCAAAGTTAACTCTCTTATGCTTAATATTTTATATTTGTTTCTTTTAAGTAAAGAAGATTACTTGAAAAAGAGACACCTCGAAAATATGAGAAAGACATTGAAATTCGTAACTTAAGATGATGCGGTAAGTGTTCCAATTAACATATGAGCACTTACATGTAAATAAGAGGAAGAAACAACCAATTTATCTATCTTCATTTACTTTAAATGAGCAACAAAGTTATCAAAAATACCATTTCATTCATGATTGTCGGCTTTGCATCCATCTATCATTTAAATTGAAAGCAATATAAAATCAGTAATTTATATATCCAAGAACAAATAAATCTAATATACATTGGTGAACCAAAATAGGCAAGACAATATCAAAATATTTATTATGTGCATTGAAAATATTATAAATGATCAAGATCAAAATAAAGAACATCATAGCAACGAATCAAGAAACTTTGAGTCTTCATTTAGTTGCCATTCAATCATCAACTGAGGGATAGATATAAAAACAAATTGCAAAACAAGCAATTTCTTTAATTACATGCTCATTTCAAATTGAATAGCTTCATGCTCAATTCTATGAACAAAATATTTGACCAAAATATGGAAGAGGATAAGGGACTATAATTTACTAAACTCCAGTATCCAAAAGACACCAAGTCATCAACTTACTCCTAAGATATAGTAACAATAACAATATCATCTACTATTCCTTAGAAGGCATCATAAACTCCAACATATTCTTACGTATATTGACTGGTGTATCACGTAACGCCCTCACCTCATCAAGACTACGAACAAGAAAAATATAACTTTCATATAATTTTGAGACTTCCACTCCCAACTCCACCAAATGATTATATAGTTCTTCTTCTAGAATCAGAAGTGGTTTAACCAACAGTGAAGTGGATTTTATAATGGCTTCAGCAACTGTGTAAGTCCATCTTTGATGATATCTTCATCGTCATTAAAGGATGCCTTGTTTTTCCTTTTCCTAGATATACATGAGTTTGCATTTTAAGACTGAGATGGGATTCCTATTGAAGATTCAATACGATCACCATCCATCATTCCATTGTCTTCGAAACTTAACTCATTGCGACACTTGTCATCAATGTCATCCATGGTGTTTGAAAATCCACTTTCGATAAATATTTCTTATCTCATATGCTGTTTCAGCTTGCTCCCTAGTTGCTCTATCACGACCATAAATCTCCACCAACTTTTCATAGTTATAAATAGGCTTCTCTCTCCACTCAATGGCTTCTGGTTTAGCCTATTACAAAAACAAATTCATGAATCAACCAAATCATAGCATATATAATATTTTCGTCCAACAAAACAAATTTACCTAGATCAAGCTCACCCACACTTCTGGTTCAGCACTCCACATACG
The DNA here is from genome assembly GCA_025629805.1 of Erythroxylum baracoense. Lineage (NCBI taxonomy): Eukaryota > Viridiplantae > Streptophyta > Magnoliopsida > Malpighiales > Erythroxylaceae > Erythroxylum > Erythroxylum baracoense. Next base: position 3,792,160 of record JAOTAY010000189.1, on the reverse strand, counting down.
TGTTACAAGATTCCATGCAAATCCACTATTTTTGTTTGAGAATAAATCAAAACACTTACTTCACTTATCTCTTATGATTTCCCTACTGTGTGCATCATCTTTGTCGTCATTTTCATAGCCATCTTGCTTATCATTTTTCCCTCCATTGTATTCTTCTTTAAGGAATGGATCATCTGGATCTTAAATTCAAATCAACTCTTCTTTTTTGCTCAAATTTAGGTTATGTTTGGTAGGAAAATTAGCAATCAAATTGAATGGAATGTACGATGAAGAGTACGATGAAGGGGAAAATGATAACCAAGATGGCTATGAAAATGATGATGAAGATGATGCACATAGTGGGAATATCTTAGCAGATAAGTGGAGCAATTGTTTTGATTTATTCTCAAAAGGTGGTAGTGGATTTGCATGAGGTCCTATAACAAATATGCGGAGTGCTGAGCCAGAAGTGTGGGAGAGCTTGATCCAGGTAAACTTTATTATTTTTTGGAAGAAAATATGATATATGTTATGATTTGGTTGATTCATGAACTTATTTTTGTAGCAGGTTAAACTAGAAACCGTCGAGTGGAGAGGGAAACTTATTCATAACTATGAGAAGTTGGTAGAGATTTATGGTCGTGATAGAACTATATTATCATTTGGTAGAATTGGGAGTGGAAGCTTCAAAATTGTATGAAAGTTATATTTTTCTTGTTCGTAGGCCTGATGAGGTGAGGGCATTACTTGGTGCATCAGTCAATATACGTAAGAATATATTGGAGTTTATGATGCCTTATAAGGAATAGTAGATAATACTGTCATTGTTATTATATCATAAGAGTATGATGATGACATGGTGTCTTTTGAATACTGGAGTTTAGTGTCTAGTCTCTTGTCCCTCTCTTATATTTTGGTCAGATATTTTGTGGATGGAATTGAGCACGAAGCCCTTCAATTTGAAATGAGCATGTAATTGATGAAATTGCTTGTTTTGCGATTTGTTTTTGATATTTGTCTCTCAGTTGATGATTGAGTAGCAATTAAATGAAGACTTAACTTTTCTTGATTCGTTGCTTTGATGTTGTTTATTTTGACCTTGATCATTTATAATATTTTCAATACACATGATAAATATTTTGATGTTGTCTTGCATGTTTTGATTCACAAACACATGTTAGATTTATTTGTTCTTGGATATATAGATTACTAATTTTATATTGCTTTCGATTAAATGATGAATAGATGCAAAGCCGACAATGATGAATGAAATGGTAGTTTTGGTGACTTTGTTGATCATTTGGAGTAAATGAAAGTAGATAAGTCGATTGTTTCTTTCTCTTATTTGCAAGTGAGTGTTCATATGTTAATTAGAACACTTACCACATCATCTTAAGTTACAAATTTCAATGCCTTCCTTATGTTTATGCAATGTCTCTTTTTCAAGTGATCTTCTTTACTTGAAGGAAGCAAATGTGAAATATCAAACATGAGGGAGTTAGCTTTGAAGAAAATTGTGGCATCAGGGGTATCAATCATGGGCTCATATTGCATTAATGAACCTATTAGCGTCAGTTTTTTTATTCGATCATTTTAATCATTAAAGCATATTAGGAGCTTGATTGAGTGAAAATTTGTATGATTGGCTATGAAGCTCAGTTGTTCATTTAATTTTTGGATTTGGTAGTTTTGTTGTATATATACTAATACAAAAAATAAAATTTGAAAATCCAATTAAAAATGACATGATTACTTTACACTTGAAATGACATTAATTTCATGTTGTTTTGATTTTATATAGCCAGAAAATCAATTCCTATCAATATGTGTTTTGATTTATTAACATATGTTTTGTTCTATTAAGGGTATAATAGTTATTCATTATTATTAAACATACATTATATTACATTCCATCAATCTTTCAAATAATATTTCACTATATCACATTATGAACTCTTTCATCCCTCACAAACAACAATTTTTTAATATTAAATTTATTTATATTATAAACCATTCCATTCTATTAAAAACTTTACATCCAACCAAACATAGCCTTAGAGTATTTGGATCGAGTTAAAGTCTAATCTAATTTTAAGTTATTTAAAGCCTGCCCAATTTGAACATCCAATAATCGTTGTCAAATCTTCCACAAAATATGAGAAAATAAATATTAGAGAGGGAGTTGGAGAATAAGTAATGAATATAAGAGTACGCAAATGATAGAGAGCAATACAACCGAAGGAGAAGAAGAAAAACATACATAAGAGCATAAAAAAGAAGAGGTGCTATTTGGAAGATTCAAAAATAGAGATATTGGAGGATCTTGAAATGGTCATAGAAAAGGAAAATGTTTATGAAAACAGAAAGAATAAGTTAGAAAGATGACCTTCAAAAATAAAGTTAGAGAACATTTTTAAGGATTCAATTCACAAAAAATAACATTGTATTGTTACATTAACAAATAACGTTATTTTGTGTTATATGAAAGGTTCAAACTTTGAGTTCGATTAGATTGCAAAATTTGGTTTAAAGTTTAATCAATTTAGAGTGAGTTTGTTGAGTTTGAGGCAAACTAAATTAAATTATATTTACTATACCTAAGTCTATAGATTGGAGATCAATTATCTATTTAAGAATGATGTATGGCATTCCATTCCTATATTAAAGTCCTATGTTAGACATGACTATCTCATGTTACCATTTATTCTTGTATTTGTGACAAGTTTAAATTTTGAAGAGTGAACTTAGAACTTTTTGTATTAGTATTGTTGGCTCTTATTTATGCAAAAGTTAATAAAATGGGGTTGGCATTCAAGGTATGAAAGTCCTATTGGCTTATAGTCAAGGTACAATATCATGGAACATGTTTATAAGCGAGTATCGTACAGTAGGAAATGTGTGAGAGGCCATAGAGCTCTTTGATATGACGCTTATTAAAAGATTGCATTTTTTAATGAGTTAATTATAAAAAAATCTCAAACTTTACTCAATTTTGTAATTATAGTTTGAATTTTAAAAAGTGGCAATTAAATACTCAAACTTTCAATTTTTTTCAAATTTAACCTAACATTAATATCTTTGTTAACATTGCTGACGTGATAAGACTACACTTGTATATATTTGACATGTCAGACTTAATTAAACAAATTAAGTAATACTAAGCAAACTAAAGAAAATTAAAAGAAAATGATTGAAACCTTAAATTAATTTGGGATTTCATATTCTGACCTACACACCATTTTCTGTCAAAGCACACCTTTTCTTCGCTGTTACTCCTCCTCTTCGTAGATTGTGTTACACCTTTACTTGTTGTTGCACCAATCTTCTCTGCCACAGACCATTCTTCACTCCTCTTCACATTACAGAATTTATGGTTCGCTTCTATGTCACATACAATTCTCTATCACATACCAATTTTAGCTCCTCTTCGCATTACAAAATTTTTCGTACCAATCTTCTCTATCAATTTTGTTTTTATGTTTTTTAGTTCATTACAGGAAAACTGAAAAGTGCTTCATAATGGGATTTCTTCCTAGAAGATTCATACTCAATCTAAACTTCTTAATTCTATGATTTAACAATCTTTTCTGAAGATACAAAAAAAGAAAAGTCTGTAAACTCCTCCTCGTGGTTATAATTGCCAAAAATTCGAATTCCTCTTGGATTTCCTTCTTGATAAATGACAACTACAACATTGTCATCATAGCATATTATATATATTTGGCTTATGAATTATGTTTGGAATATAATGTTCTTAGATAGTTATTAATTTATCTATCTGCATATGCTTAGGTTATTTGACTTAGCACTTGCACTTCACAGAAATTAAAAATGTTTTCGTGAAGATTGTTTATAATATTCTACCATGCTACAAAATTAGAATTGAGATGATAATATTTTAACATGCTCAAGTTCTGACATTTCTTTATTGTATCTATAGCTACAGTAAATGTTTCATAGTAGAAGGTAAGTTATTTGTCTCTTCTTTACCGATATGTTAACTTGATTTCCTTAAGATAATGTATCACTTTATAACAATAAAAATCATATGTGAAATATATGTATAACATGTTACCCTATAGCAATGAAAAATATATGCGAAGTATATACATTTCAGAACGTAATTAATGTCAAGTATAAATATTTATTTTAACATAAACAATATATTGAAGCTTTTGGTAACTTTGCTTTTGAATATAAACCAATATTTATTTAAGGCATGAATCTCCTTTAATAGACCTAGTCATTTGCATCGAATTATATTGACAAGCTCCTATCTTGAAATGAATAAGCAACTTGCCTGGTATTCCACGGTGGCCCTCTAGTAGATATCTGAATCGGTTGGAAAGGTCTCGTGAAGCTAAGCTTATTGCTCTCGTGAAGCTAAGCTTATTGCCCTTGTTATGGAAAAGCTTCAACTCAATAATAAGTAATGTAAACAGTAGAGTTTTTTTCAGTTTTTTAAAAATTTCGGCAGCATAACGACTGTATTTTGACATCCCAAAAATCTCAAAGTCCTTATAAAAGTTCAAAACACTTCTATTATCACATCAATTTATCAACTACAAATTGTGGATTTCAAATCCACTCACACATAACCTCAAATAGTTACATCGATAAACTTTGAAAAGCTACAACAAAATCATGCATTTTATTTTAAAACTTTTATACACATCCATTCTTTACATAAATGTACATTCCAAAATATATTCAAAGATATGCAATGGTTCTCAAAAGTATATACAAGACAAAATGCCTATATAGCAGCACGTGAAGAAATTGACTATTCGCAAGGTAGAGTCTTTACTATTGAAGCCCTTGAGCCTGCATTTAGGAGATTTTATTTAAAAACAGAAAATAGAGTGTGAGTTAAATGAGCTCAGTAAGTACAAATAAAATTCTTTGCAAATCATTTGTAATCATTGACAACTGAAAAAATTCATTTCATTTAGTATAAGACAATACTAATATAAAACATAAAAGCATCTTGAAGCCAAAATTTTCACTATTTACTTTTAAAGTAAATAGTGGCGAAATTATTTATTGTCATGAAATTCTTGTACGATATAACCCACCACAAACTTCTTTGCACTATGGTATCTTTAGGCATAAGGTCACGGAGCTTGTTCTGCATCCCTTACCTGTAACAATTTTGACTAGCACTTTACATACTCTGTACATGTAGAGAGCGACTTACTGGACTGGACTACTAATTGACTCTCCTCGGACATTGCCATGCACGTTTAGAATACTCAAACCAGTATACTATCGTGTAATGAGTCTAACGGTATACCATAGGCTAAAAATGAAATCATTGTTTTCTTAGTACTTTAACTTGTGACATAAAGCTTAAACCATTTTATAAAGTAATTTATATAGTTTTGAAATCAAAAACAAATGGGAGGTGTCTAGAGCTTGTCACGATCGTGATAAGGGTGTCACAATCGTGACACTGCCTTTGGCCCATATACGTTCAAAATTTTCAACCTCTTTCAATCTTGTAATTAAACAATCGAATGCATAATTTACAATCATATGCCATCAATAACTTCTAATGAAACAATTAGAATACACTCATCGTTTTGTAAATTTATCGACAAGAACACTCACACGTCTATGCCTTTTCTTTACCTACACAAAGAACATTTCGCTTAGGTATTTATTTCCAATTCAAAAATAAAACATTAACACTATATATTCGATTAATCGATCATGACTTTTATGTCATGATCGTGATCCCTACCCAAAATTCATATATTCCCTTGTTCCATAGTTTTCACATAGCAAGTGTTCACATTAGGTTTTGAGGTCTTTTAGACATTTGTTCCCCTATGTCTCTAGTTTTCATAACATTAAAAATCATGAAACATGTACCAAATATTTCAAACTGCTTCTACACAGGGGCAGTATTAGGTTACCATTTTCAATCTCAAATTTCAGTATCATTCAGATAGAATTAGGTCAAGGTCTCTTCTAGAGATATTTAGTATCAAGTTTTTAAAAAGAAAAAAAATTGTTGGCAATTTTTTATGATCAACGTATGATCAAAAGAAAATTGTGAAAAGCCCATTTCTTTATAGAATTAGGTCAGGGTCTCTTCTAGAAATATTTAGTACTATGTCTTAGGTTTCATTTCCAGTTGAATTCATCCAATTTGGAGGTTTGTAGGCTGAGTTATAGCGAAAATAATGGGACTAGTTCAAGTGAACTGAGAACTTAAGATAGAATTTCACTAAATATGGCTATTTCTCTTATCATCTTCAACCAAAATAGACTTTTGAATCACATCACTCAAAAAACCTACCCATGGCATATTCTCTCAAGCATGATTATTTGGTTTACTTTCTTCATTTTAACCCTTAAATGCTTTCCAACTTATTATCTACTTCATTACATGTCTCTTACACCAAAACAATTCCATGCAAAATTCACAGAACTAGAAATTAAAGCTTGAAAAACTTACTACTTTTCCTTCAATCTTTACTTGATTTGTTTGAAATAACATGCCACCTTATAACAATGAAAAGCATATGTCAAGTATATGTCAGAAGGTAGTTAATGTCAATTATAAATATTTGTTTTAACATAAAAACTATAATTGTCCTAAATTGAGATTGCTTAGTTTTTTCTTCTCTTTTTTCTCGTGTAATATGTATCATTTTCTAAATATTCATTTGTAACTTTAATTCAGTATAAACATTTTCCACTAGGCTAGAATCCCCATTGATGGAAATAATCATTTCAATTCTTCGTACTCTTTGACGTCTTTTATTTTTCTTACTTATTGTGTTTTTATAATCGACCCTCTATTATTATGATAACTTGCATTTACTTTACTCAGTTGTGTATTTGTAATTAGCCCTATAACATATACTTTACTTAGTCACACTTTCTCTAATCTCATCTTATTTAGTCAAAAATTTTGTACATATTTTCATTTATAATCATCTTCTTATGTATTAATTTGCATATCATTGTTAAAAATGTCCAATATTTTACAGATGTTGGTAAATTTTGATTTTCATTATGATAGGATGTTGGAAAGACACGATAACAAATATGTTAAAGGTAAGATTAAAAGGCAGAAAGATATGTTGTTCATTAACATAGTATGCTAGTCCTAAAAGGAGTTTCTGAAGATAAAAGACATAAAGTAATATCTATGTTTTACAAATTTTCTAATGAGTCGATGCGAAGCTTAAAGGAGTTAAGCTTAAGCCATGATAAGGACATATTGTTATGCTCCAATAAATGGAAGATTTGAATTATCACAATGTTGAAATTTACTATGAACATAGTTATGAGCATCTTGCAATAGAAGGTGAAGAATCTGACTCTGATATTCGCAATGAATTTGACGATAATGAAAAGGGATTGTCCCAAGTTCAAGTGGAGTAATATGATGACTTCACCGTTATGTAAGTTAGTAAATTTAAACATGATTTAGTTGATGACATGTTATTTGCAGCTAATGTGAAAATATGTTGCTGCAAGAACAATGAGAAAAGATGTGTCAAGATTGTACATAATGAGTTTGAATGTGACAATGTTGTCGATGAGGTTGGAGGTAGTGGAAAGGATTGCAACGAAGAAGGTGATTAGTTTAAAGATATACAAAGACAAGAAAGAAGTTCACATGGTGCAAATAGTGAATATGAGGATAGTGACATTGAATTTCAATCACAAGTTTGTAGTGATGATGAAGCATTGATTCCAAAGAAGAAATATATTATCTTTATCCAAAAGTTGATATGAAAGATGTTAAGTTTGAAATTGGGATGAAATTTAAGGATGAGATGCAGTTGAAGGAAGCAATAAGAAATTATACAATTATAAATAGATGTGATGTTTCAATGGCGAGATCCTGTGTGAGAATGGAGGTAATTTATGAGCCACAATGTCCTTTTTAGGTATATGCTAGCTAAATTGGAAATAAGAAAATATTTGCTATAAAGATGGTAAAAAAACAAGCATAATTACAGGAAAGTGCAAAGGAACAAGCAAGCTAGCAGGAAATGGATAGCAAATGAATTCTTACACAAGTTTAATAGGCACTCGAATTGACCTATTATTAAAATAATGGATGATGTCTAAAGAAAATATGCACTTCAGATAACTAAATGTCAATGTTATCGGGCTGAGTGGTAAGCTATTACCATGCTACAAGGATCTATGGAACTTCATTATGTCAAGTTATAGTATTATGGACACAAGTTACGATGAGCTAACAAAGATAGATAATATATTATTTAAAACCTGATGAACAATTTGAAAAACCAATGTTCAAAAGGTTTTATTTGAGATTTAGTGCTTTGAAGTATGATTTTCTCGGTGGTTACAAGAAAATAATTGTGTTAAATGTATATTTTTTGAAGATATTCTTTGGAGGTGCTTTATTAGCTGCAGTAGGTTGTGACGAAAATAATAAGATGTTTCCTAGATCTTGGGTTATGGTTGAGGGAGAAAATTATCAATCGTGACATTGACTTTTAAGCATTCTTGTAGAAGATCTAAAAATAAGTGGGAATGTACAGACTTTTGTTAGTGATTAGCTGAAAGTAAACTTTAAATATCTATACATGTGATGTTCATTTCTTAATTTGATTTATGTTTTTCAATTTATGTTACTTTTTTTGGCTAAATGCCCAATTTTGGGCCAAACATTTTCGGATTTGATCAATTTAAGGCCAAACATTTTAACTTGCTTAACTAAAGTTCAAACGTTATCGATTATGCTCAACGTTAGGCTATTTTGGATGGAAATCTGGCAGCGTCATATACGTGTTGTTAAGTTTGAATTAATGTTTTACTTTACACATGTTTTTAGAAAATAAAAATATTTAAGTAAATTTGATAATTAAGGATTTTATACCAGTGCCAAAACGTTGAAGTTAAACCCACCGTTTTGGGTTCAATTGAGAAATAAAAAACAACGAACCAACCCTAAGTTTAATCTAATCATACAATCACTAGTACTGCCAGTAATTTCCAATATAAGAAACAATCAAATCACTCTTGAACTACAATTGTAACCAGTGTATTGCTTCTTACATCACATGGATCTCTTTAAAAGCCCTCTGCTCTTAAGGATCACAACTTTCTCTCTAATCTCTTTTACCTTCTTTTACTTCAGTAAGCATTCGTCAAATAGTGCATACCGCTTTTACCTTCTTTTACTTCAGCTCGTCTTCTTTTCTACCCTCACCAGTCTATCGATACTTCATCTAATATCATTATGGATTTTAATGTCACTCAACTCACTTCACAGAACTGGAACTAAACAATCGCCACCAAGTCAGTGTCATAGGGAGGATTTCCTTGTACAACGTCTCAAATGTTTAGGATAATTGATAGTGATGGGAAGATGAGAGATGAGTTTGAGGTTGGGGAGTTTGATCCAGAGAGAGAGAGGGTGAATATTTACGAATTACAAGTAAATTTAGGGTTTTAAGTAAAAATTGAAATAATTTTTTTAGACTTAATAATGCGTGTATGACACTGCCAGATTTTTGTCTAAAATAGCCTAATATTCAGCAGAATCGATAACATTTAGACTCTAATTGAGCAGGTTAAAATGTTTGGACTTACATTAATCAAATCTGAAAATGTTTGACCCAAAATTGGGCATTTAACTTTTGTTACCCAAAATCTATAAGGTGACATGTTATCTCAAGCAAGTCTAATAAACATCAATATATGACTGATATTTTAGTTCCTGATATATTTAGTTTTGAAGATTAATTGAGAACTAAATTCAACCCAAAAAAGAATTAAGAACTAAATTTTAAAAAAGATACAAAGTTACAATTACTGGTAGACAAGGGACAAACAACTTGCCTTCTGTTGTGAAATACTTACTGCAACTACTGGTTTACATTGTGCAAACACAATCACAAAGACAACGAAGAAAGGTTAGAACTTAAGCATTGTAAAATATTATCCGCTCAACTAAGTAAAGTATGTTCAAGTCACTATAATAATGTAGGGTTAATTATAAAAACACAATTAAGTAAATTATATTCAAGTTATTACAATAATATTGGGTTAATTACAAAAACACAATAAGGAACAAATAAAAGATGACAAAGAGTGAAGAATTGAAATGATTATTTCCATCAAGGGGGATTCTTGCTTAGTGGAAAATGTTTAGACAGGATTAGAGTTATAAATGAATATTTAAAAAATGATACATATTCTAAGAAGAAAAAATTAAGCAATCTCAATTTGGGACAATTAGAAACACTGAAGAGAAGAATAAAAAAGATACCTAAATTTAATATAAATGGTAAGATATATAATTTGGTAAAAATGACTAGGCCTATTAAAGGAGATTCATGCCTTAAATAAATATTAATTTATACTCAAAAGCAAAGTTACCAAAAGTTTCAAAATAGTGTTTATGTTGAAACAAATGTTTATACTTACATTAACTACCTTCTGCATGTATATATGTCACATATACTTCTCATTGCTATAAGGTGACATATTATCTCAAGGAAATCAAGTGAACATATTGGTAGGGAAGGGACAAATAACTTGGCTTTTGTTGTGAAACACTTACGGTAGCTACTGGTTTAGGTTATGCAAACATAGACACAATAAAGAAAGGTTAAAAGTTGAGCATGATAAAATATTATCCTCTCAATCCTAATTCTGTAGCATGGTAGAATATTAAGGACAATCTTGACAACAACATTTTAACTTTTTGCAAAATGTAAGCGCTAAACCAAATAACTTAAGCATATGCTTACAAATAATCAATAACTATCTGAAAGCATTATGTTCCAAGCATAATTCATAAATCGAATACATATAAAGCACTTCGTAGTTTTCCTGTAACGAATTGAAAAACATTCAAAGAGAATGAAAAAGGGCACTTTGGCACAAAAAATTAGGAAAAAATGACAAAAATATAAACAAGACATGCCTCTTTTTATCAATACTCTATCCTTCAAAATCTCAATTATTATAATGTGACAAATTTTGTAATGCAAAGAGGAGCAATGATTGTTGGTACGTGACAAAGAAGAGTGGTGTGTCAACGAATAAAAATATAACACAATCTATGAAGAGGAGGAGTGACTGCAAATATAAGGCATGCAACAAAGAGGAAAACGTGTGCTTCGATAGAGAATATTGTACAGGTAAAAATATGAAATCCTAAATTAATTTAGAGTTTTAACTCTTTTCTTTTAATTTACTTAATTTTACGTAATTTGTTTAATTAAGTTTGACATGTCAAATATATATAGCCGTAGTCTTATCATGTCAGCAACCTTAACGAAAATACTAACGTAGGACTAGATTTGAAAAAAAAATTGAAAATTTAAGTATTTAATTGTCAATTTTTAAAATTATGGAATAATTGTAAAATTGAGTAAAGTTTTAGTTTTTTTATAATCGAGTAAATTTTGAATTTTTTTATAATTAACCCTAAATTTTTTATATAAACCCCTTTGAACTTTATGTCACTTTTTTCGAGTTCGTGGATCCAATCCAACTCGTTACTAAACACTAAACATGTCATTTATTAAGTCATATAGCCTAAATTAATTATCTATTATTAAGTGAAAATCTCACTTTTAAAATGACATTAATTTTAATATTTTTACTTATTTATGATTTAAAAATATTTATTATTTCAGTTTTTTTGTGTGTAAAATGTCGTTTTGTATATTCCCAAATTTTAATTATATGATTCAGTCGAAAAGATTTGAGGAAAATAAACGGGTGTCTACAAATATTAAATTTCCTAAACGTTTGTGGCAGAACTTTACAAGGGAACGCGTGCTCTATTTGGTCCCCCTTTTGCTCTAAACCTTCCCAAAACCCTCAAACCCCTAAATTCAATGTCCCTAGTTGCACTTCTCCTCAAACACTCGGAACCTCTATGTACTCCTTGCAAGCCCTTCCTTCACAACTTTTGCAGAACGTTATCCTCTTCTCCTTCAACCCGACTCCAACCCTATATCCAAAACTACAAGACCAACAAGCCCCTTTCTCTTGTATTACAAGAAGCAGAAAATTCTGAAACAGAGACCCAAAATGAGAGCAATGAGTTAAAAAGGAAATTGTGGGAATCGGAGAAGGAAGTGAGGGGTTTAAGAGAAGCACAATCACGGACCGGTAAAGAGGATGTCCCATGTAAAACGACCCCATTTTCTATGAGTCTCTTAACCATGTTCACGGGTAAGAATGTCGTGGCAGGGGAAATGAAGAGAAACGAGAAAGAGAATGAGGAAGTCGAGGTGTCTAAGGGGTGGTCACCGGAAATGGAAGCGTTTGTGTCTCATTTGTATAAAGAAGGGTACTTCCGTAAGGCTAATTTCTTGAAAAGGGATGAGTTGGATTTTCGTTGCTTTGGTAATGGTTATGGTAGAAACTTCATCAAGTTTGCTGCAGTGGAGTTTGGCAAGGACCATCAAGAAATTGCAAAGTACGTCTCTTTTCTGTCTTTCTTTATACAACATACTTGTGCCTATTTCGTTGGCTTCTTTGTTCTGTAGGTGTTTACGTTAGCATGAGCTTTCTCGTACTGCGCATTTATTGCAATGCTTGCTTATTCAGAATTGAATTTTGGTATCTAAGCACCTTTTTCCTAAGGTATAGGCAGTTGATGCACTATGGTTCAAAATTCACACTTGCATCCGACATGAATAGAAGTTGCAAGTTCCTAGGATTCAGGAAACTTTGGTACGTTAGTTGTTTTGAGTTGCATGAGTTTTGGATATGTTGTTTATGAGTCATTTTAAGGCAGAAAATGCAATGCTGGGTCTCTGCATACTGTCTTACACTTCAGCTTTCCAACTTGGAAATGGTTCCAAAAACTTAATAAAGTGAAAATAGTATGAAGGTAATCAAGAGAGTAAAAGGAGAATACCAAAAATTTTTCGTGAAAAACTCCTCAAAATGAAGGGAAAAATAATGGGATCTTAAGCAAACCAGCGTATCCTCTGTATGGGACTTATGCAGAGGTTGGAACAAATATACATTTGATTGTGAATTCCTATGTTGCAGATATATATCTTCACGGCCAAATCAATAGTCCAAGTCACACACTTCCATAAAGCCTCTATCATTCTTTAGATCCCTTGTTTCACTTCGATAGTATCATAAATAGGGTCAATGCAGAGGAAATAACTGCATTTCCATACCATTAGGCATTAAATAAATTAAGTAAACGAGAGAGATAAAACGAAGTATAAGGAACTAAAATAGTTAAAAGAAAATATGGAGACTTCTATTATATTAAAGTAGAATTACAATGAGAAACTCATACAATTTTGTGAAGTACACACACTCAAACTTGAGAGATATGGACAACTTCTCAAATTTCGTCACTTAATGTAGATTTCTCTCTTGGTTGGAATGAATTGATGAAACATATCTCTTCTCGTCTATTTATCGAGGGTTTGTAAAGTCTCTCAAGTTTCCTTAATAAATGTTGAAGATTTCCAATGTTTGAAAATATTTTCTTGTGTATGACAAACCTTTTGAATTCCCAATAAAGCCTCCAATTCCATGCATGACCAACCTCTAGAATTCTCAGTAAAGAAATTCTAAGACAAATAAATATTTGTCGACCCATAATTATTGAAGCATCCGACAGCTTTGTTGGTTCCCCCTTCCTTTTGCAGTCCAATCCAAAAGAGGAGGAAGAATCCTCTCTCTCAATTTCTCAATTTGTTTCTGTTCAATTTATTGTTGGAAATCCATGAAATGCAGATGGTTATCCGGTAGTCACTTAAAAAAGGTGGCTCTCTTTGGTTGCCCATCTCTCTTGAGGAAGAATATCTTTTCTGCAAAAAGATTGCGCCTTTATTTTGGGATCAAAGAGGATACTGTAAGTAAGCTAATCTGCTTATCTTTTCTGTGTTAATTTAGAAGGCTACATACTAATAAATGTGATTGCATTTTACTTCTCTCAGGTATGCAGTAAGTGTAACTTACGTAAGTCATGCAAGTTTGTGAATCAGAGCGTGTGGAAAGGTGATATCAATACTTTGAATTTGGCTGCTGTAATGAAGGTCGTCATTTTGTACGGGATAGAGGAGGTGCATCCAAATTTGTCAGTGCCACATCAAGTAAAAGCTTCTGTCAACCGATTGTTGAAAGAATTAAAGAATCTTACTCAAACCACACCATCTTGAATATGAATAGTAAATTGTTAAATGTCATGCTCTTTCTTCTTTTCAATTGTCTGCTTTTTCTTCTTTTTTGTTTTTTAACTTAGATGTTGCATGAACTTCTTGGTAATTGAAAAAAAGTAAATCTGAAGAAAACCATGGTTTATTTTGAATTGAAGTGTCATGATTTATGGAACATGGCTTATGTTCCTGTTGTAAGCTGCTGGGGAGAGAATCTGCAAATTAAAACTATTGATATTATAATTGATGAGTTGCCACAGAATCAACAATTTCATGAAGTTTTTGTATGTTGTGGAAAAACTGTGCTATAAATTTTCCTGCATTTGCATTAAAAATGTTGATGATACTATGATTTCTATTCTTGTACAAGTGTAAACAAACTATCCACTATTGACCCAAAAATGCCTTCATATGATCTTCTCAATACATGCTCCTAAATGATTCAGAATGAAGACCAAAAGCATATGAATGTTCATACTTAATTCTGATGTATCATCCCTCCACACGATTCCATGAAGCTCCAACCCTCTATGCCTCTTTCCTCATACTATTTACCACACTCTCCCTCAGGTATTTTCCACCACCAACCTCAAGAATAGGGATGGCAATAAGAATAGATCAGGCCTCTCTTGATCCCTTCAACCCCATCCAGTTCTTTAACCAATACCACCGCGGCAACTGCTGGGAGTGGCCTTCTCGTGGTTGGTAAAGATCAACTTCACTATACATCCTTTTGTTTCATCTTCTCAATTCTATCACTGCCATTCTCCCCGTACTCCACAAATTCCTCAGGAGCCTCTCAAAAGAATTCTATAGGCTTATCATCCTGTATGGCAGATTTGTCTTCAGAAGAACGTTGAAACACCTGTTTTTTAACAAAGAGCTGTCATTATATGGAAGAACTGCTTTAGGATTGAAATTGTAAATTTAGGGGTGATTGTTTTCATTTTTGTTTTTGGTTTTCGGTTTTTAGTTTTTTTAATTCAATAAAAACCTGTTTGTTCGAGTTCTTAGTTTTGGTTTTTTTTAGTTTTAAAAAAACTATAAAAAGTGGTTTTTGTTTTTATTTCTGTCTTTTTTCATAATTTGATTTACTATCATTTAAATATATATTATTTAATTATTAATAAATATTATGAATAATTTAATTCAAGATTATATATTTAATAAATTAAAATTAATTATCAATAAAAATTATGAATAATTTAA
>JAOTAY010000189.1:3723871-3765357 GCA_025629805.1 Erythroxylum baracoense | reverse complement strand
ATAACCTTGCCCTCGAACTCTTGACAAAGTTAAAGAGTGCTTCATAAGCAATGATTCAATAGCAGCTTTAAGAGTTAAAGAAGTGGTGTTACCCACATGTACTAAACCAAGTAATCACTCTTTCACCACTCCTTTCTTATCAACATATCTCAAACAAAGACTCAACTGCTCTTTATCAGCAATATCAACAGATTCATCCGCAAGAATAGCAAAAAAACCAACATCAAGTTCCTCAATGATCTTCTTAGTCGTCTCTCTTGCACAAGCATTAGTAAGATCCTTTTGTATTTTAGAAGATGTCAATTGGCAATTTTTAGGAGCATTCTCCAATATAACTTTGCCCACATTCGCGTCCCTCTTTGCTATCACTTTCAAAAGCTGAAGATAGTTACCTTTGTTCAAGGATTTTTTAGATTCATCATGACCACGAAAAGCCAACCCTTGAAACAAAAGAAACCTAACAGCTTTTATATGAGCCTCTAATCTAATATCATAATCACTTTCATCTTCACTTGTTTTCCTCTTAAAACTAGATATAATGGGGCTCTTTTTATTCTTAAAATCCATTAGAGACTTTAGTGCATTATTATGTGCACTCAAATGACGAATAATGCACTCAAATGACCACCAACATGTTTCTGAAATGCATCCCCTTTATACTAAGTATTAAATCCACCATAAACAAATGCATCTCCCCCACAATAAGCATTATCATTTTTGAATAACCAGCAAGGAAAGCAAAATGCCGCATCCTTTGATTTGCTATATTCAAGCCAAGGCATGAACTTATCAAACCAATAAGGGGCATACCTTCTTTTTCTCTTTCCAAAGTATGTGAAAGGAAAAGTATGATCTTTAGGTTGACATAGACCTCTTCGGATGTACTCACACCTCACTATCTCCCTATCATTTATATGAAAGTCAGATATTTTCCTCCTTAATCCTGGATCATGTTCGAGGGAAGTAATATCACTTTCACTTAGTCTCTCCAATGATGTTTTGGTATCACCTTCTTAAACATAAGTAGTATTTACTGAAGGAGATAAGTTATATTGTGATGCTTGAGTTAGAGTGGCATTTAGAGTAGGAGCGAGAATTGGTGTGAGAATTGGTGCTTGAGTTGGAGTGAGAGTTTGAGTGAGAGTTTGAGTGGGAGTTGATGCTGGAGTTGGAGTGGGAGTTGAAGTAGGAGCTGGAGTGGGAATAGGAGGAGTATGAGTGAGAGTTGGTGCTTGAGTTAGAGTGGGAGTTGGAGTGCGAGTAGGAGGACTATGAGTAAGATTTGGTGTAGTAATTAGTGCTTGAGTTGGAGTGGAAATTTAAGTGTGAGTTGGTGAGGGTGTTGGAGCTTGAGTTGGAGTGAGAGTTTGACTGAGAGTTGGTGTAAGAGTTGGTCTTGAGTGGGGTTGGAGTTGAAGCTGGAGTGGGAGTAAGAGGAGTACGAGTGGGACTTAGTGTAGGAATTGGTGCGTGAGTTGGAGTAGAGATTTGAGTGCGAGTTGAAGTAAGAGTTGGTGCTTGAGTTGAAGTTGGAGTTTGAGGAGTTTCTGTAGACTCTTCACGCTTTCTCTTTACAAAAATTTTTGTAATAGTCGAATCTTTTAACCGCTTCATTCTGAAACCAATTTGACATATATTTAGTTTCCACCTAAGGAATAAGCGTTCGAAGACCATTGCAATATGGTTTTGCTATAATTATAATAGATGAGGTAACATTCCATTGTCAGTAATGAGATTCAAAGGAACATTTAACTTTTTGACAACACCACAACTCCTCCTCGCCACCACCATGAAAAATAGCAGCGACAAGCCAACAACTTCGACAACACCAAAACAATAACGGCAACAAAATAGACAACAATAAAAATAAACAACAACTTACAATAACAATATAACTTGACAAATGACGACGACTCTTATCAATACACTAACAACACAATATAAACCAACAACAACACCCAACACTAACAACCACCATGACAACTGCCGTAAAACAATACTATGTAACCAAAAACGTCCCCAATAACACAAAAAATTCTCTAAACTTCAAATTTCTGTTTGAAATTATCGAATTAACGAATTAAACTACCATTAAATTCACATATGAACAAAACCCCCTTATCAATTTCAACATTTAAACCCTAGTTCGAAAACCCT
The DNA here is from genome assembly GCA_025629805.1 of Erythroxylum baracoense. NCBI lineage: Eukaryota > Viridiplantae > Streptophyta > Magnoliopsida > Malpighiales > Erythroxylaceae > Erythroxylum > Erythroxylum baracoense. The sequence continues at coordinate 3,763,200 of JAOTAY010000189.1, read as the reverse complement.
AATTTGAAACCTAACAACTAAACCCCTAATTTAAAAAACCCCTAATTCGAAACCCATAATTTAGAAATCAAAATTAACCTTAAAAATCTCAAACTTGCTTGAAATTAATCTTCAAGTGTTTCGCACCTTCAATGAAGAGGGAGAAGACGAAGTGACGAGCAAATTAACAATGATGATTTGTGTGGCTATGTCGTTGTGGCCTGTGAGCTGGACTCGTGAGGCGTGGCCGCGTGGGAAAGGAGTTGGATTGATGTTGAAGAGTGAAGAGTGAAGTGAAGAATGAAGAGAGAGAAGGGGTCGAAGAGTTCTGCAGAATGGGGAAAGAGTTGGGTAACTTGAGTTCTCAATTTTTTTTTTACATTCATTGCTTAAGGTAAGTAAAAGTATTAAAACAACAGAGCAAAAAGTATAACAAGTTCTGTAGCGTAGTGGTAGTATGTTTACTTTGTAAGCGATAGGTCATGGGTTCGATTCTTGCTGGGGTTGGAATATGAGTTTTTGGCTTATTTTTTCTTTTTTTTTTGAGTGGGTTTGCATATGCAGCCCCATGCTCTATACTAGGTCCGCCCCTGCCTATGACCTATCGCTTACAAAGTAAGCATACTACTACTGCGCTACAAAACTTGTTATGCTTTTTGCTCTGTTGTTTTAATACTTCTACTTACCTTACGCAATGAATGTAAAAAAAAAAATTGAGAACCCAAGTTACCCAACTCCTTCCCCATTCTGCCGAACTCTTCGACCCCTTTCTCTCCTCATTCTTCACTTAACTCTTCATTCTTTACTTCTCTCTTCACTCTTCAACACCAATCCAACTCATTCCTCACGCGGCCACGTCTCAAGAGTCCAGCCCACAGGTCATAGCGGCACAGGCATGCAAGGGACACAAAACATAATCAGTAAAACAGTAGGTTAGGATCCCATTAAGGTGCTTGAACACGAGGGGCAACACGCCACTTTATAGACGAGAATACCAACAAATTCGAAGCAACAGATGCAAAACAAAAGGCATAAAACGTAATGATATGTCAATCTTCATTCTTCACTCAACTCATTTTTCAAATAATGCATGAAAAGGTTCAAAGTGAGATAAAACTTTTCTCCCTGAGGATTATCATTTATCAATGGTCAGGTCAAGCGGCTAAGTTAGTTTTACGAGGACAAGGTGGATTCTCAAGTGAAATACTTCACCATCTGAATTTCTTTTTGTTTGAAACCACATTTCTCATAAAATGCTTTGTTCTCCATACTGCAATCAAGAATCACCTTATAACACCCCATTGAACAAGCATGAGCCACAAGGAATTCCATTACTTTCTTTCCCAATTGCAAACCCCGAGCGCTAGAATCAACAACAACATCTTCAATATGCCCAACTTTTCCGCAATTCCTAATGAACTTTTTCTCGATGAACACACTCCCTGTTGCAATGATCTTCCCAGACTTGTCATCTTCAATCACACATACAAGATGGTCATCACCATAAGAGCAAATCTCATGAAATCTTTCTTCAAATTCCTTGTGTGATACAGAATCACAAATGGTTAGTTGTTGCAGTAGCTCAATGAAACCCTTATTTATGTCTAATATCTCTAATTTCCGGACTTGAAACTTCTTTTCAGGACCTGGGAAATCACCGGTTTGCATCTCTATTGCTCAACCTTCAAATCTGCAAAAGGAAACAGTTAAAAATCTGGCAAGTCTAAAAGACAACATAAACAAGTAATTTCCCACACTATCAACAAATGCCTAACAAAGAATTTACTATTTCAAAAGTGATTAACATCCTTTTATAACGTCTTAATTCTCTTCCAAGTGCATCTCACTAGCACATATATGGTTGCCAGTTTTACCTATAAGAAGTGACAGCAGGATAATATTCCACTAGAATTTGCAAAGCAACTTTACTTTAATACAGCTGCAAACAATGGACCATAAATCCAAACAAAACTCATGAAGTAAAGGAGTGTCTCTAAAAGAGTGCATGAAGAATGAAGCTCGCAGCGCTATGATGTTCACTATCAACAAGACCCATCACATATCAACAACACCCAAGACATGATGTAGAATGAAGATGCAAGCTCACAGTGGCTCGGCAATAAAGTAGTACAATCTTACAAAGATTATTTCTTAACGAAGTCGCATGAGCTAAACCATCTTAGAATCATACCCCTAAGCTTGCAAAATCACTTCTTCTCTTTCCCATGACCTTAATTGAGAAGGGTTTCCACTTCTTAGTTTTGTGTTTTCATCTTCTTGTTGCTATGATTTTCATATTCATCGTCACCCTTATCCCCTTTACATTGTGCTGTAGTAAGTTACTAATTGAATCGTTTAATAACAGGGACCAATTTCGGGGTCAGTTTTCAAGATGACAATTGATGTTTCCCTTAGTCACCTTAAACAGCAGAGACATGTATATGGCGCAAGCAAGAGTATCAAAATGCACCAATTCGCCAGAGATGGACTCAAAGCGTATAAGATCAGAAATCAATACGTAAGCAATCATTCAATTTAATCTCTAGCCCTAATGTCCTTGAAATAAAAATGAACATAGAGCATACTAATGGGCACCAAAACATCAAACCGTCATGGTTTAAAACATTGACTCAATCACATAACTCCCACGTAAATCAAGAAATGACATTGCCTAATATAAATCAAATTTCACAAGATCATTCACAAACAAATCGAGGGACCCTAAAAGAATTACATGCAAAGGTACGTATAGAGTCAAAAGCTTCAGGTGGCGCACGTCAACAAATTGTTGTACGGGTTGACGGCGGCAGTAGGCGTCAGCTACCAGAGAGAAAGATGCGACATTTTAAGGAAAAGGGGAAGCGAAGGTAGAACGAGAAGGTGCGATTCTTCGATTGTTACGAGAAAAAGATGGAGTCAATAAAAATGACAAAGAGAAGCGGGAGGGGCGAGAGGAGCAAAGCCCAATGAATATACGGTGCGTTTTGAGAAATTTTTCTTTTTTTTCCCAAAATTTTAACTTTTTTGTTTTTTTCCTCCTTTAATCCTTTTTTATTTTTCTCTATTTCGTTTTTACTTGTCTCTTCTTCTTTTTTTAATAAAAGTGATCACAAGTTTTAAGCAAGAGAGACATAAAGAGAGATTTGAATAGATTGCAAAGAGCTAAGCATTAAAAGATTCTAAAAATCTTGGAAAATCTTAGAGAATTATTAACAAAGAGTAAAGCAAAGAAGGTTAGAAAAACTTTCAATTACTTAATGATAAAATTTATGTAATAAGTGAAAATTTGCTACTATAAGAGAATAAATTCATGTTCATAATATTGATTCAAGTGAAGCCGGCATTAATGTCATCCTAAACTATGTACAATTTGCAATGGTTAAACGATATTAGGAATGTTAAGATAACAAAGTATTAATCTTTTTCTTAATTAGGAGGTACAATGTGATGTAGTGCCTAGATAAATTGGTTACATTTTTTAGGAAATTATTGAAATTTTGATAGGAGGGCAATGCATGGTGGATACAAAAATAGATATTCCTTTACAATAAATGGCAAGCCAATTACCCTTTCTCCATCATCATTAACGCAAGTTTATGGAGATTACTTAAAATTTATTAAAGCAAGAGAGATGGAAGGGAAAGAAATGATAGCAAATACATGAAGATAATTTAAGCACTTTAAATAAAGCAAAAATAAGAGATAAATATGAGAGGAAAGGCTAGGATTTGGTAGCAAAAGTAGGGGATGTGGGAGATGCATTCTTGACCAAGCACTAAATTCTTTTCATTATCTACAAATATTTTTTCTTTCTCTTAATGTTGATATTAACAATACTTTGCTTAATTTTGTTGTTTCTTTTTTGTAGGAACTTATGATCACTTTCAAGAGAATATTCTAATTGGATTATCACCTATGAGATAAATAGAATACTAAATTAATTTTATCCTTGGATCTCAAATTTCAAACCGATCATCATTTAAAACAAATATGAAATAAATAAAAGAGATAGAAAACAAGTGAAAGAGGTCTTGGAAAAAGTCTATATGAAGAAGAGCTTAAGCCTTTATATTGTACCTATTTTATTAGTTCTAAAAAAGGATAGATCTTGGAGAATGTGTGTAGGTTATCACATCATCAATAAAATCAATGTAAAGTATATACCTATTATCAATAGAGTAGATAATATACTTGACAGGTTATATAATGTATGTTTGTTCTCTAAAATTGATCTAAAATCTAGTAGCTTTCAAATTATGATTAGACAACAACATCGATTATAAATTATACTAACACGAAGAGTCTGGAGAGGTTCAGTAGTACGCAACCTCACTCCTAACTAGTAGAGATGTTGTTTTCAAATGACCCACAGAAAAAGAAGCAAGAAAAAAATAAAAAAGAAAATAAATAAATAAATATAATAATAGTAATAATGATAATAAAAATAAAAAATAAAAAGTTAGTGAATAAACTATGAAATAAGTAATAGCCATTATGCAAAAAGAATAAATAAATAATAATACTCATAGAAATACAAATAATAGTAATAAAAAATATTTATAATACTAATACTAATACTAACAATTAGAAGGAATTCTAATTAAATAGCAAACAAGTATGATCATAAAAACATAAAGAAATTTAAGCCTTGGTCAAAGTAAGACCCTTCATCATAATTACTTTAACATTGTATGGAACAAATTGATTCGAAGAAGGCAATAAGGGGCTATATTAAGAGTAAAGAAAGAACAAAGCATTAACAAGTTCTTATAAGTTCATATAAGAAGTAGATCTAAGAAAAGAATCACACACCAAAAGAGAAAAATCGTTAATATAACCACGAACTAACTGAGACTCGAAAGAAAGCTACAGAAAACACTAAGTTTTAGGAAGAAGGGATCGACGAGTAAAATCAAAACATGAAAGTAATACAAACATGGGTTTTCAGACACTTCTTACTCAAGATGAAAGAAACCAACAAATCATAGAAACCCAATATCAAACAGAGCTTTCATGATTTAGAATCCAAAACCCACATGGAGTTAGTGGAGGAAAAGACTGAAAAACACATGGTTCATCAAGAAAATGAAATTACGCCAATGAAAATCTACAAGCTACATAAGAGGAAAAAAGGCTTAAGAAACAAAGAGTTACATGCCTTAATCAGAGCACAAGGACCTAACAGATATATTGTAAGCAAGTAACTTAATCACGGAAGATCCTGAAAGATCATGCGGATATGGGGAGTAGCTGTGGACTGTGGACATCTTTGAAAGGAAGAAGAGACGATAAAACATACATGAAAAAAAGGAACTTACAAAGCTAAAACAAGACCCACATGAAACATCAGAAATTAAATAAGGAAGGAATTTTAAACACGCACTAGAGATACCACCAATGAAGTAGACAAGAGCAAAGATCATACCACCAAGGCCCAAGCAATACTTTGGATACCCACTGTGCAACTGCATCTCAACGATCTAAACAACCATGCTGAGAAAGTGATGAATTAAAAATCGACTTTAAAATTAAATATAGTTTGTATGAGGGGTCAATAATATCTTTGGTTTTAACTAATGCTAATAACATTTTTATGAGACCAACGAATGATATTAGTTTTTAGGTTAGTTTGTTATTATATATTTTGATGAAATTCTTGTCTATAATTAGAGCTTAGATGAGCAAATTGAATATTTAAGAAAAGTTTTGCATGTGATTAGCCAAGGCAAAATATATGCTAATTTCAAAAGGTATTTTTTTACACCAAAAGGTTATATTTCTTAATTATATGGTGAGTGAAAAGAGAGTAGAAGTAGATGAGGAGAAAGTAATATTCAATAGTGGTTAACTTCAAAAATTATAAGTGATGTTAGGAATTTCTATGGTTTGACTAGTTTCTATAGTCATTTAGTTAAGGACTTTAGTACAATTGTTACATCTTTGATTGAGATAGTGAAAAAAAGTGTAGGATTTAAAAGTTGGGGTTAGTACTACCTTATAGGACCGAACCTCTGTGACACTATAGTACATCAATCCTCCTCATCAATCACCAATAAAGAAGAAGAAAAGTTGCACTCCTGAAGACAACGACTCCACACTTAAGCAGTTCCACCAGCGCGGGTAAAAGGATTCCCTCGATGATTCAACCCTAAATAGGAAGACCACTGATCAAGAAGAAGAAGAAGAAGAAACATATGTCAAGATAGAAATTTCATATCTCGGTAGTTCTCACCCGCAAGGAGATAAAGAACACACTCAACGGATCTACATCTACCCCAATATAGAAGTATTTGGAGTCTCCTTTAGATGGGAGGGATTTCTTTACCCCTAAAGGAAAATCACTGGATTGTTAAAGCTTTTGTTATTTTATGCTTTCTATGTTGTCATTTAAGCTTTAGTCCGTTTCTGTGATTATCACGTTGTCATTTGGTTGTTTTTATGGGTCTTATATTGTTGTCGTTTTAACTTATCCTTGATGTAGGAGAAGCTGCCCCTTAACATGTATTTTATACTTCATTTATTTCAATAAATTTTTATCTTTTCAAAAAAAAGTTTTACTTCGACTCCTTTATTGGCTTTACCTAACTTTGCCAAATATTGAGTGTAATACTTCAAGTGTAGGAATTAATGCAGTTTTGAAGCAAGATAAGAAATTAACATCATAATTTAGTGAAAGTTTAGTGGAGTAGCCTTAAACTACCTAATTATGATAAGGAAAAGTATGTGTTGGTGAGAGCATTACAGACTTGGCAACACTACTTCTAACCTAAAGAGTTTGTGATATATACGTATCATAAATCATTGAACTATATTCAAGATCAAAGTAAGTTGAGTAAGAGACATGTCAAATAGGTGGAATTCATTGAAACTTTTTCCTTATACTATAAAATATATACAATGAAAAGAAAATGTAGTTGTTAATGTGATATCTAAAAGACATACTTTGTTAAGTACATTACATACTAAATTGATAAGTTTTGAACATATTAGAGATTTAAATGTTGATCATCTATATTTTGATAATGGGTTTAAATCATATGAAAATTTTACACTAAAAAGGTTTTATATGGATGAAGGATACTTGTTTAGAGAAAATAAATTATGTGCTCCTCATAATTTTTTAAAAGAGTTACTTGTGAGAGAATTGCATGAGGGTGGCTTAATGAATCACTTTGGAATCAAAAAGATCCTTGAGATTTTGAATGGACATTTTGTTTTTGGCTACACATAAGGAGAGATATGGACAGGATATGTGAAATATGTGTTATATGTAGGTAAACTAAATTTAGATTGCAACCTAATGGATTATACACCTCCTTTGCCTATACCTATAAAATTATGGTTGATAACTTTTATTTTAGGTTACCTAGGTCTAGAATGAGTAAAGATTCAATTTTTATAGTCACGCATAGGTTTTCTGAAATGGAACATTTCACTACATGTCATAAAACTAATAATGTGTCCTATATTGCTAAATCATTTTTCAAAGAGATTATTATATAGCATGAAGTTCCTCAAAGTTGTTCCTTTGTGATCAAAAGGTCACAAATTTGAATAACGGAAATAGCCTTTTTGTAAAAATACAAGGATAAGGCTGCGTATATCAATGACCCTCCCTAGACTCCCACAAATTGGGGAGCCTTGTGCACTGGGTACGTTGACTTTACAAAGTTTCAAAATTATTTAATATAGGAATATAAAATTCTTAAGTTACTTTTAGAAAATTTGATGGAAAACTTGGGATCTAAGAAGCTATTTTCTATAATTTATAATCCACAAATCAATGGCCAAATTAAGGTGGTTAATAGGACTCAGGGTGCTTTCATTGAATTTGCTTATAATATGATTATCTATAGGGCTACAAATTATTCTCCTTTTGAAATTATTTATAGATTTAATTCATTATCTCCTTTAAATCTCGTTTCTATTTTTTTTAGGTGAAAGAGATGGCTTAAATAGGAAAAACAAAGTAGAAATGGTGAAAAAGCTATATGAAAAGGCAAAGTTGAATGTTGAAAAGAGGACCCCAATAATACATTAAGCAAGCTAATAAGGGAAGAAAACAAATGATATTTGAACTTAAAGATTAGATTTAATTACACTTGAGAAAAGAGAGGTTTCCAAGTAAGCATAAGTCCAAGTTGTAACTAAAAAGAGATGGATATTTTCAAGTCGTAGAAAGAATGAGTAACAATGCTTACAAGATCGTTTTACTATATGAGTGTAGTGTCCATATAACTTTTAATGTTGATGATTTACATCTTTTTGATTTTATATATGAAGATATTGATTTGAGGATAAATACTTTTGAGAAAAGAGGAAATGATGAGAATCAAGTGTCTACTTAAGCTACACAAGCTTCTACGCAAAGAAGATATGAAAAGGGGCTTGGAAAAATTGTAAAGAGTTTAAATAAAGCACCAAAAGTTGCTAAAGATCTATTGAGAAATATTAGAGGACTATTAATAAGGAGTCGAATAACAAAGTCCAATGAAACTCCCAATAGCTTAATAGTGGATCTTTATAAAAGAATTAAACCTTTGCTACTTTAAGAGACTGAATTCAAGCCTATAATATTAATTTAAATGAAGGAACAAGCTTTGAAAAAAGGTTACAAAATGTAACTAGTGTTAGTATCACATTGGTATCCAACTTTAGTCTTACACTAGATTTGCACATTAGAGAAACAAAAGGAAACTAGTATTGAATAAATCAACATCAGCTCGTAGGTTGCTTTTTGACCAAGTATTATTGATCATTAACATATTATTGTTTATTTATTATTTAAACTATCGAGTCATTGTCCACTTACTTTTTATTACTTAGTATTAGTTGATCCTAGTCTTTATGAATTGTGAGTTAGTGGATTTATTGCTTAATATTAGTAAGTGAAGGAGGAAACATGGGATACTTATCATTATAATCTATATTATAGAAAGACATTGAGTTACACTAAATGAAACACATCCTTCGAAGCTTTTTGTCTTCTGTTTGAGTAAGTTATCAATAACATTTTTCTTATTTTATCTATTGCCAAGCTTTTGTCCTTTGTGAGTTTTTATACTTAAGTACTTCATTATTTCATTTAAGAGCATTAAAGCTTTTTTTTTATTAAAAGCTTTGCAGCCTTTTCTCATAAGATTAAGTGTTTTGTAAGCCATTTGGGTTCTTCCATCTGATATCAGAGTAAGGTTTGTGGGCAATTGGTGAGCATTTATATTGCTAAGATGGGCGATATTCAAGTTATTGACAGAATTAAGAAGCTCTATAACCAGAACTACAATTCTTAGTCTACTTGCATAATGTCTTACATGCAAGCCAGGATTTGTGGGAGGTTGTTGACTTAAGCTGTTCAAACCATATGATCAATGATAAAGAGAAGTTGTAGAACTTATCAAAGTACAAAGGAAGCTAGGTGGTGGTGACAATGAATAAATCAAATTTACCGATAACTCATATTATAATACGATACTCTCCCTAATGTAGTGATACCGAGGTACTACTTTAAAATGTCTATCATGTCCCAAATACAAATAAGAATCTTCTCTCAGTAGTACACTTGGCATCTTCTGGCCATTTTATTCTTTTGATCTCCAAGATGTGAAGATACATCGAGACTTTTAGATTATAAAAGAGTTGATGATGAAGGGACAAAAATTGAGTTAGTCTATGTAATGTCTGCAGAAGTTGCATACATAGATAAGACGAGAAGGAACAAGACAACAGACTTATAGCACATGTCGTTAAGTTACATTGGCTATTCCAAGCTAGATAGATGATAAAAGAAATAGATGTAAAGAAGCAAATACATTAGAGAAGCATCTCAAAATTCTAAGTGGATTAAAGTTATCAAAGAGGAAATTGCTATATTAGGGCGAAATCAGATTTGGGAGTTCGTAATAAAGTCGAGTGTGAAGCCTATTTCTTACAAATAGGTATACAAGATAAAATGTCATACAAATAGATCAATAGAGAGGCATAATTCTCGTCTAGTAACTCGAGGGTTCTTTCAACAATAGGGACAACTATGATGAAACGTTTAGTCAAGTTGTAAAGCTTACAACTGTACAAGTCCTAATAGCACTTGCAATTAGTAAAAGTTGGAACTTGTAGCAGGTGGACATGACAATGAATTTTTCCATAGGGAGTATATAGATCAGTTGATAGGCTTCCATAGTCAAGATCATCTTAAGTATGTGTGTAAGCTCTAAAAGGCACTTTATGGGTTAAAATAAGCACTAAAGGCATGTTATATGGTACGATTGACGAATTTCTTACTCACAGTGGTTATTCGGTGACATATGCAGACTCTAGTTTGTTCGTTAAAGCTAAAGGAGAGAAGCTAGCTATTGTGCTAATATATGTGGATGATTTAATTATTATAGGAGGTTATGAAGAAGAAATTCTCCAAACCAAAAAGAATTTTTCAGTTCACTTTTTAATGAAAGAATTGGGACAACTTAAACATTTTCTTGGTCTAGAGATTGATCGTACTCAAGACCTCCATCAATAAAAGTTTTTTAAAGATTTGTTGAAGAATTTTTCCAATCTCGACACTGATGGAACCAAACGTCAAAATGTGTGCTCATAAAGGGGAAGATTTGGAAGATGCTATAATGTATTAACAATTGGTAGGATGTCTTAGCTTCTTAACTTTAACAAGACCAGATATTTCGTCGGCAGTTGGTGTGCTGAGTCGCTACATGAAAAATTCAAAGAAACCTCATTTGGAAGCAATTCGATGAATCCTGAGATATATGAAGGGTACACTTGGTCATGATATTATATATAAAAAAAAGGTGGAACTTACATGTTAGTTGGCTATTGTGATGTTGACTATATAAGTGACATTATCCCCAATGCTCAATCACCATGTTTTTAGACTTAGGTCCGGACCAATTTCTTGGTGTAGTCAAAGATAACCAATAATGTCTCTGCTAACCACAGATGAAGTACCAAACGGCATTAATGACAACTCAAGAAAGTTCTTTGCTTACGAAATTATTGAAGGACTTGCATCAGCCAATAAAGTATGGTATCCTTTTATATTACGACAACTTGTCAACAATATGGTTGACATAAAATCCAATTTTCCATTAAGAACTAAGCATATGGAGGTGCATTACCATTTTTATTAGAGAGAAAGTCTTGCAAGGACAAATTAAGATGGTACATGTCAAAACAGAAAACCAAGTTGTAGATTTGTTTACAAAAGGTTTAGGTGGCAACAATTTTGAAAATCTGGGTCATCAGCTCGATGTGGTGAAAAGAATAGAAGCCAATGTTGAGGGGGTATTAAATAAATCAACATCAGCTCGTGGGTTGCCTTGTGACCGATTATGGCGCATCATTAACATATTCTTTTTTATTTGTTATTTGAACTACCGATTCATTATCCACTTACTTTTTGTTACTTAGTCCTTAGCTTATCCTTGTCTTTAGGAATTGTGCGTATATGGATTTGATGCTTAATATTAACAAGTAAATAGAAATGTGGGATACTTACCATTGTAATTTATGCTACGTGAAGGCATTGAGTCCCGCTAAATGAAACACATACTTCGAAGCTTTTTCTCTTCTATTGTTTAAGTAAGCTATTAAGAGGACCTTGCTTATTTTATGTATTGCCAAGTTTTTGTTTTTTGTGAGTTTTTATACTCGAATACTTCACTGTTTCATTTGAGAGTATCAAAGCTTTTATTTTCTATTAAAAGCTTTGTAGCCTTTTTCTTATGAGATTGAATGCTTTGTAAGCCATTTCTGGTTCTTCATCTAATGTTAGAGTAACCTCATAATTGGTGTCATATTTGCCTTTATTAAGGTCGTAAACTTTCAGAAGTTAACTAGCTCGAGCATGCTTCCTAGACAGGTGCCAAACTAATGGAATTAAGGGTTTTAATTTTTTTGAAATTTCAAATTTATATTTATCTAAGGATTGAATTTTCAAAATTATATAGTTATTTCCTAATTGGATTGCGACAAAAATGTACTTTCCTTCTAGGATTCTAGTTTCTAGGATATTATACGTATAAAAGGCTTTTTTAGGGAGACTGCATTATTGATTAGTCAAATACTAATGGAGAAAATTTCTTAATTCTTTCAAGAAACTCTTATTTTAGTTTTTCTAATAACTTGAGATATTATATAGCTAGCTAACAACATTCAATTTCAGAATTTTAATATCTCATTTTGCCTTTTCTACGAGCGTAACGATTCATGTCCTTCTTTTGTATTTTATTTTGAGTCCGTTATGTAATTAGACTTGTCTTGATAGAACAATCATTAGTTCCTGTTTATATTAAGATAGAATCTCGCTAATCATATCAATAAAGGTCGTATAAAAAAGCCCCTCAATTTTTCCCAATCCCTACCAAATTCAAATTTTAAAATTTCATCCAAAAATTAATTTCTTAAAATTTTACAATCATTTAATTGATTTGAAAATTAAATTAGCCTCTCAAAGCTCTTAAAAATTTATAATAAAAATAAAATTGATCAAATTACTTCTAAACAAATTAACATTGGTTTCAATAATTTTATATTTTTAAAAAGTGAAATATTTATAGTATTAATATCACCAAATGATAGAGTATTACAAACTAATCATATATCATCCATCCCTCATTTAAACAGATTAACTTCCATGATTTACAAAATTAAGCTGTATGTTTGTGTCGCAAAATATCAGTCTTAACCTAGCATCGAATAGCTTTAAGGACAATCTCGTTCGATCATATTTTAAATTTTTTAATTTTATTCAATCTTTAATCGGTTTTATAATGGTCTAATATTTGTTGAACCTTATAAACCTTAAACCTCTTGTCTTACCGGCTTAACCTCCAATCTGGTTTTTAAAACATTGTTCAAAACACAATTTAGTGAAAAAAATCACTAATTACTAAAAGGTACAAAAAAGAGTTTAAAATTACAAATAAAATAAAAATGCATTCTCAAATAAAAATCATAATAAAAAAGGAAAAATTAAGCATTAAAACTATGTTATCTTAACTTAAATTCCAATTATTTTTAGTTATGTAAAGGTTGCATGAACTTCTATATTGCAAGGCTAATTCATATTGTCGTATGTGTTAGTAAAGTGGTGAGTCTTTCTCTAAAAATGAGTCTTAAAGTTTAGTCGTTATCTGTGAGTAACTTTTCGTGTATTGTAAATAAGTCTTAGGGAGACATTACAGAGTAGAGGAAGCATTCAAGTGAGTTATGTTTAGGTTTCACCAAATTCTCAGTAATAGCGTTAAAATACTATAAAAGGTTTTAAATTGAAGAGAGCAATTAGAGGATTTTGATAATTGAATTATATAGTTGTATTTAGTGACTTAGCTCAACATTAAATAAATTAGAATTAGAATATAACTTTGACAAACTGAATGTAATTGAAAGGAACTTACATTATACTATAAGATGTAGGTTTCATTAATTTTAGTCTGGTTTAATTTAGTTCAGTATAAAATAATAGGTTAAATTTATATCTTTTAGATTTGAGGATGAGTTCGGTTTTAGAGATTCAATCAAAAATTCGATCAGATCGTTCCAAAATAATCTTTCTATAATGATGTCGTTTATCTTATCTTCTTCAAACAATATTGTTTTAATTAGCAAGTTCGAAAATTTTAAGACCAAAATAATAATTAAACTAAAATAATATAAAATAGTTCTAACGAATTAGAATCATATAATTCGAAATTGATAATTTTAAGTTAAATTTAAATAATTTATTTATAATTAAATCGAATAGATACAGGTTAACTTAACTCAGTAGCATTCCTAATAAGAGCTTCTCATTCATTTTGTATGGGATTAAGCAAATTAAATAAACATTATGAACTCAGTTTCGATGCATGTTATGTTATGGCATATCTGAAAAACCTTAAACTTATCAATTTTTTGTTATTCACAAATTCAATAATCAATAATCACAAAGCTAAGATCTACATTTTATCTAGAGCATTAACTATACAATAAGGTTAACATACCTCCACTGTTTGACGTAGAATCTTGGTGCATTCTCTTCATTTTGGACACCACAACCTATCAATATCAACAAACCTATGAAGGAGAGGAAGCTTATGGTAGAAGACCCAATTTTTTGTTTTCACACCCACATTATATCCACACAATCTCACCATATGTTATTCCTTATAACATGTTCTACCCTAAGGGGTAGAAAAGGATAATTTTGTCATTTCAAGGATGTTATAAACTATAGTTTAATGGGCCAACATATAGTTATTAGGGTACTACCATGTGCCTCAAATGTAATTAGTAAATTATTAACCATTTCATTATGGTTATTAAACATACATTAGGTTCGATTAATAGTCATGAATATGGAATTAATGTTGTGATTATATTAGTCCATATATTTATAACATTCTCCCACTTCAACAGCATAATCAAAACATCATACCAATCTCCACCATTTAAAAGCAGTCAAACAAATCATATGCAATATCATATCGACAAGATATACATACTACATATGATTAGGCCCTAGAGATGTTCAAATACAACAATAACCATTAAAACAACATGCATGCAGTACAACAATTGAGACTACGCATTTGTCTCCTTTTATACCTGTCATTTCATCAAATTACATATATACATCAACATATATATGTCATTATTAACAATAAGTGACTGCAAACATCATTATGCATATTTCATATATAAAAGTCATAAGCAATCCGTACAAAGTACTAACATGTTCAATACAAAATAGCAAACTTGCACTACTCTTGGCAAGCTAGGCTCCTAATAATCCCATGCAAGAGACTTATAAGTAAGCCTTTTGTAAGTGGATCTGCTAACATGCTAGCTATAGGTGTATACTCAACAGTGATGAAGGATTTAGCAACTTTCTTTTTAACAAAATAGTACTTTATATCAATATGCTTTGAGCGAGAAGCATTTCTAGTGTTCTCACAGCTGCGGAGTTATCACAATACAATTTTAGTGGACTCGAAATAGAGCCTACAATACCTAATGTTGAAATAAAATTTTGTAGCCATATTGCTGAACAAGCTGCCTCATAGCACGTTATATACTCTGCCTCTATTATAGAGGACGTTGTGAGTGTTTGTTTGACACTTTTCCACGATATAGCTCCTCTAGCCATCATAAAGATGTAGCCTAAAGTGGACTTTTTATCATCCATACATCCTGCATAATTAGTGTCACTGAACCCAACTATATCAAGAGTGTCAGTTTGTCGATAAGTCAACATATGATCCTTACTACCTTGAAGATACCTTATGACTTTCTTAGCCGCTTTCAATGGCTAAGTCCAGGATCACTTAAGTATCTTCCTAACACGCCTACAACAAAAGCAATAACAGGGCGTGTGCATACTTGAGCATACATCAAATTGCCTACAAGTTACGAATAAGGAACTACTTTCATTTCATCTCTCTCTTTAACATTTTGTGGACATTGGGCCTTTGAGAATTTATCACCCTTCACTATTCCTGCCTTTCCATGGGAACAAGAATGCATATTGAATCTTTTCAAGATCTGATAAATGTAAGTCTTTTGAGATAATCGAAGAATCACATTAGCTCTATCTCGGAGAATCTGAATTCCAAGTACATAAGAGGCCTCACCAAGATCCTTCATATCAAAATGGGTAAATAACAGTTGTTTTGTCTCAAATAATAGATCAATGTCATTAGAAGCAAATAGAATGTCATCAACATACAGTACCAAAAAAATGATACTACTCTTACTGAACTTTTTATATATATATTGATCAACTACATTCTCCTTGAAGCCATTTGCAGTGACAACCATATCAAACTTTAGATACCACTCTCTTGATGCTTGTTTTAACCCACAAATAGACTTATTGAGCTTGCAAACCATTTGTTCTTTACCAGCCATCTCAAAACCAACTGGTTGAGTCATATAAACATCGTCATACAAATTTCCATTCAAGAAGGCGATCCAGGCCAAAAACGGGCTGGGCTAGGCTGGGATTGCCATGCCTAGGTACAGGGACTAGAATATGTTCTTCCCTGAATATAATTTCTCTTAACCCTTGACTTGAACCAGATTCATCTTTAAAATAGACAACTTTATCTTATTCTATAATTCTGGTTGTGTGAGATGGGCAATAGAATCTAAAACCCCTTGATCCGATGGTGTAACCTACAAAGTAGCTACTAATAGTTTTCGGATCAAGCTTCTTAGATTGTGGATTATAAGGCCTCACTTCCGCTTTACATCCCTAAACATGAAAATGCCGTAAGCTTGGTTTCTTACTTGACCATAACTCATATGGAGTCTTTGGGACTGACTTGTTAGGAACTTGATTCAATATATAAGCAACTGTCTTCAATGCTTCACCCCACAAAAATTTAGGCAAACTAGAATGAATCAACATACACCGCAACATATCAAGAAGTTTGTGGTTTCTTCTTTCAGCGATTCCATTCTGGTGAAGTGTTCCTAGCATTGTACATTTTGCTTTAATACCACATTCTTGCAAGTATCTAGCAAAAGGCCCTAGATTCCTACAACTCTCATCATAATGCCTATGATACTCTCCACCTCTGTCAGAATTAACTACCTTGATTTTCTTTCTCTTTTAAAGCTCAACATTTATCTTGAAGACCTTAAACGCCTCCAAAGATTCAGATTTTTCTTGGATGAGCTCCACATGACTGTACCGGAAAAATCATCAATAAAAGTGATGAAGTATTTATAACCACCCATAGTAGGTGGAATAAATGGTTCACATATATCAGTATGAATCAACTCCAATAATTCTAAACACATGTCTGTTTTGCTTTTTCTAACATTGGCAGTCAACTTTCCTTTAATACAATCAACACAGGGGGTGAAATCTGAAAATTCAAGACCTTGAAATACACCATCTTTTACTAACATCTCCATTATATCTCTAGAAATATGACCTAAAATTTTGTGTCATAACATAGAGGATCTCAAATCCAACCTCATACATTTGGAACCAACAACAATATTAAGAGAAGAGGAAGAAGCAATAGTAACAACACCATTCAACTCAAGTTTGTATAAATTTTCACATAAAATTCCATTTCCCACCAAAAGAGAGTCATGATACAAACTCAGTTTTCCAGTTCCAAAAAGAAGACTATAACCTAGTCTATCCAAAATAGATACAGAAATCAAATTCCTCCTAATAAAAGGTAAATAAGTCATATCATGTAACACCAAAATATGTCTTGTATTCAATTGTATTCTAACTGTCCTAAAAATTTCAACTTTGACTTTGGTATTGTCTCCCATGTACGCATGTTGCTCAGAACTAGTCGGCCTTCTTTGACTTGTCAGTTTCTACAAGGAATTCGTAATGTAAATTGTTGCTTCAGTATCTAACCACCAAGTATTTAAGGACACATCAATAACACTGGACTCTAAACAAACCATCATAAGATAATTACCTTACTTCTCTAAGTGAGCTTTCAGTTTTGACAATCAGTTTTCTTGTGCCAAAAATTCTAACAAAAGTTGCACTTCCCTTTAAAAAACTTATTCTTCTGACTAACAAAAGATGAGCCCCACTGTCTACTTCCTTTAGGACTAACAATTTTCTTCTTGAAAGGCTTTTGGTCATTTAAGCTTTTAGAAGTGAACTTTCTCTTTTGAGAATTGTTGTAGTTTGTCATCATGGAGATGCTTCTTGCCCTTCCCTTTTTCATGTCGGCCTTTTCTTTGGCAAAAATAGCAGTTATCTCCTCAACAGTCCATTGCTCTTTCTGAACATTATAGCTTGATCTGATCAAATCAAATTTGGAAGGAAAAGTCCCCATCATAAACTATATCATGTAATCCTCACCAAGGTCCATATCCATAGCCTTAAGCTTATGGTAACAATCTATAAGCTTGTCGATGTGAGCCCTAATGTCAGTTGCACAATCATAAATGGTGTGATGAAGCATGTTTAAGTACTCATTCTTCTCATTCTTTGAGAACTTCATGTACTTCTTCCTAATGACAGCAAGAAAGTCCTTTGCACTGTCAGCCTCGAGAATACTATCACGAATGGGTTCATCCATATGATACCTCATAATCATCAAACAGTATCGGTTAGAGTATTCTCACTCCTCATAGGATTTATTTTCCTTCTCAATAGCATCATCAACGGGTTTAGGTGGTGCATCAATTCTCAAGACTAAGTCCATTTGCATGATAGTCAAATTCATCATGAGAGATTCAACCCACTGCTTGTGGTTCGTTCCATTCAGTGTTAAAATAGTAGAGACTCTCGGATTGCTTAAAGCTGAATGAGAACTAAGAGCAATAACCATGGTATGCATGTTAAAACAAAATCATGCAATTTATGCTCTTTTTCTTAAAATTAATTATATCATTCATGCTAGAGTTCCTTAAACAAATATAGAACTCATTCACAGGTAAGAACAAGTTATTAAATATTACAATCAAATCACTAATGTACTATCGAAAGGATGGAAATTTTGTGATTCATAATATTTCTATAAAATTTCTTCACCATATTAAGCATCCTACTCAGTAGTAATTATCGACAGGATAATTAATTACCCGTATAGATCTTAATGTTATTTTAAAGGAAAAAACAAAAAATTTTAAACATATATTAATATTTTAAAAATTCCTTATAATAAATAGTTTCACGTGCTCAATTTTATGACAGGTAAAAATAAGCATTCACTATTGTCAACAAATAATCATGTTTATGTCACAATAAGATTAAAACAATTAGAATTATCAAATAAAAATACTAATTAATCTTGTGCATAAACATATGGAAAAATAGAATAAAAATGGAGCAAAATGATGAAAAATTGGTCCAAAAAGGACCTTGCACGTGCCCCCACGAACACTGTACAGAAAATTTTTAATTTTTAATATTTTAAATAAAAAATAAAAATCAGTCAGTAGGGTCAGGACGACGTCATCTAGTACATCCCTAACCTTGAGACGGGACAACATATTGACTCGCGGGTGCACGAGTCTGACCTGCCTGCAACTTCCTCTCCGGCCTTCAGTTTTCAACGATATTTTAGGAGTTTTCTTCCATCTTTCATGTTCTATGGATTTCCCATATCCATTTCAACCAAAAGTGCTCCAAAACTCGAAGATGTCAAACCCATTTCGGCCATTAACGTTAACACAAAAAATTTTCAAAACACTCACCCAAAAATGTGATTTATCTGTCCAAAACAAAGGTGAAAGGCAATAACAACAACCAACCAACATTTTCGGTACCTCAATGCATCATTTCAAAGCTATTTATTCCAAAAAACCGATTCAAAGAAAAACAAGTTTATACCTAAATACAAGCCCTAAAATCAAATGACCATGGAGCTCTAATACCAATTGTTATTTACAAATTCAATCATCAATAATCACAAAGTCAAGATTTACATTTTATTTAGAGCATTAACTACACAATAAGGTTAACATACCTCCAATGTTTAGCATAGAATTTTGGTGCATTCTCCCTATTTTGGATACCACAACCTATCAATATCAACAAACCTTGTACAAGATAGGAAGCTTATGGTAGAAGACCCAATTTTCTATTTTCACATCCACATTATATCCACACAATCTCACCATATGTTATTCCTTATAACATGTTCTACCCTATGGGGTGGTAGAAAAGGATAATTGTGTCATTTCAAGGATGTATTGAATTATAGTTTAATGGGCCAATATATAGTTATTAGGGTACTACCATATGCCTCAAATGCAATTAGTAAATTATTAACCATCTCATTATAATTATTAAACATACATTAGGCGAAACGATTAATGGTCATGAATATGGAATTAATGTTGTGATTATATTAGTCCACATATTTCTAACATTTTTAACATAAGAAACTATTTTTAGGTTCACTTCCTTTTTGATAATTTGAGTTGCATTTATATAGAATACAAACCTTGTACATACAAAAACTCAATTGATTTTCTCATATTATTTTTTTATTTTTGCTTCTCAACAACAGTTGCACTTCCTCAATTGCATCTATATAAGCACTTTTTGGGATTCTTTATATCTTTTTCAATCAACTGCTACTTAATTGAATTATTACGTATATTTGATATGTGATTTAAGAATATTTATTGTTCTTGCAAGTTTTTTTTTTCTAAAACCATGATAACACTTTTAGGTTATGATTGGTTGAACGTAAGGTTTTTAATTAAACAGAATGGTTTATAATTGAATGAAATATAAATAGATGTAATATTAGAAAACTGTTGTTTGAGAGGGATGGAAGGATTCATAATGTAATATAGTGAAATGTTGTTTGAAAGAAGAGTTCATGATGTAATATAGTGAAATGTTATTTTTCATTTTACATTCCATCATAAATCCCTCACATCGAAGGTAACTTGTTTTTATTGTTTAGGATGAAATGAAATGTAATGTGAAACCCTCTCCTTCCATCCTATTTCATTTTATTCCATGATAAACCCTCCTCTCAAATAATGGAATAATATTATATTTCTTTTCATTCCATTAAAAAACACTCAATCAAACATAGGTAAAAAAAAACTATTTAAGATACTTTTAATTATATTTGATGTTAGATAAGATTATTTATCATTGATTTATTTTATAATATTAACATCTTTTTTTGTTTAAATAAAGAATAGTTTTATTTATTGATCTAATAATGCTTTAATTGATGTTTTAAAAACCAAACTCTCGATAGTAAAAACCTTAAATCGGTTAACTTTTTGATTCAGTTTTCAACTTTCTAGTTTGATTTAGTTTAATAATTTTTGTTGTTAAAAACTGATAAGTTTATCAATTAATCAGTCAGTTTTTATAAACTAATCACTTTTTATAAACTAAATAAACCGACTAATTTTTATTTAATAGTTTCCTTTTTCAATTAAATTTTAATTTTTTTGATGCATAAGTATAATCTTCTTCAATCATTTTTCAAATTCTTTAATTTTATTCTATTTTATGACTATTTAATATAACCTTTAAACCTTAAATATCTTGTATTAATAGTTTAACTTTTGATCCTGTTTTGAAAACACTGATTTAACGTAATTGAACTTTAAAACCTTAAATTTCTCTTACGGGGATTTGATTTTTTATCCAGGTTTTTTTGAAAGATAACGTGTATCAACTATCAACCTTTTTTGTTGATCAAGAAAATAGAGGAACTGGTAGGTTGAATTGGTAATATAAATCCCTATAATATACCTACTCAAACCAATCAGGAAATGAAAATTGGAGGAAACTCTTTGGATCCAAATTAAGCTATCGCCATCAAACTCCAGATTAATTGAGCAATTCAAGCAAGCCATAAATGGAAAACAGAAGCCCCTTTACCTTAATCGAAAACCCATTTGACTGTTCTGTTTAGATAACTGAGTTTGGTTCTAAATAATTACAAAGTGCTTGTTGGGTGTTGGTGAGTTGAGTTCAACTTCAGGTGGTGGATTCTTCCCTTTGTCGCTTATTGGAAGAAGAAGAAGAAATGCCTTCAAGTTCTGCCATATGGCTCAGCTAAGTGTCAAGTAACATAACAGCTTCATATATTTTTTCTCTTCCCATTATCCGTTCATACTTACAAGCAAAGATGATGATATGTAAAAAGATAAAAATGATGAAATGTGTTTGTTCTTTGAAGCCACTTTACTTGGTCTTTTTCAATTTAGTGTCACCAATACCTCATTCTTTGGGTAAGCAAAAGTCAATTTGAGTGACTTACACTTGGTGGTGGGATAATTAAAGCTTGGTTTAAGGATGGTTTAACGCTTAAGCAATCAAACTTAGTCCAAACAAGAGCTTTCCGTTCCTATAAACAGGTGATGACAATATACACCTGAAAAGAACCAGGAATAGGAGTTCTCTTCATTATCTTGAACACTAATGATACATTCTATGGACCTTAATTTTGACGTTTTCTTCTCTAATCTTGTTACAATCAAATTTAATTTCTTCTTTTTTTTTCTAGAATTTGAGTTTAAAAGTTTGTTTTTATTAATATTTTATTAATGTAATCTATAAAATATGTAAAAATTGATATTTTAAAAAAATCATGTCTCTTTGTCTTCTTTAATATTATTTTTTATTTTTTTATATGAACGTATTGATGAATCCCTTACCTACACTCTCTCGATCGAGCATGTCGTACAAAGCTTACCTAATACGAAGTACGTGGTTGACGTGATTTGCAGGCTATTGAGTCAATCCAAAGGTTTACCCAATGTGCATCCAAATGATAGCGACTGCCGGTTCCTTTGTTCTAAAACAAAAAAGTATTGATGGTTAAATTGTTTTTATTAATATTTATTTACATGATTAATAAAATACGTAAAAATTGATATCTAGCTAAAAGAATTATATATGTATCTCTTCTTTTTCATGAATAAAATTTTTAAAATTTTTATGAGAAATATATTAACAATTATGTATATTTTTAATTAAATTAATTTATCCAATTTAATTTAAAATTATACACTCAAATATTTTTTAAAAAAAAATTAAAACCTTGTAAATTATTATCCGAGTAAATATGAGCATCAAAAGGGCACCTACCATTTGTTCTAGTCCTCCAACTCCAACAAAAAGACAATGGCTAACCAAGATAACAACTTTGTACTTTTACCTACTTCTCCTTAATCAGGATGTTGTGTTTCAGGGTTTTTGTTTGGTTGCGTTTCAGGGTTTTGGCTAAGGTGGCGAGAGGAAATGGCGACACCAACCAATCCAATTTATGTATATTGCTTATTTATTTACTTTGAAACTATTGTCACAGTCATAGGTTGGGTGGCAACTATATATTCAAACGAAGCCATCTAGTATATATGCATCATATTAGAAAATATAGTCAACATCAATAATCAAAACCATTGGGAAGTAGAGAGATTCATGGTGTAAAGAAGGAGATATTGTTGGTGGCTTATCGTTTTGTTAAAGAAAATTTAAATTCTGAATGTGATAAATTTAAGGAGGAAACCGAAAAAAAAAGTGACCGTTGCAGTTAAAAATGGAGGAAGAGATAATATGCAAGCCGGCTAGGCCGGCTCATGAAACTTGCCTTTCGATTTTGCTTAGAAACAAGGGAACCTCCAATCCCTCTCTTTGCGGTCAATTTCTTAAGGGGACGGACTCTTTTGCTAATAAAACCCCACGAACCTCTGCTCCTTTGTCGTTGGTATTGGACACCGTGTGTGCTTATAGTTTTGAGTGCATTCGAAAAGTTGCAGAAGAAAGAAAGAGAAAAGATGGTGAGCTTTTATGAGGATCAACTTGTTGGGGTTAGAAAAGTAGAAGAAGAGCTCAATCTTCCTCGTCCTGACCCTCTTGTGTTGGAGCTCAACCGTTTACAGAACCTTGTAAAAGGTTTAACACTTTTGCCTTCTGATTGTCTGACGTGTGCTATTGTTTTTCCTGTTTCTGCAATAAGTTTTCTTGTGTATTTATTATGATCAGTGCAACAGTCTTTGATCATTTTATGCACTATCATTGAAGTTTCTTTGATGATCATGAGTTGGTGCTCTGTTGAATCAAACTTAGGACGTCTCAAGTCGTTCATGTATAGAACTTAGGAGATGAAAAGAAATATAATTTGCTCGGTGGTTTTTGTTTAAAGGGAAGAAAACGGATACTCTACCTGAATTAACAATCCATAATAAGCAATGCTCAGGAATTCTGGTTATCTTAACCATTTCTGGAATCTATTCCAGATAGGGACAGAGAGTTAGGAGCTGCACAAGGGGAAATCAAAGCTTTAAGGGCAACTGAAGCCTTGAAGGACAAGGCTATAGAAGAGGTACTTTCTCAGAAAAACAAAAATGGGTACTTAGGGAAGAGGCTTAATATTCTTCAACAGTATCAATGATTGTATTATTTTGTTTTTCTTTTTCTCTTATATTTTTGGTACAGCTCCACAGTGAATTGAACAAACGAGAAGAGAAACGGAGAGCCACTCAAAGTCTTCTGGAGCATAAGGTGTGCATGTTAATTTCAGAAATTTTATAAAGATCTGGTACTAAGTTGTTGAAATTTTCTTTGTAGAATCTTGAAATAAAAAAGCTCATCAACGAAAAGAAGGACGCATTGGCATCACAATATGCTGCTGAAGCAACTCTTAGAAGGGTCCATGCGAATCTGAGGGATAATGACTCTCCTCCTATTGAGTCTTTCATTGCTCCTCTTGAGGCAGAGATCAAGATGTACAAAAATGAGGTATGCTTGTGGAAGAAAGAAATTTATTTAAGAGGAATTCATATATTTCTGCTACCAAAAAAAAAGGTTTTTAATCTCTTCGCCCTTTTCAGATTGCTTCATTACAGGAGGATAAGAAGGCAATGGAACGTCTGACCAAGTCAAAAGAGTCTGCTCTACTTGAAGCAGAGAGGATCCTGAAAAGTGCTTTAGAAAGGGCACTGATAGTTGAGGAGGTCCAGAACCAAAACTTTGAGTTGAAGAGACAGATTGAAATCTGTCAGGTATGGTTACTTGGAACTTATATTGTGTTTTGGACAAGGACAGACAATGAGGGCTTGATGCTGAAGGGAGTTTTAAGTGTGGCATATGCAGGAGGAGAACAAAATTCTGGATAAAACAAATCGTCAGAAGGTTTTGGAAGTTGAAAAGCTGAGTCAAACCATCCAGGAACTTGAGGAGGTCATTTTAACCGGTGGAGCTGCAGCCAATGCCATTCGGGACTGCCAGCGACAAATTTCTATGCTAAATGTAGGTGTTAAAGTAAATGAACTCTCTCAGAATTATGAGTCAATTTAAGAACATTATATGAATCGTGGAGTAGGGATAGCATAGATGAAGTATTGACACCTGACGCTAACCCAACATTCCAGGAAGAGAAAAGGATGCTTGAGAGGGAGCTGGCTAGAGCCAAAGTCTCAGCTAACCGCGTCGCAACGGTCGTGGCCAATGAGTGGAAGGATGAAAATGACAAAGTTATGCCTGTCAAACAATGGCTGGAAGAGAGAAGGCTGCTGCAGGTATTTCCTTTAAAACTGGATTTATGGAAGTTTAGCCAGGACATGTTCAAAATTAGCATGATTTACATGTCCTGCCTATAACCGTATCTTTCCTGTTTAGTACTACTACATGCGTTTCTTATGTAGGGAGAGATGCAGCGGCTGAGAGATAAACTAACTGTAACAGAAAGAACAGCTAAGGCAGAAGCACAAATGAAGGTGAATTTTCACCACCATCTCTTCCATTTTGTTCATCTGAATCTAGTTCCATCTTAACCTGTCAGCTAACTGTTAATATCAATAAAATTTAATTCAGGAGAAGTTGAAGATGAGACTAAAGACATTAGAACAGGGTCTAAAGCATGCCTCAACTTTCTCAGTGAACTCAAATACTTTGTATGGATGTGTTAAACCTGAAAAGACCAGTAACGTCTTAGGATTCCTGACAAGCAATGGAGATCTAAAAAAGAGATCTACCTCACAACCGAGGTGTTCCACCATCAGCAGAAACTCTCCTTTGCATCACCCAACAACAGATATTGGAAAACTAAATGACAGCTTCAAAAATAAATATGGTGCTGCAGAAAATATCCTTAAGAGAGGTATCTGGGCACCTAGAAGCAAAGTTATTGATAACAATGAAAAGGAAAACACTGTAGTGAAGGCAAATACTGATACCTGTACTGATGAGCGCAAGAATGATAACACAACAAATTCATCAGAAGTAAAGAACAAGGGTAACAACAGTTCTGATAATGAGGATGTGGTTTCAGGGTTTTTGTATGACAGACTACAGAAAGAGGTCATAAATTTGAGGAAGACCTGTGAGGCTAAAGACAGTAGTTTAAATGCTAAAGAACAGGAAATCCAGGTTGAGTAATAGCCAAATTTTCTTGCTCTCTCTAACTATAGCCTGTGAGGTATTGACTTCAGAAGGTTGATTATTTTGTAGATGCTGATAAGGAAGGTTGATACATTGACAAAAGCAGTTGAAGTGGAGTTCAAAAAAGCTAAGAGAGAAGCAGCAACTAAAGAAAGAGAACTTGTTTCAGCAAAAGTTGAGCAGCAGATCAAAAAGGTTGCAAGGACAAATTCACCAAGAAGGTACGAACCCTCTCTTTTCGTTATGGTCAATCATCTAATGATAGAATAAAATGGTAAACCTTTTCAGATGTGGACTGGAACAGGTAACTGCGTTTAGTTTCCTGAAGAATTGTTGGACTGGATCAAGTTGCAGTCCACCCGAAATTCATTTCATTCAAACTACATTTCTGGATTTTTTTAATGTATAAGCGGTTCTCTTTTTCTGATAGTAAAGTCTTGATTTGAATGGAAAAGAAGGTTCTGACATTGTACATCATAAGACAGCTGAATTGTGTTTGAAATTTACACTAGTGGTTGCAATCTATTTGGGTTTGTATATACTGATGTCTAGCAATTATGAAATGCACGGTACAATGGTAGTGATTTTAGACTCGCAGAGAAGGATGCATCAGTTGAATGTGATACAGATCTTGCAACATACTATAAATGTTAATGCTCATTGAACCCTGAAAGCTACTTTAAATGGTTGTTCCAACTGAAGGATAATAACAGATCAGGTCGAGTCCCAGCCCCTTAATGTACAAATACGCTGCATTACACCCAGGCTTCATTTTTAGTTGGACCAATTCATGAAAAGCTAAACATTTGGCAGTCTTCCTGGTACGGATTAAAAAGCACAGGAAGACTAAAAGAGCTCTGGATTTGCTTTGAACAAAAACTTTAAGCAACTAGAAAGCCTATGTGGTATCTTCTCTTCTTCTAAGAACTATTTGTCTACCGTTCGTTAAATTATACTTTCAGAAACTCCCGGAAATCAAAAGGGCAGGCAAAAGAAAACTTTCTGGGACTTGCAATTTGCTTAAAACTTCTGCACCTCCTGAATCGTAGCTAAAGATGGCCGCCATTTTCTTTCTGCTTTAGACTTCAACTCCTTCACATCTCTCAACAGCAACTCCAGCTGTTTTCTTGTCAACACAATTTTGATTCTCTGCTTTCCACAAGTTCCTGACTTGCCTAAACCCACTCGCTTGCAAGCTGGGTCTTTAATTGGTGGCATGAGATAATAAACCTCCCCAGGATCTTGCTTGTTTCTGAACTCTGTTTCGAACTCTGCTTTTCCTCCATTGCAGGTGAGAACTCTGGTCTCCCCAGGTTGTGAGCAGCAAGGCAAACGTATACAATTTCCCATTTTAGCAGTAAAGAATATGAACCAAAGACTGGTAAGAATGAATATATAGTAAGCTCTAATCGACTCCACTGTTGGAGGCAACTCATCGTGCAACCCATCTCATGACTTCATGACTCTCTCCAATATTTTAGATAAAAACAGAGACTTCTCATATCATTACTTCCAATGCACTATCTTTGAAGAGTTTTTTTTTTTTTGGGGATGTTTTAAGGCAAGTCAAGTCAATGTAATTATGATGAGAGAGACACTGTTTAAATATGGTGCCAAAGTCAACCATTTCTATATTAGCTAAATTATTTTTAAAAAATACAAAACATTTTTTATTATAAAAATAATAATAATAAACATTTTAATGTCTTGATAAGAAAAATAATTTAATAAAATTAACAATAATATTCCTTTTTAAATTTCTAATATTATAAAATATTTTTAAAAATAATTTAAAATTATAAAAATACCTTTTAGAATCACTAAATTATAAAAATTACATTTTAATAATTTTTGTGGTTTTTATTTTGATATAATCCTTTTTTAAAAAATTTTAATATTTAAAAAGAATAACACTTCATTCAATAATTATGATTTATATGAATAATTATTAAAATAAAAATAAACTAAGAGGGTAGTTAGTTAATAGGTTTGGGAAGAATTTAATAGGCAAGAAATGAAAAAGAAATGGTTGATTTTACATTATTATTATAGGGACAATATTTTGATATATAACTTTCAGTAAATACTTAAATACCCCGAAACATGAAAATAATGAAAATCATTTTTGACGAACGGAGCAAGTATTACTGGAGTGAGAGTGATTGTCATGCCTGTGACACTCCCTTCTTTTTTTTTATTAAATCTTTTTTACAATGATATAGAATTAATTAAATACAATTAAATTTTAATTAATTGAGTAATTAAAATAATATTACGATATTATTAATTAATTAATTAAAATATTATTAATTACAATATAATTAATTAATTACAATATATTTAATTAAAGTAATATTACAATATAACTCATTAAAATATATTAAAATTTAATATAAAACAAAATTTAATAAAATTTTATTTTCTAATGTTTTTAACAAATCAAAATAATAATAATTATTCATTTATTATAACTAATTATCATAATTATGATAATTATAATAATTATATTCTTGTCGCTATATTTATTCTCATCTTTTTAACAATAGATTATAGTTGTTCGTTTTCATGTACTGTTAACTGTTCATACCGCTTCAAATCGAAGAGTGAAAAAGTGCTACAGAATGAGCAAGAAGAGAACTTGAAGGGTTTATGTGATGCTGTATCTTCCATTTTTTCTACCGGTAGGTTACACTTTACTTTTCAGCACAGTTCTATGATGCTTTTTTTTTTTTTTAGTTCAATCTATAACTATCCATTTTATTACCATATTCCTGTTTCACAAGCGGGGTTCCTGAGACTTCACTGTTTATTTTATCATGAATTTCGAACGTTTCTAGTTTGATACCGTTATTATGATATGTAACTTTGTGAAAATGGGTAATCGGTAGTTTTGGGTTTAGGTTCTTGTTTAGTGAGAAATAACCCTTTTTTTGTACTTGTTTTGATTCTGGCCTTTTGTGCTCTTCGAAGGTTTTAAAGTGTTTCGGCTCTTGAGGTAGTCAGGGCTTTTGGTGAAGGCTTGATATAGAATTTATTTGAGTTCAATTGATGGCATCCTTACCGGTGAAGAGCATTTGGATTAGGAGACAGCAATGTCCTTGCGGGGATTGGAAATGTTATGTTAAGTATGAAGGAGAAAGTGAAGAAATGCAAGGGACATCTCAGTTGGGAAAATTTGATGCTGGTGAATCTGAGGCTATGATATCCCCATATGTGGGAATGGTGTTTAAGAGTGATGATCATGCATTTGAATATTATGGGAATTTTGCTCGGAGAAATGGATTCTCCGTAAGGAAAGAGAGGTCAAGATTGAGCCCACAATTGGGTGTTTACAAGCGTGATTTTGTTTGTTACCGTTCTGGGTTTGCACCACCTCGGAAAAAACCAACTGGGGAACACCATAGAGATAGGAAGTCAGTGCGCTGTGGATGTGATGCAAAAATGTATTTGTCCAAGGAAGTCATTGAAGGGGTTTCTCAATGGTTTGTCGTGCAATTCAGCAATGTGCACAATCATGAGCTTTTGGAAGATGACCAAGTTCGGCTTCTTCCAGCATATCGAAAAATTCAAGAGTCAGATCAGGAGAGAATTCTGTTACTGTCAAAAGCTGGTTTTCCAATTCACCGGATAGTAAAGGTTCTAGAGTTAGAAAAAGGGATTCAAGGTGGACAGTTACCCTTTCTGGAGAGGGATGTTAGGAACTTTGTCCAAAATCGTAAGAAAATTGTTCAAGAGAATGATGCTTTACTCTCTGAGAAGAGAGAAAATGGTATCATGGAACTTATTGAAGCATGCAAAGCCACAAAAGAGGTGGATGAAGACTTCGTTTATGATTTTACATTAGATGTCAATGATAAAGTTGAGAACATTTTATGGTCGTATGGTGATTCTGTTCATTCATATGCCGCATATGGTGATGTGGTTTATTTTGATACCAGCTACCGTTCAGTCACATATGGTTTACTTTTTGGAGCCTGGCTTGGAATGGACAATAAAGGGAAGACCACATTCTTTGGTTGCGTCTTGTTACAGGATGAAACTCCTAGCTCCTTTGCATGGGCCTTGCAGGTTTTTTCTACTTTAATATGTTTTGTTGGTTTAAATTTCTTCAAGAAAATCTGACGATTTTTATTTCCTCTTGTTTTTATGTAGGCTTTCATCCATCTTATGAAGGGAAACTGCCCGCAGACCATTATAACTGAACTTGACCTTGGGCTTAAGGATGCTATAAGAAGTGAACTACCTAATGCCAAACATGTCATTTCCATATGGAGCATTCTGCCCAAGCTATCCAGTTGGTTTCTGCCACTTGGCCTTCAGTTTCGAGAGTTTAGATCTCAATTTGATGAGTTGTATCATGTTGAGAGCTCTGAAGATTTTGAAGTGCAGTGGAATCGCATGATTTCCATGTTTGGAATTAGTTTGGATAAACACATTCAATTATTATATTCTTGTCGTTCGTCATGGGCATTATCCTACACAAGAGGCCATTTCTGTGCTCGCATGGAAACTTCAGCATATATGAAGTCTGTAGATGTTTTACTCAAAAGTATCTGTAGTACAGAGATATGTTTGCGCAGCTTCTTTGATCAGGTATCAATTAGAACAAGATTCTACGAATCATCGATTAAAATTTGTTTCATTGATCCTTTTTTTTTTTCACATGTGCCTGGTGCGCTAGCAGGTTGGAATGTCTGTCAACTGCCAAAACCATTCACGTCAAGATACGCAATATATACCTAATAAAACATGTATACCTATTGAAGAGCATGCACGTACAGTTCTTACACCATTCGCCTTCAATGCATTGCAACAAGAGCTAGTGCTAGCAATGCAATATGCTCCAGCTGAAATGGCTGATGGATCTTATCTTGTACACCACTTCAAGAAGATGGATGAAGATCGTCTTGTTATATGGATACCAGAGGATGAACAGATTCACTGCTCTTGCAAGGAATTTGAATCTTCAGGAATACTCTGCAGACATGCTCTTAGAGTATTTATTTTGAAAAACTACTTTCAGCTTCCTGAAAAATATTATCGAATCAGATGGCGGCAAGAAAGCTCTCAAGTTTTATATGAAAATCAAGACACTCATGCTAATGGTGATGAATGGCTTCATGAATACCAGTCTCTTATAGACATGCTATTCACAGAGTCATCAATCACAAAGAAGCGTGGTGATTTTGTTCGTAGTGTACTGCCAAAAGAATTGTCGAGGCTTCTTACCGAAGTTAGAAATATGTCAGAGAGTGATGGAGCTGCTGTGGACTTGACACACTCACCATTCCATTAACACAATATTGATGGAAGCTAATGGTGATGAGAACAAGGAATGGAGGCTGCAGATGCTTGTTACATATATTCATTTCAGCCAAAAGGTATCAACAATTTTGTGGCAAGAAGACTTATAAGTATGTATTGAACTGATTATGATTTCATATGAAGCAAATATTGCTATTTTTGCATTGATATCTGCTAAACAGATGCAAAGAATGTGAATTGGAATGAATTGAACTAAATGACTGCTATACAGTGTTCAATATCTAAATGTCTTTTTTGCTCTCCGTATTGAGAGCATGAAACAAACTTATGACTAGAACTTGCTTCTTGTCTTTGTTCTCCCCTTATTTAAGTTTTGTTTGATATATTGTGATAAAATAATGTAAGTACTGTCCTTCATGGTTTCCTCTGTTTGTTCCGTGTGTTAAAAAAGGTGAGTTGAGTGTTGGCCACAACATGGATCAACAAAAGCAGAAAATTGTGAATTTAAGGAAGAAAATCAAATGTTGGAATTTGGTGATTCTCCTCTTTTTGTTTAGATATAGGAAACGGTCATGTAAGTTTAATTAAGCCGTTAATCTCTTAAAGGAAGTGATTCAAGATCTTAACTGAGATGCCTTAGCAACTTGAATCATGTTCTTACTTTTGTGAGTTTATGCTTAAATTAATATTTTTAATGTCTTGAAGTTTGCAAGTTAGTATAAAGATGCATATTGGTTGCACCGAATATGGTTCCAATTGTTATTCTATAGGTTACTTGATTAAAGGGCTGGAGTGTTTAAGTCACCTGAATCCTATAATTTGAAATCCAATTAATTCTCAAGGATTGAGTCCCACAGTTTATCTGATCGCTCCAAATTTGTGCTTTTGTTTGTTAGAATTCTGCAGTTGGCAATATCTGTGTTTATTAGTAGCTATTGTTGTAAATGTTTTCCTTCATGTCGATATGCTTTACAGTGCTGGAAAATTTGAGCTGAGTTTCTGTCATATGTGCTTTAATCATATATTTTGAACATTCAGTGGGTTACCGTGCTCAAGCATAATAGTTTAATCAATTGCAGATTTGTCCGTGGCTATTATGTCTTGCATGTTGGAGATTCTGCAATTGGTTCTAAAGCCAAGTGGTTGCATTGAAGTTTAATGAAGCTGGATAAGTGTACGTTCATTGCTAGGACGCTAGTTTAAAATTTTAATCAATATTTACCTCTTCAGAAATCCACTGGAGCTCAAGAAAAGTTTTAAAAGGAGCACTGGTGAATCTTGGTACTTGGTGCTGCCATCTGGTTTCTTACTGAAGTTTGTACTTTTTCTTATGTGGAACTTTTGTCACTTCACCTTTTAAATGGCATCGTAAATTTTATGGCAGAATCGCAAAATGATAACAGTTTCCAGGCGTGGAAGATTCTCCGGTGAAACGATCTTTGCCATTGATCTGCTCTCCAGGCTTTTGACCATAATGATCATGTAAGCTTGCCAAGTGGAAGCCCCCTCACCATGGATTTCAAGGACCCATTACATCTTGTTGTACTGATATTTGTACTACCAGAATCAGGCAAAACGGTTGGTTTTCTTTTCAGGCTGATTGCTGAACTGTTCCATAATGGAATTATTTGACAATAATTTTGGCACTCACCATCATGTCTCCATTTGCAGACACATAGAAATGGCTTCTGCAAGTTGCAAGCTTCTCATCCCCCTCTCCCACTCTAAGGTCCTTCTAGGTTCATCCTCTTCTCTACTGTTGTGATATTGCAGGTAGAAATTTGGCATGGTTCAGTTATGGGGGTCCCTCTTGGGGAGAGGCAGTGACCATGATATTTGCGGAAGAACTTCTAGCCACATGGACACGGCAGCCTTACGACTGGTCAGTTTCTAAACTGTACAACGTAGAAGCTGACAAAAGGGCAATGCTTATCTGCTTTCAAATATTATTATCATATAAATATCGACATCCATAGTTCTTGTTAATTCCTGTTGTTGATATTTTAGCATATATGATCTTGTTGTACGATTGTATATCTTTTCATGTAAAGGGACTCTGAGAGTTGGACCCTCATCTTTCTGTCTCAGTTCATCTTGGCTGTTATGGTTCCAGTAAGGAAAAGCTTGCCTGAAAGGGAAGGAAACACGTGGAAAGGAAATAACATAATTCTAATTCTATAATCTTGATTTTTATAAGAACTATCCTTGTAATGGAAATAGTTGAAACTTGGTATAAGTCGCATCTCTACTTATACTCTACTTTGATGTACGTAATCAATCAAAAAAGATAAAAAAGGAGGAGCAACGAAATTGTAAAGAAGTTGAAGTTAGCATTCTCTGTACCCTTTTTCACTCTCCAATTTTTGGTTCCGCCGGAGCTTATTTATTGAGAGGCTGTTTAGTTTTGCTTTTTTTTGTCGTATTTTTCAGTTTTTGTTTTCAATTTTTTGTTTCAAAACTTATTTAGTTGTTAACGTTAATGTAGTTATATTTTTATCACTAAAAATTATTACATTTTAGGTAAAACTTTAAAATAAATTATTTTTAATTAAATAAATTTATTTAATCTCTTATATAATATTTATTAATAAAATTATGTTATTTTAATAAAAATAAATAATTTAAAATTTTATTTATAAATGGATATTTATTCGAAATATATTTTAATTTTTAAATCAAATTTTATTTGAATATTTATATACTTTAAATTTAATTATATTTACTAATAATTATTAAAATTTAATTACATATAATTTAATTATAAAAATTAAATAAAATTATTGTTTCATAATTTTTATTGATAATTAATTTTAATTTATTAAATATATAATCTTGAATTAAATTATTCGTATTTTTTATTAATAATTAAATAATATATATTTAAATGATGGTAAATCATGTTATAAAAAAACAGAAACAGTAAATAAAAACTACTTTTTATCGTTTTCATAATTTTTAAAAACCGGAAGAAATCAAAACTAAAAGATAAACTAAAAACTCAAACAAATATATTTTTTTAAAATTTAAAAACAAAACCTAAAAATTAAAAACAAAAATAGAAACAAACACTCCCTAATTTACATGGACTCGAAATCAAGTCAAATTCAATTTTTAAAAAATCTATAAATTCGAAAATAATTAGTTAAGTTTGTACCCGTAACTTTGAAATTCTATTTCAATGTAAGAAAATTATAAGTTTGAAAAAATTAATAATTATTATTTTTTATAAAATTTAATTATATGGTAACCTTTCTCAATCACGCTTGCTTAGTAGAAATGAACAGGCGTTGCTTCCGGGGCATTGTTTCACCTAATGTGTGCAAAAAAAACGTTGAAGCCAAAGAGAACAAGAATAAGATATTCCAAAATTAAAATAATCCAATATGATGCAATTTTCAATAAAATTGAAAAAGAAAAAATATATGAATTAATAATTAATATGAACCCCAAAACAGTGTTTATGAATTTTATATTTATAGAAAATAAAAACTCAAATTTAGTCTAAAATTATCAAATAATTTCCAAGTTTGACATTGACATGATGACCCATTTGGGAAAAGAAATTGACAAGATTGATTTCAAAACTAACACAAGTTATCAAGTTAACTTGTTTTAGAGGAGACAAAGGTGATTAGAGAGTCAATTAAGTTGTTAGTTAGTAACTAATCGGTTTAACAACTCCATGATATTGATATTACCTTTTCTTGAGGGCAAGTGTGAAAAAATTTTCTTTTCTACTTGAGAAAATTGGGATTTCTTTTACTAATTAATTCCATTTTTTAATTATAAAAAAGTAATGTATTCAGATTTAATTATCTTATTACTCTTTGTTTCAATTTGCATTTCAATATGAAGATCCTTTGTTATGAATTAAAAATATATCTAATTCATGATCGATGAATATCGGTTTACACTAATACTATAACGTATTTCAGTGTACAAAGCTTCCCGTTTTGTAAGAGTTAGGAGAGAGCCATTAATGTACGCAGGCTTTCCTTTTCAAAAATTTTTATTTAATGTTGGTGGTCACTAAAAGTTATTAATTATTAGTTAGTCCCTTCTAGATACGTAATTTGATTTTTTAGGATATTTTGGCATAAGACTCCATATTAAAAACAAAAAACAAAAAACAAAAAAACATAGTTATAGAACATACAAGTTAACGAGTGTTCAATAAAAAATGAGACCACTCTGTTTCTATCTCCCAAGTCTTCCCTTTATCTTGTAGTCATAATCTTCCAATGTCTTTACATCCAAGAAACTGGCTTTTGTCTTCTCTGCCTTAGTTTTTTTCCTTTTATTAATAATATCTGTGCCTCTGTATCTCTCTGTGTTCTGTTCTGCTTCTCCTTTATATCTGGCTCCTGTTTCTGATGGTTTTCTCACCTCTGTGATCAAGCTCTTCTCTGCTAAAGCTTCCATTCTCAAACACATGGGACTGTTTCAGGATAAGGGTATTGTCTATAAGCCTGCAGATGAGGTTGATGTTGGCCCTGACAGTCATGAATCCTACCTTCAAGCTAATGTCAAAGGTTTGAATTCCATTCCCTGTCAGGAATTTTGATAAGGGAATCTGTTTGAAATGTTCTCGTGAGTTCTGTTTTGTTCTTTACTTCTCAACCTGATGCGGTTTCTGAAAAGAAATTTTCAGTTTTGGTTTGGTACTGTTATGGCGTCTGCTACATGTTAATGCCTCATTTCTCAGGATGTTCAAATTTTCCAAGGAAACAAAGTGTATAATCCTGAGAAAACTGCAGAAAACATCAAACTCTCACTTGCTCTTGTTAGATTATAACTAAAAAAATAATTATAATGTAATTATACACAATCTGGTACTGAAAGCCTGTAATGTGATTACGAAGCTCCTCGCATGGCGGGATTGCTGGTAAAGATCTGCGTCTGGTTGATGGAGT
Organism: Erythroxylum baracoense; assembly: GCA_025629805.1. NCBI lineage: Eukaryota > Viridiplantae > Streptophyta > Magnoliopsida > Malpighiales > Erythroxylaceae > Erythroxylum > Erythroxylum baracoense. Next base: position 3,727,197 of record JAOTAY010000189.1, on the reverse strand, counting down.
TGAAGATACTCGGAACATTTCTTATGTATATGCTGAAGAGAAACAATCTGTTTTATAAGGTACTTACTTCTTTCTTCCTCTTCTTCATCCTCTTTTTCATGCTCGAAGCCGTTTATTTATGATAGGAGACAACCAACTTACCTCAACCTTCAAAAAGATGAAAATTTAGCCCGAGCAGCCTGGTCCAACCCGATGTCAATAAGCTAGGCCTAAATTGATCAAACTTCGGGCTGCCCTCAAACTTTTTTAATTTTTGGGCATTGAATTGTTCGGGATTAGGCTACCCGACTTAGCCCAAAGCTCGAATACGTTAAATATAAACAATTTTGTTTTGAAGCTCGAATATATTAAGTATAAATAATGTCGTTTTGAGTAAAATAATGTTATTTTTAAATTTTAAATTAAAAAATAATTAAGGATGACAATGAATTAGGTTAGGCTCGGACGACCATGTTATCTAAGGCTAATCTCGTTAGAACCGAATTATTATTATTTTAATGACAAAATGATGTCATTTTTTGGGGTTTAATTAGGCCAAAAAAATTAGACTCGAGACCCCGTCAATCCCGATTGGGTCGAGCTGAGCTAGGTCTGAGCACTTTTCTCATTCCTAAAAGTGATCAAGCTTGGTCAAAACTTGATAACCTTAATTGGACTTTAGGCCACTCAAGTTCGATCAGGTTGGAGCTCAGACCGTAAGACTCGGGCTTGATCAGGTTTCAAATCAAGCCTAGATTAGGGTATAAATTTTTGAGCCGAACTCGAGCCTGGAGTTCATTTGATTTGAAATTTTTTACTCGTACCTGAATCATAACTTATTATGTGCATCCAAAAACGGACATTGGAGAAATAATATAAAAGAACCACAAAAGTCTCCACCAACCTTTGAATAGTACAAGTGTGCAAAGGGCATATATAGAAAGTTGTCTATTTTATATAATTTAAAGCAAATATCTGATAATTGAATAGTCTTCATTTAAGTAAATGTACAACATTAAAGGACATGTTTAACTCCCAATCTTATTAAAGCTCAATTCAATTAAGTTCGAGTTTAGGATAAAGTATAAAAATTATTCAACCTCAAGTGGGGCTTCGAACTTAGGAGATACCATATTCGAACCCAAATTTTTTACCTTTTTATTTTCTATTAAAAATTTTAAATTTTGAGTATAAAACTTTTAAAATTTTGACTCAAATTTAAAGTCGCTTTTTTAGATATGATTATATTTTAAGTTTAACTTCTGTGTATAAGTTTACTATATATTCGAAACAAATTTCTTTTTTCAAAATTTGAGCTTTAAGTTGAGTTTGGACTCAAGCTTTTTCTCCCAAAAGTCCAAAATTTTTTGTAGATCCTTCATGTATGGATGGTCTTGAGTTAACCGGGTTCCAGGTCGGTTTAATTTTTTTAAAAAGTTTTGAGTTTCAGGTTAAGTTTAAATTTGAGTTTTCTAGCCCGAAAATCTAAAATTTTTATATACGACGATGTTGGTAGAGATAAAACAACATTATTTTAAATTTTAAAAATTAAAAAATAAATTTAATTAGTCCTTATCGAATCCGATCAAAGTTTGGGCTATCAAAGCTCAATTAGGCTTAGCCTTAAGCTTGGAGCATCGGGCTCAATCGAGCTTTGAGCCAATTTTAAACCCGAAAACAAATTTTCAAGCTGGGTTCGAACCCAGTATGATTCAAACTATTACCACGCATACTTTCGTGTAAGGGACAAAACATTATCATCAAGTTCTTAATCAGAAATGGCAAAAGCATCTGTGGAAAAGAAATAATTGCAGACATTTTATAGTTTAGGAAATGATACATAGGTTCAGTTTCTTGTTTTTGACATGCGATGCAATAAACTAATAGGTTTTTGTCTGATCAAAAAGCTTTGTCAAATCCCAATTGTCACAACTACTCTAATTAAAACTTTTTCTTTCCATTTTATCTTATGTTAGAAACTTGTAGAGTTGATATTTTTGACCCGACGCTTGACCTAAACCGAAAGTTGAGTTTAACGGATAAAATTTTGAGGCCGAGTCAAAATCAAGAGGTCCAATTTGAAACTTAAAAAGTTTGGTTAGATTTAAGCGTAAGGCCCAACAGCCCAAATCTAATCAAGTTTCGAGTCAAACTCATTCTTTTTAAAATTTCGAGCTCAACCTAACTCATGCATAGAAATTAACGAGTAACTTACTAAAATTTTGAAAGGGTTTAACGTTATTTTTAATTAGGCTTGATAATAGACCGAGTCTGCTTCTGGCCTAGCCCAATTCGACCTCTAAAATACGGTCTAAAGTTCAAACAAATATCGTTTTGGTCTTTAAGTCTAAGAAATACAAGACCAAACAACATCGTTTTGGTCTAATCGTTTGGTCTTTAAGTTCAAAAAACATAAGCCCAAACTATGCTTTGGGAAGTGAGTTTGAACTATTTAAATTGATCATCCAAACTCGAATTAGGCCTTAAATTCAGTCAACTCGAGCCTGTTCCATTAATTTTGAACCAGGTCGATTTCATTTGGTCTTTAAGTTTAAGAAACAAAAGACCAAATGAAGATTTGGAAAGTAAGTATGAACCATTCAAGTTGATCATTCAAACTCGAATTTGGCTCGAAACTCAATCAACTTGAACTTGTTCTGTTAACTTCGTACCAGGTCGGAACGAGCTGAATTTGTCATTCCTATAATTAATCATCCTACTATACCTAATTTTCAATTTTAGAGTCACCTCGAAAATATATATATCTTTTAAAATTAAAGTCCTTCAAATGATATCTGATATTGGTCTGCAAACTTTGCAGCTTGTTATTAATGCAGAAATGGAGGAATCACCTCTCTTTGTCCCTTTGCATTCTTTTCAAGGTCAGTTTCTCCATCAAAAACCATCTAAATTTCTAACACCCTGAACTTGATTTTCCTTCAGATAGAACAAAGAATATGAAAATTTATATGGAAGATTGGCTTGACTATCCATTGCAGAGCTGAACGAACAAGAAGTGCAGCTCACAAGTACTGATTCATCACCACCTGAGCGTGTTCAAGCAGCCATTGATTGTCTGAGTTCACCTTCAAAGACAGTACCAAATGGGTTGGAGTCTTCTTTTCGTCACTGGACGATTATGGATTACCACACCTCCTATAGTTCAGGAGAAACAACCCCTTCTATGGTACGTAAATTAAGTTTTCTTCTGCTGTATCTCTTCTCAAGTTAGTGAAACTGTTGTAGCATCAATACTTGGTTTTTATCTGCAAAGGTTGCAGAGAGACTGATAGCTGCGATTAAAGAGTCTTCAAGTCCTCCATTGGACATGAACTTCTTCATTGATT
>JAOTAY010000189.1:3687497-3710737 GCA_025629805.1 Erythroxylum baracoense | reverse complement strand
TTTTTATATAATTAATAATAAATTGTATATAATTAATAATAAAATAATAAAACTTTTATTATTTTAAAATAGAAAATATATAAAAAATTATTTGTCACGGTTGTGCGTCACTTTTTAATTGGACATAATTTCTGTTTTAAAATCATAACGTTAAACTTCTTACAACAACCATTTTAATATCAGGAGTATAATAATCATTTATTATACATTACATTCTATTTTATTCATCTTCTAAACAACGTTTCACTACATTACAGTATCAATCCTTCCATCTCTCCCAAACAGCTTTTTACTATATTACATTCTACTCTGTTATAAACTGTTCCCTTCTATTCTATTCTATTTCGTTCCGTTCTATTGATTAACATCCAATCAAGCAAGCTTAAAGTCCAGATATTGGAGAAGAAAAGGACTACAATAAGATAGACATGTCATAGAATAGTTTATTCGTTTACCATTAATGTCAAGAATTTTCTTGCCAAAATTCGTCAGTGTGCATTGAATTTACCTATTTTTTAATACTATCTTCAGATGGTTATTAATTGCATTTTCGTTTCTTTATTTCATGATCAATAAATTAGAAATTCTTATTTTAAAAATATTTATTATTATTTAATAACTATGAATATCCAATCAATACTCAGTCATTTAATTTTTTTGTTTGTAAATTACAAAGAGAAAGTTGCCATCGTTAGATTTTATTGTTGTTTCTTATTGAAAATTTTTCATATATATATATATATATTTTTTTTTTTTAATGTTAAAATAAAAGTTTATTTAATTGTTAATATCACTCTAGTCATACTTTTGTCATCAGCAATAACAAAATACTGAATATGAGTTTGAAATAATTTTATTTTCTTTTAATCTCTTATTAATATTTATTAAGTATAAATAACTAATTTATCATATTTTTAAAAGAAATAATATTTATTAAAATTCATAAACTTTGAATTCCAAATATATATTTTTTAAAGATAATTTTAAACATATTTCGCACATTGAATGATTAATTTTAATTTTCAATTGTTGTATTTTAAATTAATTATCAAAATATTTTTCAGTTTCGTAAAAATTTTATATTTTAAATAATTTTAATTTAGGTATATTAAAAATAAAATTATTAAAGGATAATTAAATTATATTGGCTAAAGTTTTATTACTTAGGATTGAATAATTAAAAATTATTTATTTAGATTATTATAAAATCAAAATTATAATAAAAAACAAATTTTCTTTTGATAATAACAAAACATATTAAAAACAATTTTTTAATTTAGAAAACATGAACATAAAATCATAAATTATAAATAAAATCAAGCTCAATTTTATCTTTTCAATTTATAGTCATTATATAAGCAGTAATTAGTTGTTAAATAATAAAGTTGTAGTTCGTATTTTGTGCAAAAATTTTGAGTAATTGAAGATTATATTTTGTTTAGGTTAAGTTTCAGTTTCATAGGTAGAAAATAGGATTAGCTTGCGAGTGATTATTATATTATGTTTTTGATCTAATAGGAAAAAATTATATTGTAAATAAAAATAGAGATGTCAATTTTGACTCGGTTCAGTTCGGTTTGATTTTGACTCTGATTGACCGGATCATCGGTGGGTCACAGACTAAAAGTGATTGGTCGCCTAATAATTACCTAAAAAACGACGTTATTTTTGACATTTTTTTAAAATATAAGGTGGGCCAGGTGATAGGCTGACCTATCTTAACCCGTTGAACTACGACTTAAGCCTGGGCCCAACCCAATCTATTGATATCCCTAAATAAAAACATCACCGAAACCATCATTATTAGTTTTATTATTAAAAAGTAAAATTTGATGCATTTGACAAATGTTCAATTAAAAAACAAAACATAGGATAATTTAGTCATTTAGACACGAAATTATCAATTTTTTTATTTTATTTAGTTTAATAATTTTTATTGTTAAAAATTGATTAGTTTATTAATTAATTAACCAATTTTTATAAATTAATCAACTTTTATAAATTAACATAAACTAATTAATTTTTATTTAATATTTTTAATTAAAATTTAAAATTTTCTATAAATAAGAACTTTTTCAATGTTTTTTAAAAATTTAATTTAATTTAATATTTAACTAATTTTATAATAATTTAATCATTTAAACTTTTTATATTTCGGAGATTGATTTTTGAAAATATCGTAATAATTAAAAACCTATTCCTAACATGAATTTAATTTTAATAAGTTAAATTCATTAATTTATTTATAATTGAAAATAAACATTAGGTCCTGTTGAAACTCTTTTAAATCCGTAAGTTGACACTATCGGAGTCTCGTTTTATCTGAGGAAAGTAGCTACGAGTAAAAGTCAGAATCAGGAACGCAGACGAAACTTCACATTACAGGCTTATCTTCCTGAGATTTCCAAGCCAATCCCATATATTTACTTGTGGTTACAGTAATAGTCACGAGTAAAACCCCTAACACTCTCAAAAGTCAAAACCCTTGCTCTGTCCACTTCCATTCCTATTAAAGCAGTTAAAACGACTGGCAACAGCAGACCTCCTTGTAGAGAGTTACTCAACTCGTATTCGCTCAAATTCGGTACATTCGATTGTAGAGAATGCATTATAGGAAGCGGAAGATTGATGGGAAAAGAAGCTCCTTCTCTCGGAATCAAGCGTCTTTCCCTGGTACTCATTGTTTTCTCCCAAGTTTTTAACCTTTTTATTTTTAATTTGGTCTTCTGGGGTCTTTTGGTCTTTGGACAAGAAGCTGCAGTGTTGTTGATACAGTGGGACTGCTTTTGAAAAATCTCAACTTTATAGCCGTTACCCAAGTATAGTTCAATGGTTTTCTGTAGATAGAGGGGTGGCAATTTGTATTTTTGCTTTCCTTTGTAGTGGTAAATTTATGGATAAGAAGGAAAGCTTTGATTTTTTGATGAACTATAAGAAGTGCTAATATGGGAATTCAGGACTGAAGAGGCACAAAACGCGTGAGAAGTTTGAGACGAGTAAGCAAGCCAAAAAGGGTCGCTTTGTTGAAGATGAGATTGCCCGTAGTCCATCGCCAAGTTCTTCAGGCATGTGTACCTTCCCTTATTCGTTTTATTTCTGTGAATCTTGGAATTTACCAATCTGTTTTAGTTGTTTACTAGTTTTTAATCGACCGTTGTGGGAATGCAACTTAACATAAAATTTTAAATGTAGGGATAGGTCTCTTCAGAGAGAGTGGTGGAATCAATTACAAAAGTTTTGTAAAGTTGATATTTGAATTTGCTTATTACAGGTGACTTGGTGGATGAGAAATCTAGTGGCGCCCCTTCAGCAGTTTCAGTGTATAAAGAATCATCAATTTATGATAGCTTGCTAATGACACTGCAATCTTCCAATGTATCTCTTGCCGATGCTTACAAGAAGCGGTAAATGCTATGATTTCGTCAATCATTCTTGATTTTCCTTTTCCATTATTTTTAGAGAAAAGGAACTGCTTTTATTTTCTCACCTATTCTTTTCTGTGACCTTGTTCCTTTTTGGTTGAATCGTACTTGTTATGCTGCTGCTTTTCTTCTTTTGTGTGTGATATATTGCTTTTTTCTTATGCACGTTGAACATCTAATCTTGATACTTATGGATTTTCTCTTGTGTATTTTTATGCATAAAGTATGTTTATCATGCTGTTGAAATGACCAGCTTTAGACATTTTATAATGCTAATATTTTAAGGTCTGACTGTTCTATACACATATATGATTCATGGAGTCAAATGACAATTGTTGATTATCATCAATTCTTATCAAAACGTCCACAAAGCCGAAGTTTGCATGTGAGATCTGACATGTACTGGCAATTGACAGTTTTTTTTTCTAATATAGACAGAGAGAGGAAGGAGGAAAAAGTAGCTCAGAAGATGATGAAGATGATTTAGAATCTCTTAGTGCTTCAGAGAATGAAGGTACTGAAGAAGGTAAAAAATGTTCTTGTATTTGATACAATTTATTCGTGAAAGCCTATAAGTTTCAGTTTCTATTTTCAGGTTTGATGTCCTATCTTTATCTTCTTTCGACCATGCTAACTTTTTTCTGACAATTTTGACAATGTTACTGTTGCTTTCATTTTTTAATATAGCTATCGCAATCTTTAGTATACGTCTATTTTTTGTTTTTCCATCCTCATATTGGAGGAAGAATTGTCAATGCTCTCAATTTTGTTCAAGAATCATTTAATGCCCTAAACGTCTACAAAAAGATCATAGTGGTGCAATATGGTACATGTTACTTCTCACTTTGTAAGACATTCCCTTCTTTGAAAACAATCATTTAACTTCCATTCTTTCCCTAATCTTTGTGGTGTCAGTCCAAAAAGTTTGATTTTTAATGATCTTTCCCTAAATGGGATTAACACTCCCAAACAGATATGCAGAAGAGTTTTGATGCTGTATCTTTTTGAAATTATAGAATTGGGAAAGAGGGTTGCATGTCTGTATTTTCCCATTATTTAACTGCAAATTAATTGAGCAACAAACCCATATTTTTTAGTTCCTCTAGGTGAAGGAATGTCCTGTGAATGAATTAACTGATTGTGTTCACCTGCTGTCTCTATGATTGGAGAACAGTTACTTTTGGATTCAGGGCTTGAAAAAATGAAAGGAAGACTCAGTTGGTAGACTCTTGAGAACACAATGATGAATTATTACGTAATAAAGTTCCACATAACATTTTTAGCTGTAAACTTTTGCTTTATTTTGCAACTTCTTTTCTGCTTGCAGGAACTGATAATGATTCCCTTAGAAGTGATGATATAGAAAGAAACATGAATGAGCCTGACAATAAAAACATTGTTGATGAGAATTCTGAATCGGAAAATGATACAGAGGCATCTGACATAGATCAAGAGTGCAATAAGGCCGTTGATACGCAAGCTGCTTCGGATACAGGAATATCGACTAGGTGTTGTACATTGGTTTTATCGTTTTTGTGGTTTATTACCCATTGTCTTCCAATTCTTACTTTGAGATAGATATCATCTTGTGTGTGAATGCAAGATTCAGATGTATATTAACTCTTAAGAAAGAGTTTACATACGAGCGAAAATAGAAAAGGGAAAAACTAAACATCCTAGAAACCTCATGGTTATGGAGATTCAGAAGGTAGAAAATATATTAAGATGGTAAAAGAGACAAATTTATGGAGATTAAGATGGTGGTGAAAGCATGTTAAGATGGTAAAAAGAGACAAAATTTACCCATTGTTATACACTTTGGTTGTGAGTTGATCAATTCATCATGAAGTAAACATTGCTAGGATCCCTAGTTGTCAATTTGGATTGAAATATGTTACTCACACTAAAACATGAAAGCTTGTAACAAGTTCCTTTCTGCTTTCTCAATTGCATTGATTGTCCGATGTTGAAATTGCCTGCTTGGCATTGAATTTATTCTTCTTATATTACATGTGATGTATTTTTAATTTCTGATTGAAACTCATCTTTGATAACTTATGTTCTTGTCTTCCATAAGTTCTCATATTTTACTGTAGTGCTCTATGTGCAGTCCTTTCCATATCCACTTGGATTACAAGTTATCAGAAGAAGAAGCAAATAATTTGTCAAACAAAAAACAGAAATATAGCTGGGAAATACCTTCCTTTGATATGCCTAATTGCAAATGGACAGGGAGTGGAGATTGTTTCCTAGAGGTGCTTTCTTTTTTTCACTTACCTATTCAGTAACGATGGTTTTCCTTTTTTATTTGTAATTGGCTCTTGAAGAGTGGTGGTAGCGATTCAGATTTTGGAATGGGGCAAAACAAGATTCTGCACAAATTTGTAATCTTGTTCTACTGGGAGACAAAGCTTTACTCCTGTGTCATAGCCTCTTGTTTCCTTTTCAAACGCTGTCAATGTTCATCAAACACTTTAATTGATACCAAAAAACAAAATTGATACCAAAAAACAAAATTAAGGTTTTAGTATTTCTTCTCATCAGTTAAGAGATTATCTGGTCTGGGATCTTGCAGGGGGGCAGGGTGGTACCTCCAACCTGTAGCCTGTAAATGGGTTAAAAATATTCGTTATTTTCAGGTTATTCCTGGAAAGCTCTTACATTAAAATGGAAGATGCATGTGGTGCAACTTAGGGCCTTACCCTAGGTTGGAAGCTGATTAAACATCTCATTCTACCACAATGTCGGAGCTGGTTCTATTTAAGCTGCACTTTTTAGTTTTGAGTTTATAATTGAATAAAAATGTTATTACTTCTGCAGAAATCTCACATGGATCCTGGTTATGGTCTCAAGCAAAGTTTATACAATCACTGGCTAGATATTTACAAGATGGCAGGAGGAAAAAATTTTCATTCATCTAAGCAGAGATACTTCTTCTCTCTTTGTAGGCCTCATATCCATATACACATACTGTTATTCAGTTCTGTTCATTCATTTGTTAGAAAGACAGTACATAGTATTGTCTTCTTTTGAATCTGACTGAAGAAAACTGTATACTACACTTGAAGGAATCTGCTTCAGACCAATGATTTGACAACATATGCCTAAAAGTTTTGTCACTCTAATGTACCTGAAAGGCAGAGATGAAGTTATTTTTTTTGGGTTTAAATTCTTTACTTGTCCATATGGATGCTGTGTTAATGGAAGAATATTTGATTAAGAACTTCTGTTATTTCGCATTGTTGGAGAAGAAGAAAATATTTATGTGAGGCTGGTGGGGGAGCAACAAGTTCCTTGCCTGGTATTGGCGGCAAAACTTGCTTGATTCATATGAGGATGGCCTCAAAATTTGATGTTTTGTTAACGTGGTTGCGACATCATCTCTGTTCGCTTCCTGAAATCCTTTAACTAATTCTGCAGCATTTGCCCTTTTCTTTCATCTTTACATCACAATTGGAGGGTTTGTAACATATCTATGTTAATTAGGTTTCTTTCAATTTTTTATTTTGTTGATAATATGGAATCCTGTTTTAATAGGCAGCAGTTATAGAGATATACTGCACTCTAACAAGAAGCCGTTTTATCACAAAGGCTTGGAAGAAGACTCGAGTTTCATGGATGCTTACCTAATGCATTCAGTGCGTGTCATTGCTCTTGTTCCTGAGATAGTTCTTGTCTTATAATTGTGGTGTCTTATACTGAATAAATACAAAATATCATGCAGCTGAATCACATTTTCAGAACTAGAGATCTTGTAAAAAAGAATGATTCCAAAGTGGTCAAGCATAAGGAGAGTTCCAAAGATGAATTTATTACTGATGATAATTTCCTTGATCATGGTTTTACACGTCCAAAGGTAGCCTCTTGTTTCTATGTATCTGCTTACTACTGCTGAGTGCACGTGATCATAGCACTGAATTTGTCCAAAGAAACTCCTGTTGAAGAGTCATTTCATATATTTAAGATTATCTTCTCTTCACTTGCTGCTTTCTGTTTTCATGTGGTCCAAATCTAAACTAAACTCTTATGGTAACTGAGCTGGCTAGATTTTTGTGACCATGTTTATTGTTGAGGACTTATCCCTACTTTGTTAAATTAATGAGTTTGTGAAGTTTTGTTATTGTGAGATTAAACTAATGTGTTTCCATTGCCAGATTTTCAATTCTTTGTTTAAAAGGATTAGAAACTATATGCATTTAACTGGTTGTCTTTGAGATTATGTTCCCCTAGAAGTTAATGTTTTGAATTTCAACCTCTCATTTTGTTTTGTACCGTTATGCTTTCTCAAGTCATGGTATCTCCCTGTTTACTTGGCGGAAATTTATGTTCTCAGGTGCTGATCCTATTACCAATGAGACACATTGCACTTCGAATTGTTAAGCGGCTCATAGAATTGACTCCTCAAGCTTACAAGGTATACTTGTTTGCTTCCATATTTGCGAGTGTATCTTTGAGTGCAATTCAGGCAATAACTTGTATTAAGTATGACTATATCTTGTCCCTGTTCGAGAAATTTCAAAAAATTCTATTCGAAATCTATTGTGCTCAATTTGCATTGATTTGATGGATGTGTATAGGATTTACAGTCTTCTGATTCATTGAACAAGCACTGGTTCTCTATGTTTATCTTGCTTAGGAGTCTAGATTCTCCATCCTAAAATTTGGTGGGCCATAAATAGAGGGACCAGGGTTGTTTCTAGGGTTCAAGGTGTGGGGTACACAGTGGAACTTATCATCATTCATCTTTATGTTCTGATTGTCACCTAAACAATTTTCTATTTTATTTGCTCGTGATGAGATTCGAATCTTTACACTGTACTTCATTCTTGTCCCAGCTTATTAATCAGGTGTCTTTTTGTTCAAATGTTAGTAATGCTTGATTTGTTCGAAATTTCTATTTTGATCTATTGATCATATGCTAGTATTTATTATTCAGGTTAATGTGGATCACATTGACCGTTTTGTTGATGAGTTTGGAGTTCAAGATGATGAAGAAAATATGGGAAACAAGTCTTCGAAGCCAGCTGATTATCAAGCACTTTTTGTTGGGAAAAATACTGATGACAACTTTATGCTGGGAATCAAGTTTACAAGGTAAATCACTCTTTTATTGAAGGGTGGCATCTTGCGACGAACCATAAAGTTGATTTTTCATCTAAGAGTATATTTACACACACACACACACACACATATTGAGAAAGGTTCTATGGATTCTTATCATATTTGATTCGTTTTCATTAATATCCTTTTATAACGTCTTTTTTTTTTCTCTTTTGATTTTTATTTCAGGAAGAGCATAAAGTTATATAGTGATTTTTATTCCTCAGACATCATTATTGCTTCACCTCTCAAATTGCATGATGTAAGCTGCTACCCTTACCGGGAAAATTTGTGTAGCATAATGTATTTAGTTCCACATGATTCTCTTGGCATCTGTTGGGTTGCAGACACATTATTTCTTCACAAGGGTGATCTGGCTTGATCTTTCCTGAAGATGTAACTAATGCCTAGAACTTCTCATCTGTGTTGGTGGCATTCATGCTTTCTGTAAATAAACTTTATGAAATTGGAATTAAACTGTAGATAATATTTGAAATCTGGAGTGCTTTTCAGCTGCAATTTGCTAAAAGTTAATTCTAACTTAAATTTATGATTTCGTTTCTGCTTGCATGCTATTGGAATAGTAGAAAGACGAGCAGATTTTGTTGTTTCGAGATTCGGATTCATGCTTAAGCATTTTGTTTCCTTTATTGTATTTTTCCAGCTTGAGACACATAAAATAATAAAAAAGCTGTGCAACTTTCTACTGCAGTTAACAGAATTTTATTTTTGTCAGAAAATTGCCAAAGCTGAAATCAATAAGGAAATTGATGTTGACTATCTTTCTTCTATAGAGGTAGTTTCTTTGCACTAGTTTGCCTTTAGGAGTATTCCTTTTGATGCTAGTCATTTTTTTAATTTTCTGTTTCTGTTAATTTATAACTAATAGTTGAGTACTTTTCACTGGATGAGCAGGTTCTAATCATTGATCATGCAGATATCATAACAATGCAGGTAAATCGTGAATCTGGTGATTTGGTTGTTATATTCATCTTGATTTCGACATATGTTGTTATATCCTGTTATTCTCACACAATGTGCACCTATCTAGAATTGGGCCTTTCTAACTTCAGTTCTTGAGAAATTGAACCGCATACCTTCTAAGCAGCATGGGACTGACATCATGCGCATTAGGAAGTGGTACGTCTACTATTTATCCTGATCGATATCATGATTATCAATGCGATGCTTTAGATTTTAAGGTTCATTGTTGTACAGAATCCTTTAAAGAAGTTATAGTTGTCATATTTTTCATTGTAGTTTCTTTAAACTATTAATTCGGTGATGCATGCTTTTCTTGTTTAGGTATTTGGAAGGGCGTGGAAAATTTTATCGGCAAACTATACTTCTGGGTTATTATGTTAATCCAGGTAATTCTATCCTCTTCTTTTTCTCTTTCAGCCATTGGATCTAGACATCAGGTATAGGAAGTCCCAAGGCATTTTCCAGAAGCCTTACATGTAAAACTATGGCATTAGTTCAGAGCAATTCACAAATTATAGAGATTAAGTTTTTCTTGGTTTTGCACCTCCATTTTTGTGCATGTACATCACAACATCTATGTTTCTCTTGCCTTTCTGAGAATGCTGCATTTATTTTTATTTCTTGCTACTACTGCATGTTTGCGTTATTAAAAAGTTACTAAGGCAGGGCAACTGGTACTTTTCCTAGTATCTGCATTGAGACAATTATAATCGAGTTTCTTTTTTGTTTCAGACATTAATGCTTTGTTCAATCACCAATGTGTTAACTACCAAGGAAAGGTACGTTTTTTGTTTACTCCATTTGCTAAATCTTCTAGCTGCATACATCTGGACGATAGGAGATAGAGCTAGAAGTTGTTATTTAAGGGCGATGAGGGACTACGTAATAGCTGAATTCCTGCCAATGTCATTGAACTGGCTTAGCTTGCAAAGATTGTTGTCTTTTAATGCATTCACTTCTGCTCTTAAATCGTGTTTCTCGCTCCCTGTGTTTCACATATTACTTGGGCTAAAATTTAGTCCAACTCATGGATGGGTTAGAATTCATGTTCACTATTATCTTTAGTATAATCAGGTATACCTTGTATATCTGATTCAGCAGTGTTTTTAGTTGCATCAAGTGAAAACCATACATATCCTCAGTAGCTGACTCCAGTCAACTCTTTTGTGGTGTTCTGAAAAATTTCACCATTGCACACTTCATTTCTCAAGAGTATGCCTAAAGTGTTATTCTTGTGACACCAGTTGAATTATTTTTTATCAGATCTTCGAACTATAAATATGTGAATCAGAATGGCTCTGGCTCCTCTTGTGCTGATTGCATATGGCTTAAGCCATGGTTTTGTACATGTGGAATGAATATGCAAACAATATTTCATCCATTTTCTAATGAATAAACAACTTCCTCATTACTTGGTTCAAATGTCTAACAAAGTCAAAGGGTTAGCTAAAACAATTTTTTGGATGATATTAATAGGTAAAATTGACGTGTGAGTATAAAGGCATGCTTCCCAAAGTCTTACTTCAAGTGCGACAGGTATGTTCAGTTTACTTGCTTAATCTACGGTATGTCATTGGTTATTCTGTCACTTTTTAGACTTTTTGACAAATAATTTCCTAGGGGCATTAATTGTCAAACCCAAACTCATTATGGGAAACTAAACTGAAACTAGTTTATAATTCTAAACCTTGGCATTGGCTACATGTATCCTCTCTCTTAATTCTAAAACTGGGCATTGGACGATAACATTAGTGAGATTGAAGTATGAGGCACCTCTTTTCAGCCAGGAAAATGTTTACAGATATAATTACTTTCTGGATTTCAATAATTGGACAAGATAGACGTATCAGAAAAAAGATCACCAATCCATGCCTTGCATCATGCGTGCATCCGTGTGTATCATGTCTTGCTATATGCATACAATTCACATGATCAAACACGTCTTTTATAAAGCATTACCCTGTAGCTTCTCAGTTCATAAGAGATCTTCTACAATATTTTGGTTTCAGTTGCCGGATTTCTTACTTTGGCTAGTAATATGACCAATGCATGAAGCCAGTAATTTTAAGTATGTAAGTGTTAATCTTTTTCGAATATTGACATGCCACAGATTTATGAGCGACTTGATGCAAGCTCGGTGATGGATGCTGATGATGCTCGACTTGAATATTTTACTAAGAAGGTTGTTACAAAATTTACAGTTCGACAGAAAAATGTTATCACACTTTTCTCATTTTGGTTAAGGCTATCAAAAGAAGATTTCAGCTTTCTTAACCTTTTCAAAAGCCAGAGTTCTTGTTAAGCTTCCTTTTTGAACTGGCTATTTAAAAATCCTGTCCTTCACATATTGGCAGCTCTTCATATAATTTTCTTCGGGGGTTTAATATTAGGAAAATGTAAGGATTGGGGAGAAAATTCATGTGGGTAGTAACCTAAACCATTATGTGGTTCATGACAATATATTTTCTCTTTTATGGGTACAGGTGTTTCCAAAGATAAAGGATGCTAGCCAGGTACATGCTCAGTGTTGGAAACCATTAAATTAATCCTAATGTGTTTGTATGCCATGATTTAACATTTTGTTTCAGGGGGGAACTATGCTATTCATTAGTTCTTACTTCGAATTTGTGAGAGTTCGCAACTTCTTGAAGTCACAGAATGCATCCTTCTGCCTTCTTTCAGAGTAGGAAACCTTCTTTCTACCTTTTAATCATCATTTAGTTTCCATGTATTGTTCTTGTTTTATTTTTTCTATTTTTGGGTATGCTTGTCTTCAAATGTTATATTCACTCTTTTGGAATTTTGAATTACCATCTTTTTTTTCAGATACACCAAACCAAGTGATATATCCCGTTCACGAGTTTGGTTTTTTGAAGGAAAAAGGAAAGTCATGCTTTACACTGAGAGAGCTCATTTTTACCACCGATATAAGGTACTTTGAAACTGCTGTTACTCCTGTGATAGATCTAGAAAGCTTGTAATTTTTCTGCGTGGTGTCTTTTTAAGTCTGAACATTTACCTTATTTGTGACTGAAGTTGTAACACGTTTGTTTATCAACTCTGTGTGAAAAGATTCGTGGTATTCGAAATTTGATCATCTATTCTCTACCTGAAAGAAAGGAGTTCTATCCCGAGGTGAGCATTCTTCCTATAATAGGTTACATTGACCATCCTTGGTCTTCTGACCTAGTGATGGATTCTTCTTAATTTATCTGTACACTTCTCTTTCTTTGTTGCAGGTGCTTAACATGCTTGATGGGACACATGACACTGAATGCACAGTTCTTTTTTCTCGATTTGATCAGCTTCGGGTAATAGCTTAAATCTCTTCTGTTGATTTAGTTTGCAATGATCAGATTGTTTGGTTAGCTCCCTAGGAATGTAACAGATATTTGTAATATTTTCCCCTGTCCTGGGTATGAGTTGTTTATGTGGATGCGCTGTAATTCCTATCTTGGCTGTCTTAGCTGGAGAGAATTGTTGGAAGCACTTCTGCCAGAAGGATGATCACTTCTGAAAAGAACATGTTTGTGTTCTGTTGAAAGACTTGTGTACGCGCCTGCAATTAAGATCCGGTCGTCTGTCTGAGGTGAAATGAAGATTATAATTTATGAAGGCCGCCATTGATTGGAAGAAAACCAGTTAAGAGAGGGAGTGTGCACGATTACGGTATGCTCGGAATGCTTTTTCTCGTCGGATTTAAAGCAGCTCAAGAGTGAGTCTTCAAACTTCAAGCATCATATTGATGATCTCTCGGTGGATGAATGGAATAACAATGACTGATATCTAGGCCCTTGTAAGAATAGCCATTTCTTCATATGTCAGCTCCTGCTTCAACCCTCAGCTTGGCTGGTGGGAAACAGTTTTGTTTTCATATTAAATTTTCATTTTTTTGTAATTTATACAAAAGCTGAGTACAGAATTCTTCTGTCTCCCCAGTTCATATCAATTTACTTTTAGATTCTTAGTTAAATTTGTACATCTTACAAATAACTAATAAAACATCAAATCGCAGTCACAATATCATACAAAAATGCATAACTCAATTCAATTCCAGGCCTTGGATTGAATATCCAATACACACAAGATCATCATGAAACATGGTTTCTATCGACCCTATTTCTTCAAGAAAATGTACGAATTTATATGGAGAAGGAACCCTTTTTACTCTCCACCAGCTCGCTCTTAAAACCTTTCAAATTAAGGAATCTCCTAATCTAAAGTTCTTCAATGCATAGATAAGGGCATGAGATACATATCTATTATCTACTACAGATATGGAGAGGGCACACAATTAAAAAGTAAAATAAAGTTCAGGTTTAAAATTGGACTAACAAAAAGAAGACAACTTAGGAACATAATCAATGGCTAAATTTCAATAGATGAAAGGCTAAATCTAACACTTCAACGTAGTTTGGAGGCTAAATTCCTGAAATCAAGATACTTTGACGGCTAAAAGAAGGTGTCTAAACCTTTTTCTTCCTTAACATGTTACCTTTCTAGCAACTTTTTCCACCACATACTTTCATCTTTTGGCAAAAGAATTGTTATTCTTTTTATTTTTTGCACAAAGCTATCGGAGTTACAAAAGTTGGGAGAGAGTCGTCGATTGTATGCAACCTTCCTCTGTGATCTTACAGTCACAAAGGAATAACCTGATCCTTATTTTTTTAAATTATTTTACGCTTACTTAATTTGATCTAGAAACATAAAAACTGTTGAGTTTTGGCTCTTTTATGTGTCCCATATTAGTCGAGGAAAATAATTGAGACGAGACTCTTGCTTATATAAGGAATGTGTTATCTCTTTGATTAGTGCATCAATACAAAGTCAAAGATTTGTATAACAAATTTGGCTCTAGTTAAATTCCTCTTTTGAGGTGTGAGTTGAAGAATTGGTTTTGAGTTTTTTTGTGTGGGTGTATTGGTGTATTGAAATATTGGGTAAGAGGACGAATTGTGTGATTGTAAGAATTTTTCACATTGTAGATTTTCTTCTCGGTGTTCGTGATTTTTCTTTCGATTTGGAAATTTTCATGTAAATTCTCTTGTGTTGTTATTATTTTTTTATTTTCTAATATTTTTGTCTATGAAATATCCTTAAGCATGGGTTTCAGAAGTCTGAATTCCGAACATTAAGCATGGGTTTCAGAAGTCTGAATTCCGAACAAAAACTATGTTCAAGAATTTCAACAATTTTAGGCATCAATAGATTGGTATCACGCTAAATTGGTTCTTTGTTGTTTTGTACATCAAGAATAACATCGAAGATCAAAAGAATAAGAATGGTTAAAAAAAGTGCATGAAGAATGTTAAAAGTTATAATTATTGTTAATGTAAATCGAAACACTTCAATGGACCTTATTAACTCTTTAACTCTAATTATTACCTACAGCCATTATCTTTCACAAGAAACGTGAAAATCTCCATCTCTGTGATTTGTTAGTGTCCTGTAAGAAAGGGACAATGAGGTCATATGAACATGCAACTAAATGAATACACGCAGAGCTGCATGCAAAGCGAAGTGACCAATGATATGGGAATATTCAAACACGATCCCTGTGAAGATATTTGAAGAAAAAGCATTTGGTTTTCTTTTCTTTTTTATTTTTTATATCTTAGTTGAAGTTAACGAGGAGGAAGTTTCAGGCAACCCTGCATGAGTAACTACTGCTATATCTACATTCTTGAATGTAGCAGACGATTTAATATTATGGGGTGAGGAAGGAGGAGATTAAGTGGTGCGTGTGGAGATGAGTGACAGATACAGAGAGAGAGAGCGAGAGGACCAGGCAAAGACAGTAAATTACGCCGCTTTGAAAAGCAGGTTCCTGATGCTTTAATGGCGGCCCTTAGTTTCTGTATAATAAACAAACACAAAAGGGTCTGGTCATTATTTATAATCAGAACTTGACCTCCTTCTTTTTCTCTTTTCCAGATACTAAGCTTTTCTGTCAGGATTTGACTCTTTTGAGTCTTAAATTAGCTGCCATAATTATGTAGCTATTGCCTGAAACAAAGTCTAAATGTTTCTAGGGAAGAAAGCGTTTCATTACTACTCTCTTTAAACAGTTTTAATAAATGCCAACTGCTTTGAGTCAGGTAGTGTTTCGACTGGTGTTGGTGTTTCTGCTTTCTCTTTCAGTCATATCACATATATGCAATATCTGTTCTTAACTAGGGCAGACAAAGATATACCATTCTTGAAAAGTAATGTTATGATTAATATACTAATAGTAATAGTTGAAACTTTTTCCGTTTAGAAAACACAAGCGTGCATATCAAGTAGATAGGAACTTAGTTCGAAAAAGTTTGTGGCAGCTACGTAGAAACTAGTCTAATAGTAATCACCATCCGGTTCTAGTCTTTGGACTCTCGTGTTATTAATGCACTTCCCTCGCTCATTTAGGAGCCAAACCCCCTGGATCTCCACCTATTTTTATGTGCGCGTGTGACTGTTTTTACACTCCACAGGACACTGACCACAGATTTTTGTACTTTTCCTAGTCCTTTTTGAAGTATATCTAATCTCACACTCGTCTCTCTTCAAGGTTGTAGGAGCAGTACACTCTCATGGTATCACACTCTTATGTTCTTTAAGTTTGTTCATTTAAGATAATCGTCTGCATGTCTGCATCTCTTTCAAGCGCTTATTTAGTCTGACGTTTCTTTCTGGTGCATTACAAGGCATATATACTAAGGGGGTCGATGATGGTTAGAGGTTGGAGATGTCTTTATGACCGAACACCAGGAATGATGCTTCTTTTAGTTACCATATTCAGTTCTCTACTAACAGTTCTTATAGGTATCATCTGTCCCTCTGCTTGTTCTTATTTTCATGACGTTTACTTGTGAAATGAAAGTTATTAGAGAAAAAATGGAAGATGATGGAACGAACAGCTCTTGGCAATGAGAAATCTGTCAAATGCGACATTATCATATAATTCAGACGAGTTTACACTTCGTCTGATAAACTCGATCCATGTATGTCTACATGATACAGATGAGTAGGACATTGCCAAGTGTTTGTCTGCAGCAGGTAGTCTTGGTTCCAGTTTAAGGCCCTTGATCCCTGGATTTTAAAAGTTGCTTTGGTTAGTTAAATGGTACAGGTTCAATGACATCAATTCAGGTTTAGATCACAAAGTATAATAAGTTCAGAGATGGGGATTGTTGGTTGTGCAGGCTTTGTTACGAAAAACAGCAAAAAAGAAAAAAGAGTTCATTTCCCAGATGACCATGCATGCACGCAAACTATCTAGCTATTCTTTTTCTTATGTTTAATTGAAGTTTCTTCATTTTGGCTATGGTTTTAAGGTTAAAGTTTTTGTCTTTTTTATTTGGAAAATGAAATAATTAAGTTACAGTAACAAATGCAGTGTTGGAGTTATTTCATGGAGAAACAGTAGTTGTTAGCCAGGAGGTCGCCATTAAAAGACTAGCGTTTTCCAAGGAAAACAACACTCTCTCCGCTAGGAAGCTCCTGCAGTCTACAGGTAAACTAAAACATCTCTTCTTTTAAGCATCAATAAGCAACTCATTTCGACCAGAAAAGACTATACACGTTTTGTTTCTCATGTTCACTGATCACTGAACTTGCCATTGGGTACATACTGATCACTGAACTTGCCATTGGGTACATTCATTCTCGCACAAATATAATTGCCACCATCATGCAAGGAGACTGAAACTGCAAAATTCTTGGGTCTTATTCTCTGATTTTAACACTGATGAGCTGTAACTCTGTGCCCTGCAAACAGATTATGGAGATGCAAACCGCATCGGCACTACTTGCTCAAGGGATGATATAGCAATATATCAAGGCTCAGCATCACCACTTCCTAGTGGAATCCCATCATACAATGTTCAAATACTGAATGTATGTGTCTCTGGTTGTAGTATGTCCAACATTCACGTTAGCTGTGGATGGTTTAGCTCAGCCCGGTTGATCAATCCAACCGTGTTTCGACGAGTTGATTATGATGACTGCCTTGTCAATGATGGCGAGGCTCTTGGCCCTGGAGAAATTCTCTCCTTCCAGTATGCCAACAGTTTTCCCTATCAGTTATCAGTCACATCTGTAACTTGTTGCTGAGGCAACGTATAGCTGCTTTAAACCCAATTACTATGAATCCAGAGCTTCAAAACTTATTGCAGGAAGTCAAAGTTATAGATTATGCTTGTAGCTGGGTTGGCTCGACTCTATGAACTAAAGAAATCGAACAGGTTATGCCATGCAATGACTGAGGATATTGGCTCAAAAGTTAATGTGATGTTGGTAAAGATAGTCACAAGGGAATATATGACTCAAGTATAAAGCACATGTGCTAGTCTATGATGCATAATGTGCTAAGCTAACTAATTCACCATTCCCAAACTCAGAATATGCAGAGATCTAGCTTACCAAAGTTCTTTGCTAATCTAGCTCAAATTGTATCTTTTAGTTATCAAATGCTCCGGAGGGTCTTGACAAAGAAGAGCGTCTTAGCTTTTCTTTATCATAATAAACAAACTGAAAGAACTAACGCTTTCTTAATCCACAGTAATTTCCTTTCCCAATAGATATAATATCAATACAGAAAGGAAAACGAACTCAATCCCTATGATCAAAAGAAGTTTTCTGCGATAAATGTTTGGCATTCACATCTTATTCAATTCTGGTAACAACAGTGGAATGTTGATACTGAATGCTAGACATTGGAAGTTTTGAGTGCTCAAGATTTCCATCCTAATATCCATAATCATAACTAAACTCAGATACACCAACCATGGCATACAGCAACTGAGAAACTATGTACAATCTGCCCCCAAAGATAACAAGAAGAAGGGCTGCTGATACAGGGTTCTTAATCAATTCGACTATGGGCTGTAAAAAGAGCACCTGTACTTGCTGTAAGTGTATACAGGGCTTATCTCCTTATATTTTCCCAGAATTCTTCCATCAATGCCCCTTCAGGACCTAAAGCTAACGCCTTTTGATCACCCATCCCAGCAGAAGCAAAACACCCAGAGAAGCAGCTCCCAACACCACAAATCTCGAATGCCCATTTGGAAAAACCTGAAAAAGCTCTCTTTTTGAGACATTTAGACATTTTTCCATGTGGGTTTGAGGTCCATGTATATGTGATTGTCTTTATGCTTCAATTCATCAACACTTGCTGCAGGATGCACCAGAGTTTTCCCATCAAAAGCTGCTGTTTTTGCAAGCTTGCTGTGTGGATAACTGGGATTGTATAATTGCAAAGTTCTCTTCAGAGGTGTAAGAAATAATACAATTTCCAGTTGGTTTGATGAGATTGTTGTATTGTGGGAGGTAAATAAAACTGTAATCTAAAAGCAAATTTGATGTTCATGGCTAACTCACCTTATCTGCAATCTCTCTGTCATTTGTCAAGAATGCAGGGGCTAAATTTCATGTTTACCATAATTATATGATAATAATGAATTTTTATATTCTTGAATATATGTACAATGTTATTTTATTTAAAGCTAAAATATATTTAAATATTCATTAAAATTGTAAGGGTTTTATTCTAAAATAAAAGTAAATTTATGTATTATATACTCTTTAACACCTTTTTCATCTATTTTTAGAATTAAAATTTCCACATTGTTTTCTTTCCCCTTTTTTCATAACAGAGTTATGAAATTTTGTTATCACCACATTCATTATCTCTCATGTAAAGGATACTTTCATTGTTTAGTTAAATTCTAGAAGTAAAAAGTGTGGATAAGAATTTTCATATATTTTGATATATTGAATAGGAAATATACATCATTTTATACATGACATTACAAGAGAAAAAATAGGAATTTAAATCTAAAAGGTTATCTAAAATTATCTAATAGAATCCCTTAATTTAAGGGATTTCAAACTTATTCTATCTAATATATTTACAGCTTTTTTATATCTCAATATAATCTATTTGCAACTGATCACTATCTCGACACTCCTCCTCAAGCTAAAGAATAGATATCTTCCATTCCTAGCTTGTATACAAGATCATGAAAACTTAAATTATTCAACCTTTTCATTAGAACATCAGTTACTTGATGTTCTAATAGAACATAGGACATACACACGAACCCTTCTTCCAATTTTTCTTTAATGAAATGTCTATCAATCTCAATATGCTTTGTCCATCATGTTGTATAGGATTATGAGCAATATTGATGGCTGACTTATTGTCACAATAAAGCTTCGTAGGACTGTCCCATTTGACTCTCAAATCATCTAGAATAATCTTCAGCCAGAGTAGTTCACACAATCCTTGAGCAATAGCCCTAAATTTTGATTATGCAGATGACCTTGCCACCACATTCTACTTTTTGCTCCTCCACGTTACCAAATTACCTCCAAGAAAAGTATAATATCCTGTAGTTGATCTTTTATCCACTATGGAACCTGCATAGTCAACATTGGTGTAAGCTTCTAGAGCAAGAGCGTTGTTTTTCTTGAACAAAATTCATTTTCCTAGATTACCTTTCAAGTAATGTAGCGCCTTATAAGCAACTTGAAGATGAGGTTCTCCTGGATCATGCATGAATTGACTGATCATGCTTACCGAGTATGTTATGTCTAGCCGAGTGTGACCAAGATATATGAGTCTACCAACTAGTCTTCGATACATCCTTTTATCAATAGTTGGTTCTTCTTTAGCTTATGCCGACTTATGGTTTGGATCCATTGGTGTAGGGATTGGCTTACACCCAATCTTCCCTGTTTCTACTAATAAATCAGTCACGTACTTATGTTGACATAAAAATCTCTTGTGTGGAATATGCCACCTCAATACTGAGACAGTATTTTAGTTTCCCAAGTTCTTTTATCTCAAACTCTTTTATTAGTCTTCGCTTCAATTCATGCTTCCCTTTCTCATCATTTTCAGACACTATGATGTCATCCACATAGACTAGAAGAGTAGTAACTCCCCCTGCAGCTGAATGTTTAATGAAAAGAGTGTGATCATCTTGGCTTTGTTTATACCCAAACTCCCTCATGACTTTTGCAATTCTCCCAAACCAAACTCTAGGAGATTTTTTTAACCCATAAAGGGCCTTCCTCAATTTGCAAACTTTGTTACCAATGTCTCCCTCAAATCCTGGTGGGATGTTCATATAGATTTCTTTGTCTAAGTCTCCATGGAGAAATACATTCTTAACATCATATTGTAAGAGTTGCCAATTAAAGTAGACAACCAATGATAACAAAATTCTCACAGTGTTCTTCTTTATAACTGGAGCAAAAGTCTCTTGATAATCAATCATATAAGTCTGAGTATACCGTTTGGCGACCAATCTAGCTTTATATCTTTTAAGAGATCCATCAACGTTATATTTGGGTGTGAAAATCCACTTACAGTCAACAATGTTTTTATCTTTTGGTTTATTAACAATCTCCCATGTACTATTCTTTTCCAATGCATTCATCTGCTCGCTCATAACATCCCTCCATTATTTTTTTGACAATGTCTCAAAAACGGTGTTAGGGATAGTAATGGTATTTAAACTCACAATAAATTTTTGGTAGGCTGGTGACAGGTGCTTAAGAGAAACATAGTGAGATAATGGATAAAATGGTCGCTTAGTGCATTCTCTAGTTCCTTTCCTAACAGCAATAGGGTCAACAAATTATGTGTGTAAAGGTGAGTAAGATCTTACCATGATTTCATTTCCAGAGTCTGAGTTGGATTCTTAGACCTGTGTCAGCTCTGGAACGACCTTACTCCTTGATTACACTTTAGTAACGCTAGCTGGGACACGTGATGACATGGGTTTAGTAGTAGAATTGGGAAACTTAAATGTAATTGCAGAGGACTCGGTTGTTTCAACAATACGAGCTGGAGCAAGAGGAAGGTCAAGGGTTTTAAGTGGTTCAAAGGGCTCACAAAATGCTATCTTCCATCATTAAAATCTTCCCCTGAAGAGAGGACTTGGAGAAAAAAAGTGTATTTTCTGTGAAGGTGACATCTTTAGTGTAACATACCACTTCCATGGAGCATATGTCCGAATATACCAGAGGATATTTGAAAACATACTTTATGAAAATGGTACATTGAGACAATCAAACTAACTCATTAAAGGCATCAAACATATCAAAAGCATTCTAAGTGTTCAATTCTTCCCATTTCATTCACAAACATAAAAGTCACATGTAACATTACAATTCATAATCCATATATATACATTACATAACATTTTTAAGAGTTCACTCTCAGTACCAAAAATATAACATGACATGGGATGCTAATATACCAGACATCTATCTAGACTCCTCAGATTCAGTTGATCAGACCTTTGAGTTGTTCTTGTCCCCAAAATGCAAGTACTAGACTTCTACTATATAACCTCAGGAGCTAGAACTCCCTTGAATCTTAAACAAACGTTGCAATTTTAATGAGTTTGCGAACTCAGTGAGTGAACCGTCATCGATGTATTCACTCAAGTCATATCACAAACAAGTTATAACCCAAATCAACAAGTATATCATACCATCTAATATTGAATACCACATCACATTTTATCATACTTTAACAAGTACATCATGTAACCTAGCATTGCATATCACAATACATCTTCCATTTACTTCAATTGTATTACATTACTTTAAAACAATTCAATAATTTATTTCAATTCAATCATATGATACATGTAGGAATGTATATGCAAATGCACAAGTGTTTCCCATTTTCATTTTTTTTTGTGACCAAATGCATATCAACCCAATTTACTGTCCCGTATCTGTTATAGATACCGAGATCCTTTCTGGCCCATATTCGTTATGGATATCGAGTCCGTGTCATCTGAGCCTGAGGCTTTTTTTCACAATCCTGAGCTCAAAGCTCTTTTCCCACTTTAGTCACTCTGGTCACAACTCCTTTATCTGATCATGCATTTCAATGTGATGAGATGCATCTTTTCATATGCTATGCTTTCATTTCAGTATACCCATGCCTTATATCAAGCTCCTTAGATTTAAGTTCGACATTTATCAATAAATTGTACACACATTTCAGATTAAACATTTAATTCATACAGAAACACATATAATTGAGTTTACATATCTAAGTTAACTCACAATACGCTTCAAAAAAGCTATTGCCTCTATGTTCCAGCAATATCTAGGTATTGACGATCACCTTGCACGTTTATCATCATCCAATACACACATAGTTCATAAAACACTAATTTGTTTGATCATATGAATATACAATCATACGCATGTATATGTGTCATGTTTCACCGCATGCTCAATTGACTTTTCGGGTATGTATTCTCATACAAATATCTTGACCATTCAAACATTATAGTTTGATTTACTCCAAATTCATTAATTATACATTCATAAAACTTTTCTAGCAATATATATTAATACAATTACCTAATTCTTATTCAAAATTACCTCATGCTATTTAATGCTTGTTTATTCATGCCTAATACACATTACTCATATCCTTAAGATCATGTTTGTATTCATAGGAATACCTTTATTCCTTTATCACATCATAGTTTTACAGATTTGGTTACATTGATACCAAAACAATACATTCTTTAAATTATGACATCAATCAATAACCTAAACTTATCAAGCTCTTTAACCAATTAATCAAGCAACAATCTAGGTTCATTCTAAGCCTTAATCAAAACCAATTACACCAATTTAGAGTGACTTTTCCTTTGATGGTTCAACATGTATACAAAAAAGAAATTATCAATTCAGAACTAGGCCCATGAT
>JAOTAY010000189.1:3668814-3687397 GCA_025629805.1 Erythroxylum baracoense | reverse complement strand
AACGAGGAAACATGACCTTTAAAACTTTAAAAGATGGATGACCTAGGCGTAGATTATATAGCCAAATGGTATCTTTAATTGAGGAACTTAGAAATGACAAAGATAGGCTGCTCTTAACTCTTTGAGGCAATTCAAGTAGGTAAAGGCCACTCCTTTCCTTAGCAAGTTCAATCCTCCTCCCAGAGACCAGATCCTGAAAAACACAATGAGAAGGAAAAAAAGTAACATAACATTTAAAATCATGGGTAAGTTTTTAAATAGAAACAAGGCTAGCCGATAGTTTTGGTATATGAAGAACCTTTTTAAGAATAAGGGCAGGTGTGATGTGTATATCTCCAAACCCTGCAATATTAACTAGGGAGTCGTTAGCCACTACAATCTTTTTGTTACTTGGAAATAGGATATTATGTGTAGAAGAGTTGAGATGTGGGTGTCATATGATTTGTGACATCCGAGTCTATTATCCAAGAATTGGTATAAAAATTTTCTGAGGCATCTATGCAAAAAAGGAAGTAAAGGTTTACTTGAAAGAGCCAAGGAACAAGTCTTAGATGGTTTTTCAATAGTCTCCAACAAGCTTCTCAGCTGCTTAATTTCTTCACTATTTAATACTCTTGTTGTTGAATTTTCCTCAACTTTGGGTTGTTCTACCATATGTGCTTGGAATCTCTACTGTCCCCTACGATTTCTCCATTCTCGGCTTGGTGGTTTACCATATAGTTTCCAACATGTTTCCTTTGTGTGCCTCGATTTCTTACAGTGGGTGCACCAAAGATTGTTCTTATTCTCCTTCCCCTGGTTTTCTTTACCAGAATGTTTATATGGATCACTATTTCCTTTGTCCTGATGATCAGTTTTTGCTATTAAGGCTGACTCATACATGGTTTGTGGTTCAAGCATAACACTCCTTTGGCTTTCTTCTACGTGAATCAATGAGATTGTCTCTTCTAGAGATGGAGTGTCCTCTTTTGCAAGGATTTGGATCTTGAACTGATCAAATTCAACATTCAATCCAACCAAAAAATCATAGACACGGTCTTTTTTAATGAAGTTCTTCAAGATTACAACATCCTCAGGGCATTTCATGTCGAAAACTCGATAATGATCAAATTCTTGTCACAAATTCTATAGCAAATTTGCATATTCTGTGACAAATTTGTCTCGTTGTTTAGCAGCTGCAATTTTGACCTTAATCTCATACACTTGAGCAACATCACGAGCCTTCGAGTATGTGCGACGAATGTAGTCCCAAATCTCCTTTGCAATGACAAGAAACATGCATATGGCACTAATCATAGGATCCATAGAATCCCATAGCTAGGACATTATCATAGAATCCTCCTCATCCCATGCTTCAAACATTGAGTTATCCTTAGTTAGTCCTGTTCCAAGAAGATGACTAAGCCTCCCTTCGCCCTTGAGGTATGTGCAGACAAATTGAGATCATTTGAGATAGTTCTTCCCATTAAGCCTATAAGAAGTCCAAATATTTTGTAAATCTCCAATTTTCTGAATAGTATTGAATTTTTCTGGAGGGTTAGATTTGGTGGAGAGAGAAGTTTTGAGAGGTTAACATGATGAAGAAGAAGATATTGCAACAATTAAAGCTACCCTAATGGGAATCACAAAAGGAGGAATGCAGCGATGAAGATTGGAACACACAAGAGAAGAACCAAAAATAAACTTTCAACAATGCAATAATGAAGGCTGCTCAAAGAACAAATCCTAGAAAAAAGAAACCCTACGACTCTAATACCATGTCAGGAAAGAATTTTTGTATATTCTAATATATTGAATAGGAAGTATACAACATTATATAGGACATTATAAGAGAGAAAATGAGAAATTAAATTTGAAAGGTTATTTAAAGTTATCTAACGCCCTTAATTTAAGGGATTTTAAACTTATTCAATCTAATCTATTTACAGCTTATCTATATCTCAATATAACCTATTTATAACTGATCAATATCCCGTCAAAAAGCAAAACTAAATTGAAAATGAATATTTAGATCACCAATAAATATTTATAACTAAATCAATAAATATTTCTCAGCAAATAATAATTTTGCCGCATAATATTTTGATCACTACCTAGAAACAAACAACATACTCCTGATACTAACACGAATCACCATAGTTTACAATTCAATGGAAGATGAAGCATTTTCCTATATCATATTAGAAACTCTTTCTAATTTACCAAAAGAAATGATAAATACTGAAAGACAGTTGGTTCTGGCTTGGACTACAGAGAGCAAGTATGCACTTCTGTAAATTTGTAACTGGTTAATTTCTTTCCTCGATAAATGCAGGTCTTTGTGTTGGTAAGATTGATGCGTCATGTGTGAGGTAAAGCTAAAGTAAAGCCAAGTGTTCATTCCTCTGAAGCAAAATGAATAGAATGAAGAAAACTTCTACAGTTTGACTAAGACCAAGGATGCAGCAGTTTCATGGCGGAGCAATCCCCTTCTTCACAAGCATGTCATAAACTCTATCAACTTTGATGGGTTCAATCTTGAATAAGGGATATGCATCGGATTTCTTCGCAACGTTGCCACTGAAGATTTCTTTCGTCATCACCTCTTGCATTTTAAGATAGAGAGGTGGAGAAAGCTTGATCTCAGAGCATAGGCGTTTTTCCTGCCACAACATAGAAATAGTCAGGTCTTAAAAAATATATGAAGTGAAGCATAAAACTGCAACTAAGGAATCTAAACAATGTATGTACTGGAGAAGTGTAATTAATCATTTTAACTGCCAATACAAACAGCAGTTTAGGAAAAATACATCTATAGCTAATAAACAATCATCCACGTATGTACATATAAATCACAGAATAAGAATCTACAACTTACAGTTTCAGACAGTAATTGTATCTGAGAAAATTGGGTAATGTCCAAATCATTAGCATTGCTTGAAGAGACCTGTCCACGTCTTGAATTTGAATCCCTGCCGGCAGACTCTGAAGCCAAGAATGCATTTCCTTGATTGCTTGGACCAGGTTGAGCACCTTCTTTTATTCTCCTGGAATTCTCTTCAGTTTCTCTTTTCCTTTTATGGTCCAGGTATCTATCTGCCTCAGCTGATGAACGACAACCTGCAGCTTGAGCTTCCTGCAGTGTTATCACAGTTATGACAATCAGTCAGACATTTTCATGTGGAACATGAATTCTAGATTTATAAGGCCACATATGAGTTTGGATCATCACGATAGTAGAAATACTTCCTTTTTATGCCTGTCACACCTTATTTTTATAGACAAATGCAGAACAAAGACAGTATGCCACAAAATTTACTTTTTGTTAACAAAGAGGCTTTATAAGGCCCAATAACTCCAAAGCAGAGCATCATATACCAGTAAGCATAGATGCAGTCTCGGGGATGAATCATATATACCTTAAGTTCCTGAAGTCTTTTCAGCATTCGGCGCTCAGTGATAACAGTCTGAAGAAGATCTTCATGCTCTTCTTTGGAAAGATATCGCATGAAGACATCATAGCGCCGACATAATTCCCTCTCTTCAGCAGACAAGTCCTTCTCAAAAGGACTTGGATGAAGCAAATTTCTTTCCAATATGAAATTCTTCCTACGCTGCCTCTCATCAAGCCTGCAAATGCCAAATCATATAGGCAAAATAGTTTAGATTTACATGCAATCAACCTGTTAGTAAAGCTGTCAACTGTCAAAATCAATCAACATAAATGCAAAGCAAATATCAATAACGCAACATTATGCAGATACAAAAGCAAGTTATTAATTTCGCCAAAAAGATATTGGTTTATCAATTCTCATTTTTACTGCAAATTCATTATTAAGTCATGGAATAACCTCTTTGAATAGATTCGGAGCACACGCAATTTGAGCTCTCGCTCTTCTTCAGTGTCTGCATCTCTAAATTCCATCTCAGCCAGCAATTGCTCAGCATCATTGTCATATTCAGGATCAAATTCCTGCCTTTTTGGGTTATAACCACTCAACCCAATTAGAGATGGGCCCTCATTTACAGAAGGCAATGGTTTTTCCCCTTTAGGATCCTTGTCGGTCTGAGTGTCAGCTGTGTTAATAAAAATGATCGACTCAAAATTAATGCTTTCATCAGAACTAGAGTGAAATTGCTCCAAGCAGTTGACATCATATATGCAGACTTGTATATGTTACAAACTTGACTTATAAGCTAGAAGTATGCAAGTTAACAAATGACAATGGCTGAGATAAATCCAGTTCAGTCTATAGCATTACAAATGAAGCACAATGTCATAGGTGATTGATACATCTTCAGACATCTCCTACACATAACATCATAAATGCCATTGTGCATTCCATTTTAGCTACACTACAACAATAGAGGTGAGACATATTGTTCAACGAGATCATAACATTGTGCATCATAAATTAACTCTAACTCGATGCATCCAATGTCTTCATAACTGCAGCAAAAGCTGGAAAGATAAAACCTAGGCAGAACAACTAGTACATAAACAAGATTATAAATTGGAATGAAACATCTGCAGCCATTTGCAATGATAAGCCAACACACCTGCAGATGGTAAACGATTAGGGGGACCACCTTTATGCATTTCTTCAACTCTGTATCCATTGAAAATAAATCTAGCATAAGAAGGTATATAAGCTATGTAAATAATGCACATATAAGAAACAATTACACCCATACTTAATCCTTGAAGGAGAAAATGGAGATTCCTCCTTCACTGCATGCTCCCCAAGTGATGAAGACCCTACAAGTCATGAACAATTTTAACAAGAAAATTCATGAAGTAGAGAATTAAGACAACAATTAACATAAAACGCAGCCAAATCAGGATATTTGCAGGTTTGCTTCATAATTCAACAATTTCTTGTTTATTACGAGGTAATAGTTAACTGAATCCATTACCGTATTGTGGGGAAAGTTTATAGGCATTCCAATCACTCAGTGGAGAATTGAAAGTCCAGACTAAGAAAGAGAAAGGGAGAATAATAAGTGTCATAATGTACCTTTTTTGTCCTCTGCATGCCCTTTGGCCATGGCAAGAAGCTCATTTTTGTTTTTTCCAACAACATGAGACAAATCCTACAGAAAAGAAAAATCAACAACACAATGTTTCGAACACATTTTAAGGTAAAATTTTACTTTCTGAACAAGACACAATATCATACTGGCAGAGGGAAGTTCGGAGAATTCAAATAAACATTTGTATAGTGTTCAATGCACAACTCTTTGCTCTTTGTCCCCACATGCTCAGCAACTTCCGCCCAGTTTCCCAAGCCATACATTTCAATGCCCTAGAACCAAAGTTACATAAATCAGAGGAAACAAATATGTTATATACTTCTCACAGAAAAACTTCCATCGAATGAACTATCTTTAAGAAAAACAGAAATAAAATCACCTCTAAGAGTAGTATCTCATCATCTGCATTCCAGTCAGGGCAGATAAGAGGGAAGGATAAATTATCCTGCAAAAATGAAGAACAAATTTCCATACATTATAGACGCAGAAGTTCTGAACTAAACAAGTTAGGAGCAAGAAAAGAGACTAACCATAACCCTGTAAAAATGATTGCATTTATGAGGGGTCACTTCAGCCCCAACACTGAAGCATTCTATGCATAGATCAAAATCAGGGCATACAGCACATTTGATGCGGATCTTTCCTGTTATATCTTTGTTGCAATAGTTGCAATGGTATAAAGCCCTCTTACCATCACTTGTTCCTTGACCTGATTAGGAAAAGGAAATGTTTAAGGGGACAACAAAGAAGAAAATTTTGATAACAGAAATTAGTAAACCTCGAATGGAAAACCTAAGATTATCTTCATCTTTACACAATTACAATTTTTTCTTAAGCCTTTATTTAAATTTACCAATCAGAGTTATATATTCTGATGTACTACACTAAACAGAACTCTAAACAGCGGCTCCTAGATAAGATAGAACTATAATCTTAAATTTAAACCTCATAGAGTACAACATTTTCTGAAGTTAAATACTCAATTGAAGTTTCCTTTCTCACAATCTTTGCCGAAGCGAAAAAAAGTACCCGAAGATGAAGACTCTAAATTTTCACCGCTGCTAGCATTCTTCTTCCTTCTTGACCTGAATTGCCAAAAGAAGTTAATGAAAGTGAACTGAAAGAAACAGTTTCAATTAAAAATGAGATGTGAAAAACGGTTTCAATTGAAAAAGTAAGAATACAAAGGTAAAGAATAAATATAAACAAAGAGGGCCGATTGTTTAAAAGGAAGGTCATTGAAATAACAGAAGCGTTTAACAGGCTTGTTCTCTCCCTTTTTTTTTTTTGTTGGATACATGTTAAGAAAACTTCAATTCCTAAAATGCATCTCACAATCTCCGATTCTTTCATAATTGAACTACAAGTCACAACCTTTCCAATTTCCCATTTCATGGAATAGGGAAAAAAAAAACTCTGAACATTTAAAGAACCGCACATAAGCAAAAACGATTAAACAAGAAGCATGTTTAAACATTAAAACAGCTCAAATAACTTAAATTGAGTAACAAACCTCTGTGTGGGGTCTTCATCAGCAGAGTGGAAGTTCCCACGAGAACGACCCATGTCTTCTTTACGCTTAGTTCGCTGACGGGCAACTGTGTATGTTGAGAATATATGGAGATGAAAGCTAATGCATCTTGCTACAGTCAATTCACAGGCAATAAACAAGAGCAAGAACAGACGGATATTTATAGCCCAAGTAGGTGAACCAAAACCCTAGTAGTCAAATTTCCTTCGGAAGTCGTCAAATTGCAAAATTGGCAGGGAAAGCTGCATCTTTCACAAACGAGTTTCAATGGGTAACTTTCAAATTTTCGTCTTTTGTCAGGATTATGCGTCCGTGAGTGAAAGCTCCAAACTTGGCAGAAAAAACATGTAGGCTAGATGTAAGTTCCAGATAGACATAACAGGTTTGCTTCAATAAAGCTTAGTTTCTCAGAACTTGTGTCCTTTTAAGGAGTTTGGCTTAATTAAGTTTGTGGTGACTGAGACTGTGGGCTGTTAGTGTTCGGTGAAAGTGACTGGTTTTGTTTTGCCATATGTGAAAATTGCCGAACAGAGCAAAGCGAGGGTACGAAAACAAGCTCAAATATGGTTTTGACTTTTCATTTTTCAATTTTCACGTTTACCTTTTGTTCCTCAAATAATATAATCAAATTGGTTTCTAACAAAAAGTTGATTTATTATTTTAATTGGTATTATAATTCTGTCCCATTTCACCTTAACAATAACGACAGTTCAATAAAAAATTTACCCCAATTAGTAAAGAAGTTGTTTCTAAATTCCGTCTCATTTCACACAAAAAAAAATGTCTCTACATGTTTTTTCTTTATGTCCTATTTGGTTGAGGGGTTAACAATAGAATGGAATGGAACGTAACATATTTTCATCGTTTATTTGAGAGTTTCATAATAGAATGGAACGAAAAAAGATAAAAACGAAAAGTTTCATGTTACGTTTCATTCCATGCTAGACAGTAAAAATAAAAAACCTCCGATTCAGAGGGTTTAGGACGAAACGTAAACTAATAAATACATACTACCTAATATACCCTCAATAATTTTTCTTAATATCAATTACTTATTCTAATCCTAACCTCTTCTTTCCCATACTCATTTATTACGGACCACAAAAATTGTATATAATTAATAATATTTTATATTATTTCTTCTCATTCTAATAATAATATTTTTATATTATTAATAATAAATTATATATAATTAATAATAAAATAATAAAACTTTTATTATTTTAAAATAAAAATAGATTAAAATTATTCTTTAATTGATTATATATATTTCTATATAAATAAAAATATAAATAAATTATTTTAAATATAAATAATATATAATAGAATAAAATAAAATTTATTAAATAATTAATAATAAAATGTCTAAAATTTTTGTTAAAAATTTTATTATTTTAAAATAGAAAAAACATAAAAAATTATTCTTTAATTGTTTTTCTATATTTCTATATAAATAAAATTATAAATAAATTATTTATAAAATAAAATTTATTAAATAACTAATAATAATATTTTTATATAATTAAAATTAATAATAAATTGTATATAATTAATAATGAAATAATAAAACTTTTATTAAATTTTTTATTATTTTAAAATAGAAAATATATTTAAATTTATTCTTTAATTGTTTATATATATTTCTATATAACTAAAAACATAAATAAATTATTTTTAAATATAAATCACATATAATAGAATAAAATAAAATTTAATAAAATAAAACAAAATTTATTAAATAATTAATAATAAATTTTTTGTAATTAATAATAAATTGTATATAATTAATAATAAAACCTTTATTAAAATTTTTATTATTTTAAAATAGAAAATATGTAAAAAATTATTTTTCACGATCAACCATGATTTTTAATTGGATATAATTTCTATTTTAAAATCATAGCGTTAAACCTTTTGCAACAACAATTTTAATATTAAGGGTATAATAGTTATTTATTATACATTACATTCTATCCATTTTCCAAACAATGTTTCACTACATTACATTATAAACCCTCTCATCCCTCCCAAACAATTTTTCACTATATTACATTTCATTCTATTATAACAACTTTTCACTATATTATATTTCATTCCATTATAAATCGTTCCTTTCCGTTTTATTTCATTATATTAATTAGCATCCAACCAAACAAGCTCTTAGTATCTAAATTATCATATATCTACCAAATCTAACGGCCATCCTCTGTTGCTTTTAAATTAGCTCCACAACCTTTTGGAGGAACAATATATACATGTATATTGTGCCTCCTAAGGAGTGGTCGAGTTAATAATAGGAGGCATAAGGTTAAAAAATCTTGTATTCGAATCTCCCTATTTACACTCTCTAAATCGAGTCTGTCATACAGGATTTGCCTAATGTAGAGTACTCAATTAACAAAATTTGTAAGCTATTACATTAATCAAGAGATTTATCTAATGCGCATCTAAAGGATAGTAATTGTGATTCCTCTGTTCCCAAAAAAAAAAGGGATATATATTGTTCCCATTGCTGTTAAATTAGATCCATTACATTTTGCAGGAACAGTTTATTCCTTTTACAACACATTATATATCATGACAAGATAATTCTCCGGGGAATCCACTTTATAGATCCACAATATTCTTATACATTTTAAAGTAAAAAGTAATTGGAAATTGAAACTTAAATCAAATAAAATCAAAGTGAAAAGGAAAGAGTCCAATGGAAGTTCATCTGAAAGTACATCTACTATTTCACTGCTTCCCTTCAGCATCCGTCACAAACAGCTATGATCTTATGGAGTCCATTGGAATTTCATCTGAAAGTACATCTCCTATTCTTCACAGCAAACAGGACACTGGAACTCATCCAACAGTTTCTTTGTATCATCGCATAACGTTCATAATAGTTATAGGAACTAACGAAAATTTCA
This sequence comes from Erythroxylum baracoense, assembly GCA_025629805.1. NCBI lineage: Eukaryota > Viridiplantae > Streptophyta > Magnoliopsida > Malpighiales > Erythroxylaceae > Erythroxylum > Erythroxylum baracoense. Next base: position 3,677,938 of record JAOTAY010000189.1, on the reverse strand, counting down.
TTAGCACCCATCAAAAGGAAGCCCATCGGTTCTCAATACACACCACATTGTGAGGCAATCATGGCTTAAACTGGGGTATCTGTAATAAAGAGAAAACACACACCATCCAAACTGTCACCATCAACTCTCCGATACAATTTCCGATAACTTACAGAGCATCAAATCTAGTTGACCATGCTTGCTCTCAAGCAGATTTCTACACCGAAATTCATGTCCTACAGGCAACCATCTGCCTTACAATAAAATGCTGAAATTAAAAGTAACTGCTCATTCTATTGAAAATAATTCGAAATCATCTCAAGCTTCATTCTCAATTTCACTTCAGCATAGAAAATGTATTAAAGCATATTCCAATATATCATATGCAAATGCTCCTTTTATGCGCAAAGAAAATGACGAATAACATAGACCACAAATTACCTTCATTCATATTTTATTTGATTCTGGGATTTGTGCAAAAAAGTCTTTCGCATTGTGAGCCACCTCAGCCTCCAGGATAGCCTCTAACACTATATCAGATCCTTTCACATCATCTGACAGATGAACCATAGACTTCTCTTAGCATAAAAATATCACATAGACTTCTCTTAGCATAAAAATATTATGTATTCAAAAAGTGAAACTTTCATGAATTAGTTCAACAAAAGAATTACTGAACTAAATGCCAAGAACATCAATAATCAATAATAAAATGCAACTTATCATGCAATAATCAAAATTTTAAAAAGTGATTCAATAAAGACACATTCATGACGTAGCAACAGTTTGACAGTACTTAAAGGAAGAACAAAATAAGAAAATAGAAAAACCTGGAAGGTGAAATTGTAAATCAAGAGGTGAAATCTACATTACTTCTGCAGGAATTATAACGAGAAAAGAACAAATGAATTTTACAGGAAAAAAGAAATTTTAATGAAAAATCTAACAATAAGTAACTCAAAATCAGCCATGTTGATATCGAATTAATATAAAAAGAAAATTTATGGGTTGCAAGTACTGCACCAAAAAAATTGTGGTAAAACACTACCTAACATCTGCAACTTCTTACTTCAGTAATAAATCTATAGGTTATATCAGTGTTTATTGTCACTACTTGAGGCAGAGAACATTGGCTACTTGAGTTTAAGCTTGAAGAGAGTGTAAAATCATACTAGGATTAACCAATTAATTTTTTTTAGTAGTAGATAGCTTTCTAGTGCTGGATTTAGCGAATCTGGACAATCATCATGCTGTTGTCTCCAAATATATGTGGATAGGAAAAACTACAGTGCGACAAGGAACTACAAATTCTTATGTGGTAACATCAACCACACTACTATGTGAATCTTTTTAACCCATGTTAGAATAGGTAATACTAGAATAATATAGTGATATGCACTTAAGTGTGCCATAAAGTGAACACAATGAAGACAAAAAGGATCATAATTACATAAAAAGGGAGAAAACAGCATTACCCTTGCGCTTCGGTAATAAACCGGCACTTTCAGCAGACACAGGCAAAACATCAGCAAGACTAGCATCTTCAAACAGTATTTCTCCATTTGGACCACTCTGTGATGACGCATTCTTCAAGGACGAGGATTCAGACAACCTTGCAAATGCAGTTGCTTGGCCGAGTATAATAGATGTATCTGAGGCTTTTGAACTGGAACCCTAGGATTACAACAAAGCTTGAACGAAGGGAAATTTGAAACAGGCTGCATACTACAAAGACATTAATAAGAAAAAAAGAAAGTACAACAGCCAGAATTTTTCCAACTAAAACCTTGAACATGGTATTTGTTGAAACACTCTGCGCATTTGCTTGCTCAGCAGAAACTCCGTAAGCAGGAACTTGGGGTGCAGCATCTGTATCTGGAGTTTCAGGTGCATTGTCATCTGTCTTGACAAAGATTAGAAAGTCCTAACTGGAAGAAGCTACCCTCTAGAAACAATTTGCAAGAACAAGATACTGAAGAATACCATTGGAAGGAGATGTATTGTGGAGATTATCCACTAGCCTTCGAGTCACAGGACCAGGATTCAAGACAGAAATGCTTCGGATTTCATGTCGAATAGCTTCAAGTTGAGCCATTGTATCTTGAAGTTCCTTGTGAACCTAAGGTACAAAGTGCGCATATTTCAGTAGGTGAATAACAAGAAGAAAACCCAACAATCTGAATCCCAAACTGATATACTTTGTAGGCTGCCTGATGATAAAAGTTCAGGTCCAGAAAAACTGAACCAAATAATTTAACAGCAAAAAACATTGCGTACACAAAATGTTTCAATGTCTTGATGTACAATTGAAGCCTCACAAGTTATAACGTAAACAAACAAAGGACAGGCACACAGTACTCGAGCAAAATAATGCAGGAGAAAAAAAACTAAAAAAGAAGGCGTAGAAATGTACCTGACGAGCTTGAGTTTGTTGCATAACGTTCTCGAACTGACCACGAGCCAGTTGAACGTAACCAATGGCTCTACCAGCTAGCCTGCCAGCTGTTCTCGCCACAATCGGAAGATCCTTCGGCCCTAATCACAATCCAACTTAGAAAATCGTAAAGTTAAATCCACTTCCAATTTAGAGGAAATTAAACATGAAAAGTTACCGACCGATTAGCGTAGCCGTAGCTCCGAGCAACAGGAAGATTTCTCCGTACGAAAGCCCAAGCATAATTCCAAAAGAGAGGTTTTGTGTCAAGTGAGTTCGTTGTCTGATTTTGTGGTGAATTTTGTTTCTCAACTTCTTCTATGCAGAAACATGGCTTCACATGCTCTTCTGCGGCTCCTATGGAAGGGAAACATATGGGCTTAGTCTGTGACCCCGAAAACAATGGATCCAAAGTCAGGCTTGAGAAAAGATAGACCCTTCTCTTGATACCCAAAAACTGTTTTGGTTCAGGTTTTTACACGGGGGATAGTAGCGTAGGATTGCCGAGGTATACTGCTTGGCGAGAGGAGAAGACAGGGTTGTGTTCTTCTTGAGAAAGAAAAATATGAGGGGTGGGAGAGGCTGGCTATCGTGGTCGAAGATCGTCGATTGAAAGATTTCACAAGCAGCGATCACATTAGCCGGACTTGAAGGTTTGAGCGAGTGTTTTCCGAAAACTTTGTTACGCTTGATTCATGTGATGGCCTCAGTACAGGGCACGGTGGCTTCTTCGAGATTGGGAACAATGGCTCTAAATAAGTATAAATGTTGATTATACTGATTATGGATAGCAAGTGACAAATATAGCTTCTAGTTGTTTTTTTTTTCTTTTTTCTTTTTTCTTTTTCTCCTTTTTATTTTTATTTAAATTGTTTTTAATTTTTTTCTTTATTCTTTTAATATCCCACAAAAAAATAAGTAAACAAAAATTTGTGAAAAATAAATATAAAAAACATTTTGTTGACTTTGACCTAAATAAAAACATTTTATATGAATTGATTTGATTTAATTTATAAAATGTGATTATATTTATCTAAATTGTCTTTTATTGATTTTTGTAACGCCCCAAAAATTTCGATTTCATGAATAATACTTTTTGGGTCGTGAATTGTATACCCCGAGGTAAATAGTGACACTCCACTCGGGATCCAAACTGTATTTCATTTTATTTGGCATCAGATAATAGTATTCAAGGACAGCTCAAGGATCTAATAAAAGCTCCAAACGAGTTCGTTTTGAGGGTTTAACCAAGAGTTGATCAATGGTCAAAGTTTGACCCGAAAAAGAGTGAGAGTCAATCCCAAAATTATTAATGAAAATAAATGATATTAATTAAGGTGTTTATGTGAGGTTGATATTTTTCTTATGGATATTTTTTATTGAACAAAAGAATTAATAGATAAAGTTAATCTAAAAAAAATTGGAAAACTTTTAATGACCGCATAACTTTTTTGTCGTTTTCTTGGCCACTTATCTCTCTTCTTCACTAAGGAGTGCCGAGAACCACCATCCCCCCTTTCTTCTCCATTTTTCTTTCATTTCTTACATTTTCAAGCCAATTTTCTCTAGTTTTAACCCCCAAATCACCTATTAAATACTAAATCATCAACCTACGATTACTAAACTCACCATATCAACAAAAAAATAGGAAAAAGATGAAGAAAAGATATATAAGTGTTCTTGATGAATAGTACCCGAAAATTTATAAGGTAAGTTAACGGAATTTTAATTCTTTTCAGTACATAATTTTAGTATGATTGCATGCATTAGTGAATCAAATGCATTAAATTGAATTTGTTATGCAATATTACAAAGATAAAGAAGATGAATTGAACGAGAGAGATAAAGAGAAAGAGAAGGAATAAGGAACTGATGATGAAATTGAAATTTATGGAAGTTGAATTTGAAAATTTGAACATCAATTTGGTATGTGATCTTGAAATTCTACTTTTTCCTAAAAATTGTATATTAGGAAATTTAGGGTTCTTGAATAAAATTGGAAGTTTATGAAATTATTATTAAAAATATTTAATTGAATATTAAATGAAGTAGTATATGTGATTAATTGATATTTTAGACTTATAATTTGTACTTTCCTCCATTAGCATACATTATGTTTGAATTGAGAAACTTGATATACATGCATGTTATTTTGATTAATTGGTAAGATGAATATGTCTTAAATATTGTATGAATTAAATTAAAACCAATAAGGGAAGAAAAAAAAGACATTTGCTTGGGCCAAATATGGAATAGCTTGCATTGGTTATTATAAGCTTTTATTATGAGATTTCAATGAAATTTAATTAGATTTGCTCTTAATAAAATAGATAGAAATTGGAGGAATGTGATAGGGTTGGCATGCCAATTAGAAAGTTAGCAGTACTGCGTCATGATATATATTACCAGACTGTATAACTCCGAGAGCTTAGTTCTGGTATAAGATATTTGATTTGAGTTATGAACTGTATGGCTTCAAGAGCTTAGTTTCAATATGAATGTATATAAAAAAAATAGATCATATGGTTTCGAAAACTCAATCTTGCATTTTTAAAATCTCGCTTATCCGGCTCAGTAATACAATTCTAATGGATTTTACTTCAGGGCAAATATACAAAGTAGATAAATGCATGATTAATGATTAAAGAATTTCAAATGAAAATAGTAATTGAATGTATAATTTATTGATCAATGTATAATTATATGTGAATTATTAAAATAGATATATGCTTGTATTTCATAACTTGATTTTAAATGTCTATTTATGCTTATAAATAAATGAAGATATTTATATGTGAAAAATATTATATACTATGCGTGTTATGGTTGAATGAATTGAATTAAAAGACAAATGGAATTGCTTGAACATCACTAAGCCTATAGCTTAGTGTGTGAATTTTCTTTTCGCGTGTAAGTTTTAAAGAGAATTAGAAGAAAGTTGTGGTAAATCTACTCCAAGACAAGAGTCACATAGAAAATTTTGAAAGATTTGTAGGTGGATGTACTACAAATTTTTATTTTGTTTTTGGTCATAGCATGTACATATAAAGAAGTAAAGGATCTTACAGGATTTTATTGTGAATTGTATATGAATAAACGAAAGTTATATATAAAATTTGGTTTAGACGTGTTGAAATGTATGAAAGGATGAGTAAATTATTTTGTCAAGAAATTTGACATACTGATGGATAGTTGAGTAACAAAAGTGTATTGAAATTTTTTGCAGGAAGTTATAGAGAAAATTTTGTCAAAATTTTATAAAGTGAATAGTAATTACTAAAATAATGAGGTTTTAAATAGAAAATTGTTATAGTTCAAAGTATTAGGTATTTAAGAATACAATAATACTTGGTATGCTGGATTATCAGGTATGAGATGTTACAATCGTAATGCATGATTTAGTAATGCTAGCTACTAAATCTAATATAAATTCTCCTGTGGATGCCTCGCAAGAGCCTATATATAAGTAGGTTATGAATTAGGTAACTAGGATTGAACAGGGTGCTAGAGAGAGACCTACGTGATTTTCCTCGTGTAAGGGAAACCTTTAATGAGATTTCACAAATCTTATTCATTCAAAGATGTGTTAGCTTGGTAGAGCTACAAAAGTACTAACTAGAGAGTAGATAGCTATAACTTAATAAAGTGCTAGTCTCAGTGTCTAAGAGATCTTATTGATCTAGATTAACACATAAATACATAAATAAATAAATAAAAAAAAATATATATGTATGTATTAATACATACATGAAGATATATATACATATTAATACATACATAATATATACATACATATATACACATATTCTATGTTAATTAAATTATGAAATCAAAAGTAACACTATGAGAAGTATAGATCTTAATATACAGACACGTTCATGGGCACCACCATAGCCACCGTAGCTATCATTACCATGTTTATAGCTATTATCACCACCTCCACATTCATCATATCCACAGCCATTATGGTGAGGGATAGATTTTATATTTCAGTTATAATATTCCTATTATATTTTATTAAATTTTATCAACATAATTCTATGAACTTCACATAAATGTATGAATAAGATTAGTAAAATAAGATTGAAATAGATTAACTGAAATAAAAGATTTAATGTGTTATGATGGTTACTACCTCCATGCCCACTACCTTCATCATATCCACCACCGTTAATGAAATCTCAAAATATATAAGTGAATAAGAAAAATTTTGAAGTAGTTTATAATAATAACTTCCCATTGTAATTTTTGTTTTTAAGGGGAGTGTTGTGTTGCCCTTGTAATTAATTTACAAATTTCAATTAAATAAGATTTTTTAAGTTTTTATTATAAACCTCAATTAAATATATTTTTATTTTTAACAAAAAATTTAAAAATTACAATGAAAAAACAAAAGTAGAACTAATGGAAAAGATACTAACTTTGCAAAAGTTTCATTTTGACGTAAACTTTACTTTGAAGTAAAAATCATGAATTTTCATTTTATTTCAAAAATAAAATATAAAGTGTATTCCATTTTATTATATTTTTTATTTAAATTTGTAAAAAAAGAGGAGTCATTAAAGTGTAAAATTAAAAATAATATAAATAAATATGGCATATTGTCACTCTGAAATAATAAAATTATTGTTAAAATATTAATTTTAAGTATAATCATTTATTTTTATATAAAGCATTAGTTGGGAATAAAAGTCAATATTGTGTACTAGTCACAGAATAATTAGTTTTAATTTATTAAAATAAATTATTTTTGTATAATCATTTTCATACTAAAGGCAAAAGACAAAAGCACCCCTATAAGAAAATTTTAGGAAAACCCTTATCATTTGGAATCTTCTGAAAAAGTTACTCTAGTTTGAACTTGCCTTGAAAAACTCTCCAGAATCAGATTCTGGTAATTCCGGCTCGGCTTGTCCGACTTGCTTATTTTTGGCGCAAGTTTGATGGGTCATGGACAAAATAGCGTCGTTTTGTCCAAAACAATGCTATTTTATATTTTTTAATTAAAAAATATATAAACAAATCGGGCATGGACCGGCACATCTCTGCCCGCCGTGACTAAGGCCCGTTGACATTGCTACCTAGAATTGATTTCCAGGGTGGGTTACAAGCAACAAGTAGAAGACGCTCAGCCACCACATGATGCCGGGCACAGGCAACCACAACAACCACTCAACAAAACCTAGTTTGCATAATATGCCATGACCATCTTATAATGTAATCCTTAGGTTTACAAAGTTTGAAATTTGAAAGCTTTGCAGGATCATTTTACTTATTAAGTCCACTATCACCAACAGAGCCACCGGAACCTCCATTCTGATCTTATTTGAATAGGAAATATCCTTATGGGTAATATCTACTCACCATCTAGTTTGAGTCCTGGACTTGGACCTTTACCTCATCTCAATATCTTACTACTGCTCGTAAGATATTCTGGAAACGACCTTTCTCAAATCCTTTTCCAAAGGGGGGAAATATTTAGGAGAGAAAAAAGAGAAGTCACAAAAAGAAGAGAGTTGTATGAAAAATGGAGATTTCTGATAATCCAGTACATTTATCTTCACGTTTGTCTCTAGATAGCTTACCTAGAAGTGTGAAGCGTGTTTTGTCTAATAGAATAGAAAACCTTGTAGAAATCACTCATATCCCTATAGAAAACCGTGTGTGTGAGTCTTCTTTACCTTTGTTAAGTCCTTACAGCATATATTCTCGTGACCGTTCATGGACGAGAAGTATTAGGAGTGTGCTTAGTACAAACCGCCCTCGAGTAAAGGAAATCATCCAAAGTTCCAAACTGGAACAGTGTGGTCTCAGATCTACAACAGCAGAACAATACGTAAAGCTTGAAATCCCTAAGGAACTGATCGCCTTATGGAGTGAGCAAAGCCATACACATCTTCATGTTGGAGCTATACGCCTTGTTCTTACCTTACATGGAAGAAAGGGAATCCCAGCAACTGCCAGGATATCTCTGCTTGACACAGCCTACACTTCGTACCAAAATGCTCTTATTGGTACCGTGCTGACAACACTTGATCAAGGAAGTGTCATGATGACCATAGCACCTGATTTCAACATCAGGTTGGATGATCCTACATTATCTGAACGCCTGCAAGTTCAGATCCAGATCACTGGCGCAGATCAAGATCCTACAGCCGTCATGGCTACACTACAACACCAGATGATCTATCGTCTACAGAATCATGCGTTGGATCTACACTTTCCCAACAGCACTTCGGATGCTCTTTACATGGTTGCTGATGTTGCAAATAATCAGACAACTATCCTTCAGATCCCGAAGCAATTACCTGCACAGGAGCTTGAAAAGATAATGCCTACAGAATGGATTACCAACTACCAGAAGGTATTCCATGCACGTCATCGCCATTCTTTTCATACTACTACTCCTCCGATTCTGCAGACACTGAGAGATGGCTCAGTCAAATCCATCTACACCAGACCTAGCGACGACACGCCTGGTCCATCGACATCAGGATCCATCCTGATGATCCAGCCCATTGCAGTACAGGATCTACCAGATCCATCATCATCAAGGGCACAAAGCCTTAAGATCCAGCCCGTATCTTCTCATACGGAAGGAATAGACGGTCCTCCAATCCATTGGTTTAAATCAAATGGAGATCCAGTCTATGTTAGCCATCATCGTGGACACTTTGTATGGGATGTCGACCCATCCATGTGCGAACCAGA
>JAOTAY010000189.1:3648083-3661892 GCA_025629805.1 Erythroxylum baracoense | reverse complement strand
GCATGAGGTGTGGTAATTTACCACACCTGGACCCGTTTCTCTGGTCCGACCCGTTCTCTGGAAACGGGATGTTACACTAACATCCAAGATATGGAGAGCCAACAAGATTTAGGTACATCTCTGAAAGAATTGGTTAATATTATGAATGCTAATACTTTGCAACTTCAACAGAGTGTGCAGTAGCAGCTCTAGGAGGATAAGATGCAATTCCAACGGGAAATGAGGCATACAATGTCTAGACTCCAGAATGTGGCATGCCAAAAGGGTGATGGCAAAGGATCGAATGCTTAAAAGAGCAAAGTAAAGAGGAGAGGCCATATCAACCCGAAGTATACCCAATGGATGTTAATGTGGAAATCTTACAGAGTGATGAGGAGCTTGAGAATTTTAAGAGCAATACTCATGGAATTGTGTGTGAAGAAGAAGCTGAGGAGGAGCTCGAAGCAGAACAAGCTATATCTTTCAGCTTGGAGGTAAATACTCAATTCCAATTTGTTGTTAAGATTAACTCTTTACTTTTACCTAGCAGGCTAGAAAAATTCAATGAAGAAGAAAAAGGTGAAGAGATATTTGAGGTCCTTCTGAAGAGCATGGACTCAGTAGAAAATGAGATTATGAAGATAAGCAATGTGTTGAACACGACGAATTATCAGCCAAGACCCTATCCTGAACAATATCACATAGAAGTCGCTCAAACTATGATACCAGAAGATCATAATTTCATCTCGTGAGGAGAAAACATGGAGCCGAGCTAGTGAATCTAAACAAAGGTGCTACTTGGGAGGCAACACAAGGTAAGTAAATTTCCTTTCCTTTATTTTCTCGCACTAGTTAGATATGTATGTGTGTTTCTAGTTTTTTTGTTTCTTACTTGTTTTTAAGTTTTCAATCAAAATGAGAGAAAGAATAAAACAAACATTTTCTCTTTCCTGTTGCTTCTAGGATTATATAGTCATGATTAAAGTGTGAACTGAATAGAGAATTTTATAGTAATCTTAGCATGTACTTTTGCTCTTGTGATTGGTGAATGTGCATTATCTTTAAAAGAGTAGTGACTAGTGGTAGACAAAGCCAGTGAGATTTTAAGCGTTTATAGACTGACACATTCATATCAATCTCGTTGTCTTTTGATAATATATGACCTTCATAACATGTACATCCTGATTTTGCTTTGATTTTCAAGTCAAGACCACATTCTTAACATGCATTAGCTTGGAAATGATTAGGCATTCTTTGTTTTTCCGAACTACATTAGCCAAATAGCCTACCTATTATATGATTTTCCTTTTTGATAGGCCCCTTTGAGCTTTATACCTTTCTTTTTTTATAAACCATATTATATGCTTTTAAACTTAACCAAATGTCCTACCTAAGACATAAAGCTAGTGGAGCATTTGTGATTTTTAGTTTATGAATGTGCAAAATTCTAAGTGTGGGGGTGTGCATATGTGTGGGTTGGTTATAATGTTAGGATGCTATTTTATGTCATATTATTGAAATTCCCATGTTAATGTAGTTTCTTTTAATGTTTATAAGAAAAAGCAAAAGAAACAAAAAAGAAAAAAATGAGCAAAAATAAAAAGAAAAGAAAAGAAAAGAAAAGAAAAGAAAAATGTTTAAATAAAATTATTAGAGGAAAAAATGTGTTACAAAGTTACTCATTACTAGTCTTTCCTCCTAAAATTGTAATTAATTTGTTATTTCATTATGTTAAATATGAGGTAGATGTTGTCTTGGAAGGTTCAGTCTTTGTGGTTTCAATGTATTGTCATCAATTGTATGAATGATCCCTTTAAATTGGTATATGTTTGATGTGGTTTATGGTGAGAGAGCTCAGATTTGAGCTAGGAAATATAGTTTTTGCATTCATTATAGTTGATGTACACAATTGTGAGTGAATGTTGGATTTTGCACTTGATGTATATTGAATGTTTTTCTTATTTCACTAGCTTTAATGTCTTTCATGCTACTTTACCCAAATACATCTCACTTAACCCTTGCCCACATTACAACCTTGAAAAGTTCTTTAATTCATGATTTTGCATGTGAATTTTAGTGATGGAGAAACGAAATGATATGCAAAGTTGTGAAATAACATAATTATGAATGGTATTGAGTGTACACCCATAGATATATCTTATTTAAACACATTTTCCAAGTCTATCATTAGATTGCTCAGTTTTAAAGGTATTGAATGTTAATTGATCATGAGTAAAAGCTTGGAATTTAAGTTCTTGCTATGATTTTTGAAAATTATTCATCTTTGCTTATGATTATGTATTCTTGGAAAATATGAGAATTGAGTAAATGCTTTTAGGTTTATGAGCTTAATTTTGATGTTTTGCCCGAGGACAACCAAAAGCTAAGTGTGGGGGAAATTGTATGTGCTTAATGGATTGTATAATTATACGATAACACTTAGTTATTAATGACATGAAATTGTTTAAGATATTCATTTTGACTCGTATGTGGTCTTAGGCACAATTCGAAAGCAAAGAAGTTAAAGTAAGAGTAAAAAGCAACATATTTGAGCTATTTTTTGAAGAATCACGATCCTTTGTCTTAATGGAGCAAGTATGAGAAATATTGGAGCAAGTAAAGAAAAGAAAATCAAGATAATGAAGCAACATAGCTCATGGATATTATGCATAGACCATGCAAGATGTACGTGAATTTAATGGCATCATAATTCATGCATAAATAGAAGATCCATGTATGAAGCAAAGGAGACCAAAATGTTGGCAACAGGCGTAAAAAGAGCAGTAAAATAACAACAAATGATGACCAAAATGTCAGAATATAGGAAGGAAGCGACAACGCAACAAGTGGATAGCTAAGAAGAACAAAACAACAATGCAGTAGCAAGAGAAAAAGAGCAACCACGCGTAAGTTAGAATGAAGAAAAAAGGCAACATAGAAGTAGATCAAAAACAATGCCAACAAATAAGTAAAATGCTAGCAACAAGGAGGAACAAAAATGACAGTGCAACCAGCTAGGAGACGAAACATAAAACGTAGCATAATTAAGGATCAAAACGCAGATGTAAAAAGGAGAATGAATTAGGGTTTTGCGTGTTGGTTTTAAAACAAAAATTAGAATAACAAGAGTTTTTTTTCCATGTTTTTGGTTTTAGAAAGGAATAGAGAGCATGAGTCTTCGTTTTAGGTGGTCTTTGAGGGGTTCTTTGTGGGGGAAGAAAATGGGGGATGAAGCATTTTTTGCGAGACCTATGGAGAAGTAGCTTCCCGATGCCAGTTCAAAGGTGACATCAACATTGACGACTCTGTTAAGTGAATTTCTCCAAGTATTTGTTGCTTCTTTCTCTTATTAGAAATTGATTATGTTATCCTATGCGTATGGATTTGGATTTCGTGTATGAATGATCGTGTTATCGTTATAGTTCAATTATTTGTGTAAGAACCCATTGGTTACTGTGAAAAGATGATTTGAATGCGTTCATTGGATCGTTTTATTACAAACCCATTGCTAGAATTTCAACATAATCTGTAATTATTATATTTGAAATTCATTTGTAGCTACTAACGGTTCGTAATCATTAGGGGTAACATAACCTAGGTTAAATGAAGCATTGTATATGGCTGTTGTGTTGATTAATCGACTTTCTTAATTCATAATGCTACTATCTAATTGAATCTAGAGATTGTATCCTAGGTTATTTGATGATTAGATTTAATTAACGATGATATCTTGATTGAACACTACTTAAGGGAAAAATCGTTTCTAGGAGAGGTTTGAGAATAACAAATCAATGAAATATGTTTAATTAGGATGTAGGACGAGATTGAACCAAAGAACTGGTCCCTATCGAATTCCCCACTTTTATCATTTTTTACATGCTTTCTTTAAATTGCTTTTCTTAGTTAGTTTAGCTTTATTTTATTTTCTTATTTTTAAAACCAAACCCCCTTTAAAACCTAAACACTAATCAATTTCATTTCATAATTTTACACACTCTTTGTGGGATCGACCTAGACTCATCACTACTATAGTAGTAAGTTTAGTTTATTTTAACTAGCATTACGATGCGCTGTTACCTTTATACATGATAACCATCAAAGAAATACTCAAAAGAAAAATTAAACATCTATTAAATCATAGTATAATTTACACCTATCAAACATCGTTAGCTCGACAATCCCTTCACGTTTACCCTCTTCCTTCTATAATTATTGGCTTGCTTCTGCCTGCTTCTTCGCATAAGGATTTTGTAACTTGTAAGTAAGCCACCTATTGCTAGATAATAATAAGGACATAATTAATTAGATTAATAACACAAATGGACTTCATTAATGCCCTTTTTAATGACAAATTGATAATAAAATTAGGGATAACAAAACTCCTTAAATCGTTGATTGGCTCAAACATTTGTCTTGGAGTAAGTAAGAAGCTCTCGCACTTAAAATGAATACCAACAACTCATCAATAGTTTTCTTTTTTTTTCCTTCACCAATTTTTCCTCAACCGCCTTTAACCATTCTTCTTCTTCTTCTTCTTTGACAAAGGTTTCTGGCTTATCTTCGTCAATGACCTCCTTCCACTTCTCTAGTTTCTATTCTTGGATAAAGGCTTCATCTTCTTCTTCTATTTTTTCATCTTCTTTTAGAATTTCGTTTTTACTCATTTGACATTTTTTTTGGGTATAAATGATTTTTAATGTGATTATGATGTGAATAGTGAATGTTACGTCTTGAAAGTTGATTTGGGTGACTATATTATTGATTTAGAAATTTTGGTGAAATTTGGGAAAATTTCTTATATTTATGAATAATTTGGACTAGGAAAAATGCCAAGTGGTAAGACAATTGATAAATGGTAGTGGAAATAGGTGTAAAATGGCAGTAGAAATTATTGATAAGTGACATTAAGATTTAATGATAAGTGTCATAGAAAATTGGGAGACAATTGGATTAGAAATTGGAGACAAATGGACTGGTTATTAAAGAGGACCCATTGGAAACCACAAAGTGGTGACATGTGGCAAGTGACAAGTGTCACTTGCCTTGTTGCACACCTCTCTTCGTTTTGTTCAAATGAAAGGGAACTATTTTAGTCTTTCATTTTGACTTCTTAGGTTAAATGCTCTCTCTTCATTGTTCTTCATCTTGTTCATTTCTTCTTCTCCATTTACGATACCTTCAACTCTCACAATCGTGGACTTTGTTTTCACCCATCACTTGCTACTTTCATTTTCATTGACTTCATCAATTTGTTACTAAAAGACCCACTCCATTCCACATGAAAAGATGATGATCGTATGGTGTGGAGGAGCTAGGGCTATGTGATGATTTGAGAAGGGTTGAATTAAACAAGTAAGTGTATTATTATTAATCTTCATGGCTTTGATAAAAGAAAGATATATGATGATAGATTGTTGGTAAATGGTCATGGTAAAGGGGTTGAGTATATGCTAGAATGTTGGTGAACAAGTGAATATATATTGATGTTTTGTTTCATATAAATGTTAAATAATGGGTTATTAGTTGTCTTATGGATGATTGATAGTGTACATGGTGTATGAAAGTGTACAAAAAAAGTTGAAGAATGTATGACATGTTTGATGTTCTTTTTTGTGGTTATGATCAATGATAGATTATGAGTTGTGTTAAAAGATTTTTTTAAAGATAGATTAGTAATGAAAATGGTGTATGAATGAAAACTGAAAGTTGATGATTGAAGAGACATTTATGTCCTGTTTTTGTTTGTTAATGATAAGCGCAGAAAATTAATGAATGAATGTACATTTGTGTTCTCTTTTGAGAGTACGAAAACCATGGATTATAGACTATTATGTAAAGGAAATAGAATGTGAATTAAGGGTATAATGAAGGTGAAATTATGCTTAAGAAAGATGTTGAGTGTTTTTCTTGAAAGGAGGAGAAGTAAGAATTATATGTGATAGTAAATGATTGAGATCATATTCTATTTTTGAATGATTGTTAAACAATGGTTTATAGATAATTTTATAGATGTTATTGAGTTAGAGTTAAGGTAAGAATGAAGAGGAAGTGATGTCGAAGTGATAAGTCAAGCATAAGATGTGAAATATATAACATATATGAGTTAAAGATATGGAAATCATAAAGAGAAGGGTTGGAAAATTATGGATAACAAAACCCACTATCATGGGAGTGTCTCCACGATTGTGGGAATTGATAGGATGGAAAAATGTGTTATGATGATGAATCCCAAGATCATGGGATGGCCATCACAATCGTGGGAATGGCCTAAACGTGAGATGATATCTTTTATGTCATAGTTGGAAGAACAAATGGTTAGGTGCTTTCCAATGGTGCATTTAGGATAGAATAAAGCTTAAAATGAACCTAGTTAATGAGGGATTAAGTGATTAAATGCGTGAAATGTTTAGAGTGATAAATGAGGTTATAGCGTAGTGAATGAATTGTTGATATCAAAGTGCCAAAATCTGGAAAATTATTAGTATAATGTGAATGAAGGTGTTCATATGAATGTTAATGTGATTCAAAGAAGATGAGAAATCTGTATTGAGTAAGAATGAATGAGAAAATTGAGTATTATGAGATCTTATAATGCTAGAAAAAGGATTGGGAAGTATGTATGTGATAGATATATAATTGATGATATTAGAATAACGGAGTTTTTTGAGCTATGAACCTAAGTGCAAGCTTGACATACTCAAAAGATGATGTTACATAAATGATTAAGAGATATGATTAAAGAAACATACCCGGAACAGTTAAATTGAGCATTAATTATGCATTACACATATACATAAGTGTATAACTGAATGTTTGTGTGAATGTGCAATTAGTAATGTGTGTACAATATGTATTGCATGGAATTGATACATAAGATTGAACGTCAGCGTCCAGACATTTCCAGATCATAGAAGAAAATGCTAAGTTGGAGTGTACCGTGAGTCGACCTAGATGGTCTTACTTTAATTGATTGTTCTGTTTAAATTTTTATATTGCATTATTACTGATGTGAATGTGATTGTGATAATTCCAAACATCAATAGTCTGAGGAGTTTGATGAATGTGAATGTATTGGAAGTGCTTCATTGAATGTGAATGAGTAAGAAATAAGTGTTCTCAACTTAATTGCTAAATGCCAGGAATCGATCCAATAAAAAATGTGAATGTGAATTTGAAAATTGAACACAAGTGATTGATTGAATATATGTGAATGTGATGCATTCCACTACATGAATACATGATCAGATAAAGATAGTTGTGACTGAAGTAGCTACCAAAAAAGAGTTTAATGCTTATAATGTGATTAAGAGCCAAAAGATGACTATGTATAATGAGCCCGGTATCTCTAACAATTATGGGACAGTTATTATTGAGACTGGTATCCATAATTGATACAAGACAGTTACAGGCACTCAGTCACAACAACGTAACAATTGAAATTGAGTCTCATGAGCATTGCATATACATTTGATATGGATGTTTGAAACGATCGAAATAAATAGTTTGAATGATTCCAAACGTGAAATATGAAATCAGTGAATAAAGATGACGTTGATTTTATATGAAAATTAGTGAAGTGATGTGCCTTATGTGATGATGTGAATTGTATGTAAATTATTGTGTTATGTGATATGAGTGAGCCATTGAGGATGGTCCCCTCACTAAGTTCGCATAACTCACCAAAATTGTAACATTGTCTTTCAGGTTCAGGGGATGCCCAATTAGACTAACTAAAGTCTAACCACTGCATTCGGATAAGAGATAGAGGTCGGGCTCAGTTCACACCTGCATATGTTTTTCATCATTTTTGTATTAAAGAATGTGTTTACAAATCTTGTACCATGTGTATGTGAATTATTCTATTATGTAATAATAGTTATGACTATACATGCTTTGTATTTGTAATGGGCCCAACTGATTACTAGAATTCTGATGATATATTTATTGTTTGTAATGCTTGAGACTGAAATTGTTTATGAATAAAATGGACCAAAATGATTATTAGTTTTTCTAAAAATGCGTGTGATGCGTGAAAATTTTGCAATGACTATGATTGACTGACTATCCTAGCATGCTGCCCTTATGGAGCATGTTCTGGAATATCGACGGTATGTTCGAGAATATGCCCTATGAGAGTGGGGTGTTACAAGTTGGTATCAGAGCCCAGGTTTAGAATCTTACATGGGTAGTTTTCAAAATAAGTGTCAAGATACATATATTTTAGACATGTCATAGCATGCACTGGCAACTGATCCCCAGTCTGAGTTGCATTTACATGAGTCACACACATGAGCATTCGTTAAAAGTTAAGCTGATAAAAGCAATGAGGAGGATAATGATCTGCCAAAATGTAAGAAAATAAAGGTTTGTGGATATCTAGAAATAAGAAATACTATATAGTTCGATATGATGGACAAAGATTCAATACATTTGTATTTGTGGTTATATATATCTTTGAATTGATATGGATGTGAATACATTGTTGTGCATTGATTAAGGAAAATAGAGATACAAGTAAAAATGATGAGATTTAAAGTGTACAAGTCAAGTTGAAAGAAAACAAAATTTTACTATGATATTGAGAGGTGGAACTTGAAATTGAAATGGTTACTTGATTAATGTGATAAGAGTTATGATTTAACATAAGACTATGTCAGTGGAATTGAGATCACAATTTCAAGATGGTTATGCTTCTATAATTCTATATTCATTGACAACGTATTTATGTAAGAAGAAATAAATGATAATTGGAAGAGGAGATAAATGATAGTGATATATGTAGAAGTTCTCAAGGTTAAGTTGATTTGTTAATATGAGTGTATGTTTGATAATTTGATTACTTTGACAAATGATGTTATTAAGCACATGTGTATCATACACTTGGATATGAAATAGGAAGTGATCCATGACTTATTGAATGCTCTTAAGTCAAGGTTCCCATGGTTAAAATTCTGAGATGACTCAGAGTAGCGCATGAGAACATTTTATATTGATTAATTGAGGATAGATTGAAAATGTAAATGATGTTATGATGTGTGATGAATTCAAGGAAAAAGGTAGGAAAAAGAAGTAGGGCATGATCATAAAATAGTTCTTTCCTCGATCGTGGTCGAGATTATTTGGTTCTGTCATAATTGTGGACAGGTATAAAGGGAGAGATGTTGTCTAGAATCAATTGAGATTAATTAGTGACTTGTCGAAAATACACTCTAGATAAGGTGTAATGATTCTGATGGTACATACCAAAGTGTAAGAGCAAATGAAAGTGTTTATTGCTTCACTAAGTTTTATTGTAAATGATGTTTTGATCATGTAAGGTGTGATAGAAATTGATCTTATTGAGGTGTTATGAATGATGGTGAAGCAATAATGAATATAGTTGACTGATAAAGAGTATATAAAGAGTACAGATGATTAAGGGGAGGAACCTTCTTTCATAGAGACTTACATCGAATTATATCATATAGATAAAATGTTCCATTTCTAGAAATGAATGACCATTGAATAAATCAGAAGTGAATATTGGAGTGTCATTTCTAGCTGAAACTCAAGCATAAGAAGCTGAATATGCTACCTACAAAGAGTGCATGTGTCTTATCTATTGTAAAGAATCCAACTACCTGATTGAATTCTTGAACTTGAGGCAAAACTATTATTATTATGAGAAGAACTTAGGTCCACACTATATTCTGTGCTAATATGTTCAGGAGATACAAGTTAGATTTGATGAATGTTTTACCAACTTAGGAAGTTAAGATTGTAAATGAATAGAAATGTGTGGAGAAACTAGTAAGCATGGGAAAACATTAGAATAAGTCGATAAGAAATCAAAGCAAATTGAATGAAAGGAGAAAATCATTCGAGAAAAGAAGTCCATCAAAAAACTGAGAAAAACATGAGATATCATTACCCCATCTGAGGAATTAGTTACTTAAGATTTTCGAGGACGAAATATGGGCACATCGAGTTTTTCGCAATACCTAATTGGGTTGACAATGCCCTAGTAGCATTCATGGTATAAATGAATAAAGTATTCCAACTTTGCTTAGATCAATTAGTGATTATGTTCATAAGATGATATTCTGAGTATTTCAAAAAGTTGAGAAGAACATTTTGAACACTTAAGGTCATTCCTACTTATCATAAGGAATAAACAATTATATGTCAAGTTCAGTAAAAGTGAAGTTTGGTTTGATCAAGTAGTATTTTGGGTTACATAGTATCTGAACAGGGCAAATAGGTAGACCAAAAAGGAAATTGAGGTATTAATGGAGTGAGAAACTCTGAGGAATATATATCTGAGATTTAGAGTTTTCTAGAATTAACTAGATATTGGATATTACCAGAGGTTGTCAAGGGGTTTTTACTGATGTTAGCCCTTTGACAAAACTTCTGAGGAAAAATATCTCATTTAGATGGACTGATGAATGCAAAAAGACTTTTGAGGAATTAAAAAACCAAATAATTACAAAATCGGTGTTAACTATTCCATCTGGATTTGGAGAGTATGTAGTATATAATGATGTTTCACACAAGAGATTAGGATGTAATCAGTTGCAACGTAATAAAGTGATTTTATATGCATCGAGTCAATTAAAGTCTCATAAGTTGAATTATTTAGTACACGATTTAGAACTTATTGCAGTAGTAATTGCTTTGAAAATTTTAGAGATTTGATATGTAAGGTGAACATTTTGGATGTATATATACAAATCGCTAAAGTTTGAGGAAATTATTAAGTTTGAAAGAGTTAAATATGAGACAGAGACAATGAGTAAAGTTACTTAAAGATTTTGATTATACAATTAAGTATTATCTTGGTAAAGCTAGTTTTATAGCTGATGCATTACGCAGAAAATCCAATAACAGTGTAGTAAAAATTTAGATATTGAGGTTACCAAATCTAGTGCAATAAAGAGCATTGAATGTTGAGTTGAATTTAGGGCAAAATAAAGTATTATTGGTTACATTGAATTTAAGATCAATTTTATATAAAAGGATTAGAAAAGCCCTAAGTGAGGATTTAAAATTAGTGAATCTTATTGAGAGATTAAAAATGAATTTGAATTTTGAGTTTGAATTGAAAAATGATACTTTGTGATTAAAGTAAGGAGTATATATATCCGATATAGATGATTGAGAGAAGAGATTTTGGATGAAGCACACATAGCAGCCTATACTATACATCCTGGTAGTAATACGCTGAAACAACATTTAGTATCCAAGGATGAAGAAGTAAATGGCTAAATGTATGATTAAATGTTTGATTACCAACAGTCTTAACTGTTGAAGATATGCTTAGAGATTATATTTTGGAGTTCCTAGGAATATGAGATCAATATACAGTTCTGATTGAATTTGATTACAAAAATCATTATCATAGTAATATTAGTATGGCATCGTATGAGGTGTTACATGACAGAATGAGCCGTCCACCTATGTATTGAGATGAAGAAGGCCTAAGGATTGTTAAAAGCTCGAAATTGATTAAGATACTGTTGACAAGTGAAATTGATCTGTAGTAGAAATTAAGTGATTCAAGAAAAACAATTAAGTTAAGTGGATCATCACCAAAGATATATAATATAGCAAGAAAGATAAGGTAATTTTGAGAGTATCGCCTTAGAAAGTGTGTGTTGAGGTTCAGTAAAAAGGGAAATTGGGCCGAAATGTATTGGTCCATATGAAATTATTAAGAGAATAGGGCCATTGACCTAAGAGTTAGTGTTACCAACAAAGATGTCTCAGATTTACACTGTGATACATGTGAGTATGCTTAAGAGATATCAGTATGATCTAACATATATGTTATTGACACAGGAAGTGAAATTGTGAGTAATCTAAGTTATATTGAGGAACTAGTTAAAATAGTGGTGTATCTAAATAAGCAACTGAAAAATTCAATGATTCCATCGGCTATAGTCCTTTGGAAGAAATCAATCGTGTGAAGAAGTTACATGGGAAACTGAGGAGAAAATAAGGAAACAATATCCTTGCCCTTTTGAACAATCATATAAGAATTTCGAAGACAAAATTAATTAAGGAGGGAAAAATTGTAACATCCTGTTCCGCATACTAAGGGTTAGGACATAGCATTTTAAACTAAGATAAATGAGAAATAGCAAAGAGAGATTAGAAAAATGCATTTCATACTCATGCATAATATTAGCATACACACACATGATTATTGATAGTTGTCCACACTCATTTGACAATTTTTAAGTATAAATGATTTTTAATATGATTATGTTGTGAATAGTGAATGTCATATCTTGAAAATTGATTTGGCAAAATATATTATTGATTTAAAATTTTTGGTGAAATTTAGGAAAATTTCTTTTATTTATGAGTAATTTGGACAAGGAAAAATGTCAAGTGGCAAGACAATTGATAAATGGTAGTGGAAATAAGTGTCAAATGGTAGTAGAAATTATTGATAAGTGACATTAAGATTTAATGACAAGTGTCATAGAAAATTGGGAGACAATTAGATTAGAAATTGGAGATAAATGGACTAGCTATTAAAGAGGATCCATTGGAAACCACAAGGTAGTGACATGTGGCAAGTGACAAGTGTCACTTGCCTTGCCACACAGCTCTCTTCGTTATGTTCAAATGAAAGACAACTATTTTAGTCTTTCATTTTCAATTCTTAGGTTAAATGCTCTCCCTTCATTATGCTTCATCTTCTTCATTTCTTCTTCGCCATTTACGACACCTTCAACTCTCACCACTGTGGACTTTGTTTTCACCCATCACTGGCTACTTCCATTTCCATTAACTTCATCATCTTGTTACTAAAAGACCCACTCCATTTCACCTTAAAAGATGATGATCGTATAGTGTCGAGGAGCTAGGGCTATGTGATGATTTGAGAAGAGTTGAGTTAAACAAGTAAGTGTATTATTATTAATCTTCATGACTTTGTTAAAAGAAGCATATATGATGATAGATTAGCGGTAAATGATCATGATAAAGGGGTTGAGTATATGCTAGAATGTTGGTGAACAAATGAATATATATTAATGTTTTGTTTCGTATAAATGTTAAATAATGGGTTATGAGTTGTCTTATGGATGATTGATAGTGTAAATGGTGTATGAAAGCGTACAAAAATGTTCAAGAATGTATGTCATGTTAGATGATCTATTTTGTGGTTATGATCAACGATAGATTATGAGTTATGTTAAAAGATGTTTTAAAGATATATTAGTAATGAAAATGGTGTATGAATGAGTTATGTTAAAATTGTGTGTTAATGATAAGTGCAGAAAATTAACGAATGAATGTACATTTGTGTTCTCTTTTGAGAGTATGAAAACCATAGATTATAGGCTATTATATAGAGGAAATAGATTGTGAGTTAAGGGTATAATGAAGGTGAAATAATGTTTAAGAAAGATGTTGAGTGTTGTTCTTGAAAGCAGGAGAAGTAAGAATTATGTGTAATAGTAAATATTTGAGATCATATTCTATTTTTGCATGATTGATAAATAATGATTTATGGATGACTTCATAGATGTTATTGAGTTAGAATTGAGGTAAGAATGAAGAGGAGTGATGTAGAATTGATAAGCTAAGCATAATATATGATATATGTAACATATAGGAGTTAATGTTGGATGGCGTATGGCCTGAGTATTCATAATACTCTGCGGAAGAGACCATAACACAACACGATGTATAACCGAAAACATATAGGATGCGCAAAATATACCTTTTTGACACGGATTGGTGGTTGTTTTTTCGATTTGT
The DNA here is from genome assembly GCA_025629805.1 of Erythroxylum baracoense. NCBI lineage: Eukaryota > Viridiplantae > Streptophyta > Magnoliopsida > Malpighiales > Erythroxylaceae > Erythroxylum > Erythroxylum baracoense. The sequence continues at coordinate 3,648,158 of JAOTAY010000189.1, read as the reverse complement.
AGACACTGCTACACGCGAATGTCCTCTACCGGTATCCACACGAGTATGCACGATCTGGGCTGCGGCTATCGTGTG
>JAOTAY010000189.1:3635163-3647983 GCA_025629805.1 Erythroxylum baracoense | reverse complement strand
ACGAGTTCACCACTCATCAAGATTGTGGTTCATAATAAGCGAATGCTTAAGTTGTATGTTTTAAGATTAAAGTAACGGCTCACTTTATTCTTGAAAACATACTTGATTCTAGATTTATTTAATAATGCCATTATCGATAGTGAACTACTATCATGATATGAAACTCATCATTCCTTTGAAATAAACTCCTTTACTTACACTGAGATAAATGGCAACACTACATTCTAAACCATAATTAAGCAACCAACTTGATTATTCAATTGTGAATCCATTAATTTAGATTCTAATAATATACATGTTTCCCATACATCTTTATTTATATGTATATTACTTACAAAAGAATATTGGTACCTTATGACTAGATATATAATGCTCATTAAAACCAAACTCTTTTATTTTATTAATAATAAATATTTCCTTTACAAAACTATAACTGAAGAAGATTAAGGAACATGTAAATACACTAGCTTTCTAGGGCAGTATATTTACATAACTCCAACAGTTCATATGAATGATACCTACCGATTGACCTAAGATGGTTTGTTGGGCAAACTCGAGGTCATTCTTAGTGATATTAGATATCAACCCATTAAGAAAACTATAAGTTTTGTCAAATTCATAATGAGGGCTATGGATTTGAATAAGAATACTGGGACCTATAATGCATGTGATTAAAGTCCTTACCGATATGCATCAATGTACATTCTAACATGTGATGCATTTCATCACATGAATATATGAATAGATAAAGGCTGTTGTGACCGAAGTAGCCACCAAAAAGGAGCTTAAAGCTCAGAATATGGTAAGAGCCTCTGGCTCACTATGTATAATGATCCCTACATCCCCAACAGATAAACGACAATTATAAATAAGCCCATTATCCTCAATGGATACAGAACAGTTACAGGCACTTAGTCACAACAATAACAATTAAAAGTGAGTCTTATGACCATCGCATATATAATTCATATGTATGTTTTAAATGATCGAAATGAACTGTTTCACTGCTCTGAATGTGAATGTGAAATAAGTGATCAACGTGTTATTTGATGCTATATGATTATTGGTGAAATGATGTGTACTATATGATGAGATGGTGAAATGATGTGCACTATATGATGACATGTTTAAAGCATGAACTACTATGTTATGTGATATGAGTGAGCCATCCAAGATGGTCTGCTCACTAAGTTTGCAAAACTCACCTCAAAATTGTAGCGTTGTCTTCCAGGTTCAGGGGATACCTAGTTAAACCAATTGGAGTATAACCACTACATTCAGATAATAGATAAAGGTCTAGATCAGTTTACGTCTGCATATGTAGTTCATTATTTTGTATTAAAGTGTGTATTCACAAGTACTGTACAATGTGTATGGGAATGATCCTGTAATGTAATGACATTATGACTAAAAGTGTTTTGTATTTGAAATGGGCCTAAACGAGCACTAAAATTTTGATGATATGTATATGATTTGTAACACTGATAATTAGAAATGTTTATGAAATAAAAAGGGCTGAAATGCTTTTTGTTTCTAAAAATGCGTGTGATGTGAAAAAAAATTTGAATTGAGTTTGACTGACTGTCGTAGCACACAGCACTTGTAGAGTGTATTCTTAAATACTGTGGGTATGTTTAGGGATATGCCCTATGAGAGTGGGGTGTTACAATGCTTGGTCTCAGAGCCCAGGCTTAGTGTCTTACATGGGCATTTTTCAAACTATGTATCAAGGTACAGGCATTTTAGATATGTCATAGCAGGCAATAGCAACTAATCCCCAGTCTTAATCGTATTTACATGAGTCACACGCATGAGCATTTGTCCAGAGTTTGAGCTAATAGAAATAGTAAAACGGATGATGATTTATCAAAATATGAGAAAATGAAAGTCTGTGAATATCTAGAAATGAGAAATAGTATATGGTTCGATATGATAGACAAAGATTCAATGCATTATTATTGGTGTATGTATTATTGAATATGATATCAATATTGTCATGTGGTAATATATCCTTGAAGGTGATATAGAAGTGAATGCATCGTTATGGATTGATTGAGGAAAATAGGGATACAAGTAGAAATGATAATTTAAAGTGTATTAACAAAGTTAAAGAGAACAAAATTTTACTGTGATATTAAGGGGTGTAACTTGAAATCGAAATGGTTATTTGATTAATGTGATAAGAGTTATAATTTAGCATAAGAACAAGTCAATGGAATTGAGATTAGAACTTCATGATGATTATAATTGTAAAATTTTGAATTGATTGAGAATGTATGTACGTAAGATGTAATAAAGGATAACTAGAAGATGAGATGAATGATAACAACATATATAGAAGTTTTAAAGGTTAAGTTGAATTGTTATTATGAATACATATACGATAATGTGATCACCTTGACAAGTTATATTATTAAGTACCTATGTATCATATAGTTTGATATCAAATAAAAAGTGATCCATAACTTATCAAATGCTGTTAAGTTTTAATCCCCATCGCGCATGAAAGCATTTATAATGATCAATTGAGGATATAAATGATGTTGCTATGTATGATGGACTAGAGGAACAAGGAATGAAAAAGAAGCAGGGAACGATTGTGGCATAGTCCCCACGATCATGGCCAAGATTAATTAGTTCTGTCACAATCGTGATAGAGTCACCACGATAGTGGCCAATTCCACGACCTTCTATCACTATCGTAGGAAGGTTTACCACGATTGTGGGTAGGCATAAAGGGAGAAATGTTATTCAGAATTAATTGAGATTGAAGTACCATTAGTATGAGGAGTTCATTGGTGACTTTTCAAAAATACATCTCCAGATAAGATGTAATGATTTTGTTAATACAGATCAAAGTATAAGAGTAAATGAATATGTCTCCTATTTCACTGAGCTTCATTATAAATAATCTTCAAATCATATAAGGTATGATAGTAATTGATCTTATTGAGGTATTAGGAAAGGCTGAAAAGCAATAATGAATATAGTTGATTGATAAAGAGTATGTAGAGAGTATAGATAATTGAGAAAAGAAATTTTCTTTTGGTAGAGAATTTTGCTTAATTAGGTTAAGTAGACCAAATGGTTTACTTTTAAGAATGAATGAAAATAGAACAAATTAGAAGTGAATATTAGAGTCCCATTTCTAACTCAGACTCAGGCAGAGGAAGTCGAATATGTTACTGAGAGTACATGCACTTTGTTTAATGTAAAGTATCTAACTACGTGATTGAATTATTGAATTTGAGGTAACACTATTGCTAATGTCAGAACAACTTAGGTCCGCACTATTTTCTATGCTAATATGTTCAGGAGATATAAGTTAGATTTGATGAATATGTTACTAACTCAGGAAGTTAAGACTATAAATAAATTGAAAAGTATGGAGAATCTAGTATGAATGAACAAACATTAGAATAAGTCAATGAGAAATTAGAGGAAATCAAATGAGTGGAGAAAGTCATTTGAGAAAATAAATTGATCGGGAGACTATGAAAAACATGAGATAATGTTACCTTATATGAGGAACTAGATATTTAAGAATTTCAAGGACCAGATATGGGTGCATTGAGTCTCGGTGTTATCTATTTAGGTTGACAAATTTCCCCGACAGGATTCATGATATAATGAATAAAGTGTTCCAACCTTGCTTGGACCAATTAATGACTGTGATCATAAGATGACAATTGAGCATATTCGAAAAGTTGAAAAAATATTTTGAATACTTAAGGTAAATCTTACATATCATGAAGGAGAAACAATTATATGCCAAATTCAATAAAGGTGAATTTTAGTTTGATCAAGTAATATGTTGGGTTATATAGTACTTGAACATGGCATATTGGGAAACCCAAAGAAAATAGAGGTAATAAAGAAGTGAGAAACTCTGAGGAATATATATACAAGATCTGGAGTTTTCTAGAATTAGTTGGATATTGGATAGTACTAGAGGCTGTTGAGGGCTTTTTACTGATCTTGCCCTTAGACAAGACTTCTAAGGAAAAATGTGTTATTCAGATGGACTAAAGAATGTAAAAAGAATTTTGAGAAATTAAAAACACCGATGTAATTGTATCATATGGATTTGGAGATTTTGTAGTATATAATGATGTTTCACCCTAAACATTATGATGAAATCCATGGCAACATAATAAAGTGATTTTATATGCATTGAGACAATTAATGTCCAATGAGTTCAATTATTCGGTACATGATTTAGAATGTGTTACAGCAATAGTAATTGCTTTGAAAATTTGGAGACTTTATGTAGGGTGAAATATTTCAGATTTATGCAGGTCCTTAAAGTTTGAGGAAAATTATTGAGTATGAAAGAGTTAAATGTGAAACTAAGAAAATGAATAGAATTGTTAAAAGATTATAATTGTGTAAATGAGCATTAACTTGGTAAAGCTAGTATGGTAGCTGATGCATTAAACTGAAAATCTAATAACATAATAGCACAAATTCAGATATTAAGACTACCAAATCTAGTGCAATAAAAAGTATAAAATGATTGAGTTGCATTTGGGGCAAAATGAAGCATTACTAGCTATGTTGAATTTAAGACTACTTTTGCATGAAAGAATTTCACTATCACTCATCACTCATCCCACACTATTCTTGTATATAAAAGACTAACATTTTACTGTCTTTCATTCCTATTTTACAACACATGCTTCTTTTCTTTATCTTCTTCATTTCTTCTCTTCTTTTTCACGATTTTGATTCACCAAACTTCATCAACGTTGTATCTTGCTTTCACCCTTTTTTTCTTGCTATTTCCATCTTGTTGTCTTCTTCATTTGTCAATAAAAGACCTAACCCTACCACCTCCACGATGATGATTGATTGATGCTTGGAAAGCTAGGGTAAAGAGTGATTTAAAGACTTTGAAGCTAAACAAGTAAGTATAAAGCATTACTATTCTTGATTTGATGAATGAATCATATATGATGATAGCTAGAGGATAAATGATCATAAGATGGTTTTTTATATATGTTGGAATGTGGGTAAAGAAATGAACGCAATTATGTCTTGTTCTTATGCTTATGAATTTGAAAGAGCACTAAAATGATATAGAAAGAAGTGCAGAAAATTGATTTGTAAATGGAAGCTCATGTTTTGTTTTCTTGGTATATAATGTGTATCTCTTTGGTTGTTTTAGAGATGAATTAAAATGAGTTTAGAGCTAAAGTAAGGGAGTAAAGTGGTACCTTGAAACAAGTTGAATTAAGGTGATAGTTAGGAATGAAATGAAGGTGAAAAATGAAGTTGAACATGTGCAGAAAATTGATGATGAATATGTATATTAATATGTTCTGTTTTTGGTGTTAATGGTCAATCATGGATTTTCATTTGTGTGTGGATGATATTGAGCTGAAATAAAGTTAAGAATGAAAGGGAAATGATGAGAAATTAAGGTAGAAATGATAGATTAAGCATATGAGGTCTTGGATGTAATTTGGAATAGTTAAAAGGGATGGAATATTGAATAAAATGGTTGGGAATGGGTTAAACATGAATATGCCTGTTAGATGACCATTGGGGGTACTTCAAGTCCGTTGGGTGGACATTCTATGGTATTCCAACATTCCAGCTCCGCTCATGTCTGTTTGGAGGGACATCAGTCTAGTGGGTGGACATTTTCTAGACATTTACATAAATGTATAATTTTGACCCTTTAGATGGCAAAATATGTCCTTAGAGTCTTCATATAAGTTGTACGGCTCGGAGTTCTCTTTAAAAGTATACTTAAATGAATTTAATCCGACATCCACAGTGAAAGTTATGCTTTTTATTCAAAAATCATATACATAAATTATTGACTTATCAATGCTTTCCTATAATGCATTTAGGCTTGAATGGAGCTTAAAATGTACTTAGTTTGATAAGGAAATAAAAGATAAAATGAATGATATGTTTAGGATGTTGATAGAGGTTATAACTTAAGAAAAGATTGTTAAACATCAAGTGTTCAAATATGAAATTTTGGAGATGTTATAAGAATGGAAGTGAACCTATGAAGGCTAATGTGATTCAAATAAGAAAAATGATGTGTATTAAGTAGAATTGAATGATAAATTGGATATTTTGTGGTCTTATAACATTCAAAAAAGGATTGGAAAGCATGTATGTGATAGATATATGATTGAATGATGCTTAGAATAATCATGTACGAAAGAGGTATAAGCCTAAATTCAAATTTGACTTATATGACTTATGAAGCATGAATGATCTTGAGATATGAATTAAGTAATCATACCCGGAATAGTCAAATTGTGTATGCATTATACATTACACATATATACATGTGTACAATTGAATGTTTTTGTGATTGTGCAATTAGTAATGTGTGTGCAATGTGTGTATTGCATAATGTTGATACACAGGATAGAAAGTCAGCATCCAGACGTTTCTAGATCATAGAAACAAATGCTAATCTGGAGCGTAATATGAGTCTACCTAGATGATCTTACTTTAAATGATTGTCTTGTTTAAATTTCTGTAAAGAATTAATATGTGTTGTGAATGTGTTGATTTCGGACATTGAATATTATTAGAAGTGCTCATTGCATGTGAATTTGACATAATAAGTGAGTCTCAACATTATTGTTGGACCAAGGTCTAATGATATATGTGAATGTAAATATGAAATTGAACACAAGCGATTGATTGAATATATATAAATGTGATGCATTTCATTTCATGAATGCATGAACAGATAAAGTTTGTTGTGACCGAAGTAGCCATCGAAAAAGAGCTTAAAGCTTAGAAAGTGAAAAAGACCTTAGCCCAGAATGTTGTAAGAGCCTCTGGCTCACTATGTTTAATGAGCCTTGTATCTCCAACCGATAGGAGACAGTTTTTAATGAGCCTAGTATCCACAATAGATACGGTACAATTACAGGCACTCGGTCATAACAATAACAATTAAAAGTGTGTCTCATGAGCATCGCATATATAATTCATGTGTATGTTTAAATTGATCAAAATGAATTGTTTGACTGCTCTAAATGTGAATGTGAAATAAGTGAATAAAGTGTTATGTGATGATATATGATTATTGGTGAAATGATGTGCATCATATGATGACATAAAGTGTATGTGAATTTAAAGCATGAACTGTTGTGTTATATGATATGAGTGAGCCATCGAGGATGGTCTGCTCACTAAGTTCACAAAACTCACCCAAAAATTGCAACGTTATCTTCTAGGTTGAGGAGATACCCAGTTAAACGAATTGGAGTATAACCACTACATTCGAATAAGAGATAGAGGTTAGGATCAGTTTGCGTCTGCATATGTATTTCATTATTTTGTATTAAAGTGTGTATTAACAAGTACTGTACAATGTGTATGGGAATGATTATGTAATGTAATGACATAATCACTCAAAGTGTTTTGTTCTTGTAATGGGCCCAAATGAGCATTGAAATTATGATGATATATATAAGGCTTGTGACACTGATGATTGGAAATGTTTATGAAAAAAAATGGGCTGGAATGATTTTTTTTCTAAAAATGTATGTGATTCGAAAACAAAAATTTGTATTGAGTTTAGCTAAATGTACTAGTACACCACTCTGGTTGAGTGTATTCTCAAATATAGTCGGTATATTCGACAATATACCCTATGAGAGTGGGGTGTTACAAAATAAGTATTCTCAGCAAACAGGTTGAGTCCCGAAAATGTGAATGTGATTGTACATGATGAATGAAAGTGAATGAATGCATATAATGTTAATTAATGCATCACATTGAAATGCATGATCAGATAAAGGAAGTTATGACCAGAGTGGCCAACGAGAGAGAGCTTCAAGCCCAGAAAAGTATAGAAAGAGCCACAGGCTTAGTATTATAATTAGCCTGGTATCCACAATAGATCCGAAACAGTTATCAATGAACCCAGTATCTACAACAGATACTTGACGGTTAAAAAAATGCTCAATCATAACAACGTAATAATTGAAAGTGAGACACATGTTCATTACATATACATTTTGATATATATATTTTGAATAATTAAAATGATTTAGTTAAACTATTCTTAATGAGAAATATGAAATAAGTGAACACAATTATATTTGATTCAATATGACGATTAGGAAAGTGATGTTCATTATGTGATGTTATGAATTGTCTGTGAATTTGGATTGTGAACCATTTGTGTGATTTGATATGAGTGAGTGCATCAATGATATTTTGTTCACTAAGTTCGCAGAACTCATCAAAATTGTAACGTTCATTTTCAGGTATGAGAAAGGAGACCTAGCTTCTAAGACAAATTAGAAAAAACCTAATACTGCATTTTGGATAACAAGAAATGGCTTAAAGGTCGGTCAGTAGAGATCGAGGATTTAGATAGAAAGTTTTTGTATAGTTCTCATTCCATGTAGAATAATTTGTATAAAGAGGGGAGTAAACTCTTGATACTATATTTATAAATGGATTATGTAATGAAAAGCTACAGTGTATTATGTTTTATCAATGGAATGAAAAATGAATCTTTTTTATATAGTCTTTTATGAATGATGTCATAATAAGTGAATGTGACTACTCTAACACGCCCCTATCACAGGGTATATCTGCCAATGTCCGATGGATGTTCTAGATCTGCCCCGTGCTAGCAGATTGCTGCAAACACAAACCTTAAACTTCTTCATCAAAATTGACTCTTATAGAAGAGAGTTGATTAAAAATCCCTTGGAAGCTATTCAAGTGGTCTATGATTGAATCTCCATACTTGTATCCCAAGGCCATCATCTACTTTATCAGAAATAGTTTGTCAATCTATATCCTCTTTTCATACAATTGCTTCAATTTTTTCTAAAGTGCCCAAACATTTGTCTCCCCACTAATATGGTTAAACATATTATCATCTACTATTGTGATAGTGTGGGTTAAGTGCACTACAAAATTTATCTAACTCTGTACACCAGAACTTGTAGTTATGGTGAGTCGAGATCGAATCCACAGGGAATGTTCGGTTAATTTTTGTAAAGAAATTAATTGATGCAAGGAAAATATAAAAGGGTGGTTTTTAAAATTTTTAGCAATTTAGAAAATAAAATAAGAGCAAACTATTGAAAATAAATTAAAACAAGTGATCGAAAATGTTTAAACTGCTGAATATATGTAAGGTGGTTCTTTGTTCAATCTTGGCCTAAAAGTGATCAAGCATATTTCATCATCCTAACGTACAACTCTCTTCAGACTATTAATAGTTGTGTGTTAGGCTATGTTTTTCTAGGTAATTGGCATGTGTTTTCTTACATAATTGTTGATAATTGTTGTAATTTAGGATTCATTTTGGTTGTTTTCATTTAGTTTGATTTCCATTGTTATTCTTTTATGTTTGATGTTAATTTAGGGTAAGATTGACTATTTTTATATAGGAAGGAAGATGGAGTAACTTGGAGATTGAGCTAGAGATCAAAAAGGAGAAGACAAGAAAAATCTATCTGTGGCAAATTCCCATGATCGTGGGAATCATGCCAACTCCCACGATGGTGGGAATTATAATCCGATAAATTATGCGAGGCTTCATTAATCTTAAGATTTTTGGACTATTAAAGCATAACTAATCCTCCATCATCAAAGGAGAGATGAATCTGTAGAAACACTATCCTTGAGTGAAGAACACAAGTTTGGAGCCTTGAAGAAGGATTAAAGTCAAGGATCATCATCAAGATTAGGGAAAATAACACATCAACACCAAAATTTCTAGATTTTAGAAAAGAAGAGACGGATTTTATTTATTCAATTTTCTGTTAATTTTCCTTCTTCTATTCTTTGTAAAATGGTTTATTTGAATGTTGATGATGTTATGGAGACCATGAGTGGCTGATTTAATTTTAGAGATTTCTTTTGAACTATTTTGTTAGAATTCTTATTTTTATTGAATTAAATGAACGTGTCTTTGATCATTGATGATTTTATTCGTTATCTTGCAAAAAATCGAGAGAGTGAGTAAGATTAATTGTGTAGGACTGCATAACGAGAGTTGGCAACCTGTAGACCTATAATCATCACATCCATTGATTCATTAGAAGAGAGATCTCAGCAAATTCAATTGATCACCCATAGGATAGTTTAATAACTAGTTGAATCGGTAAAGTCATTCAATTAATTCCCGGACAATTAATTATTCCTTGAGAGAGGGTAACTAATACATTAAAAAATCTTAGGTGAGACACAATTTGATTAATAAAATAGGAGGGAGACAAAATAGGGAAAAAATAATCTTTAGTCTTTAAATTCTTGAATTCCAATTTTTCTGCAATTTGGTATTATCTATTGCTTTGTGTTAGTCTTCTAATTTTAATTTAATTTTCCATATTATTTGTATTAAACAATTTCATTTTTTAAACAAAGTTTTGTCTAAATTAAGTGGTGTCTGGGCATCAATCCCTGTAGGATCGATATCTACTTTTTTTAACTACAAGTCACAACCCGTTAACTTGCATTTTTTGAGCGTAAAACGAGCAGATTGTTTTTACCATCAACAAGTTTTTGGAGACGTGGCCAAGGATTAATTGTTTAGCATCTTGGTTAATTTAGATTACTTTGATTTAAGAATTTTGATACTTTTCCTTATGTATTTGCAGGTGCATGAACATAAAGAGCACGTGAGGAAGAAAGAAGTTAGTGAAGAGAAATTTCCCGACATTAAGAGACACAAAAGAGAGTTAAGAAGGGCAAACAATATAAAATTTACTTTGAAAGATAGAGCTAAAGCATAGTACAACTTGCTAAATTGAGGACAGATTACAACTTAGGAGTAACTTGCAAAAGCATTCCTCGCCAAGTATTTTTCGTTAACGAAGACCACGAGGATTATCAAAGAGATTACAAATTTCCAGCAGAACGACGGGGAATCCCTCTATAAGGCTTGGAAGAGATTTAAAGAATTGCAAAGAAGCTATCCCCATCACATCCTTCCAAGAGAGTTCCTAATTCAGACATTCTACAATGGAGTGAATCCGAGCATTAGAGGAACCATTTGTACAGCAACTGGAGGTTCATTAATAAGGAAGACAGTAGATGCAGCTTAAGATCTTTTGGAAGAGTTGGCAAGCAACAACTTGAATGTGAAGCGAGAGTGGCAGAAAGAACAAAAGGTATGATATCCATTGACTCTGTTACTAGTTTGCAAGCTCAGATCACGGCTCTTACGAAGCATCTAAACAACATCTAAGTTTAATGCATGCTGTGCGGGCAGAGCAACCACAGCTTTACCGAGTGTTTCCTATTGGAAACTGGTGGTACTGAATAGGTAAGTTACATGGCCCAGCCGTAGTGAGGTAATAACCTATACTCCAATTTCGGGATGGATAAACCATCTAAATTTCTCTTAGAGTAATAACATTGCAGGTGGCGAAGCAAGACCATAAGAACTGTAAGATTCTAGCAAGATCGAATTAGAGCGATGGAAAGTAAAATAGACAAGATGATGGAAGTGTTAGGGTCCAAATTGGTAGCTTAAGAGGAGAATCAGAAGAGGATGTTTGCAAGCCAGGAGGAGAGTCATAAGAGGATGGAAGCAAAATTCGACCAAATTATGAAGAATCATGCCTCATCAATGCATAACTTAGAGGTTCAGATAGGTCAACTCGCTAACACTTTATCTTCGAGAAATACAATTAGCCTATTGAGCAACACCGAGGTCGACTCGAAGGAAAAAATTATGGACCTCACTCGGACAGAGAAAAAGGAAAGTGAACATGAGTAGAAAGATGGAGTCAAGAGAGAAGGAGAAATAGTCTTGGAAGTCCTTCCGAGAGAACTAGTAAGCGAGCTGATCAGGGAACTTCAACTTGGGCTTCCATATCAGATATTTGCCTCAGCAGAAGTCATCTTTAAATTGAATGGTGAGGACTTCCAAAGAGGTTGAGCTAAGCAAGATGACGGATATAACAAATCAACTTCAAACAAAGCTCATGTTAAAGGAACTAGTAAAGAAAGAGGTCATTGAGCACATACCAGAAGGAAGTCCACATATAGCACAAAAGAAAGAAGACCCAAGGGATCTCTTCATTTCATGCAGTATAAATAAGATCGAGATAGTTAGGGCATTTGCAGATTTGGAGTAGGTATCAACATGATGCCCTACATGTTTAGTCAAAAGTTAGGCTTAACAGAGCTAGAACCCACTAAAATATTAGTGAAAACAGCCAACAAAATAGTGCATCAGTCGAAGGGGATCATCAAGAACGTGCAGACATGGATTGATAATTTTTTCTTCCCCGTGGATTTCTATATACTGGATATTGGAGAAGATGCCGAAACACCAATGGTTCTTGGGAGACCATTCCTAGCTACTTCTCATTAGTTAATTGAAGTGGAATGGGGTAAATTAACATTGAGAGTTAGAAGAAGAAATTGACTTTCATGGTATCTAAGAAAGACTATCGTCCTCCTTTACCCCTAATGGATATCAAGGAATAAGAACTCCAAGTAGCATGGGAAGACATTGAAGACCTTGGGAATGCATCTAAGAAGAAACGATGGCGTAGGAGAAGTCGTGGGAAGGAAAACAATAAGGAACATGGAGTCCATATCAGGTTGGCTCATATATAGGGTTAGAGATCAACTTTGGCACTACTACCGTACCAATCATTTAAACCGCCTTACGTAAAAAGGCGAGTCAAGCTACAGATGATAAAAGAAGGATTACATGGGAGGCAACCTATCTAACATCCCGTTTCTATACAAAGGGTTGAACCATAAAAACTGGTACGCGTGAGATCAATCGGAGAAATTAGGAAAACACATCTCATGCTCATGCATTATATAATATACATATACACGTGAACAG
>JAOTAY010000189.1:3608807-3635063 GCA_025629805.1 Erythroxylum baracoense | reverse complement strand
ATTGGCTTGCTAATTACGCAGTTCACTCTGATATCGGCGTCATATATCTCGATACTCCACCTATTGGGTGCCACTCGTTTCAATATGTAATCTTTTTGCCATTCTTCCTTTAGATATAAAAAAAAAAATTATTGGAGATATGCCAACTCACTTGGGGGAGCTTGTAAATCTTGAACAACTTGATCTTAGCAGGAACAACTTTACTGATGTAATTCCACTAAGTTTTGGAAACTTTGGTTACCTGAACAAGCTCATTCTTAACAACAATTTGCTGAGAGGGTCAATACCATGTTCCATCCAAAACTAGCAGAAGCTGACACTGCTTGATTTGAGCTCCAACAGCCTTTCAGGTTCGATTCCACCTGAAATTGGTTTACATTACAAGTTTGACAATCAGTTTAGACTTGAGCTCAAATGAATTCAGTGGTGAGCTCCCTGATATAATGTCTGGCCTGATATAGTTACAATCACTCGATCTTTCCCATAATATGCTATGTGGGAAGATTAGGTTCTTGAGTCACTTATTAGTTTGAAGAGAGAGTGAAGTTTCTGGAGAAGAGAATCGCGACGTAGAGAGAGTGAAAATGAAGTTGTTTCTGGAGAGTGAAAATTGATTTACATTACACGCGGTAGCGAAGGATAGTTTTGTCTTGGACATACGACTTATTCCGGACGGGCTCGGAATAGATAAAAACAGGTAGGAGTTTCATCATCTGCCATTGACACTGCTGAACTAATGTTAGTTCGGGTAATTGTCTTGAATTACATATTCTCCATTTGAAGGTAAAAATAATGTTTATTTTAATTATGCTAAACAATCTATTTTATTCAGCTGACTTTTCAACCATTGTTTTGGAATGATTCAAGAATGGACTGGAAGCTCAATCAGATATAGCTCAGGAGCCAAATTCAGGAGTCCAGAGTAAGACTACCAAAATCATTGAAGAGATATCTCAAACTTCCTTCTATAGACACATTGCAGAATCTGCAAATATAATATGGGATCATTTTCAATTCTTGGGTTCTCCTACTTTCTAGCTTGAGATCACTTTTGTCTCTATAAGATATGTGACTTGTGATTCTTCTACTTCCAGGTATTGTAGTAGACAGATTGTAGCTTCCAATTCCCTTAATCATTCTCTTCCACATTATAATTCAATTTTTCTGCTGAAACAGTTCTGAATCTGCAGGACTTTTTAGGCTCCTTATCTTGCATTCTCTTAGGCAACTAGCTGACGAGCATGAAAACCTTATGCAACTACAGCTACAGCTTGTTGAAAAGGTTCTGCAGTGATTATGTTATTGTATATGATAGTTCACTTTGATGATTCATTCCCTTTTCTGAGGTTTCTATGCATGAGTGCAGGACAAAATCTGAGTTAGTAACTAGATCTTGTCTTTTCAAGATGCACCGTTCCATCTCTAGATTCTACACTAAAACTCATAGGAATACTATAATTTGATGTCTTAGTAGTCTCTGTTGAGTTCATATCCATTGCAGAATAAGGTCTTGGAGGCAGTCTCAGGCATTCAGCTTCTCCTTCAAGCATCTCTACAACTTTGTTCATGGAAGGTCGAGCATTTGGGCTGAACTGAATGCACCATAAAGCAACTATAATCATCTTCTTGGTTATTTTCCTTTCTTCTTCAGAGGCATCTGCGAATTCGATATCGTTTTCTTTACTGTATTGATCATAAATCCAACTAGGAAAGAATGCTTGGCTCGAATGTTCGGCTAAACCGTTGAAATTTTTCCGCCTGCCTGCTATTTCCAGCAACAACATCCCAAAACTGTAGACATCAGCTTTGTAGGAAATGCCTCCAATGTTCTTATAGAACAACTCTGGAGCCATGTAACCAATTGTCCCTCTTGCTGCTGTTAGAGACACAATACTGTTATCTGTTGGGTACAATTTTGCCAGTCCAAAATCCGAAATTTTCGGAACAAAATTCTCATCTAGGAGGATATTGTGAGGCTTGATGTCAAAATGCAGTATTTGCATGTCACAACCTCGATGCAGATATTCAATTCCACGAGCTACTCCAAGAGCAATCTCAAACAACTTTTCATTGCTGATGTGGTTACTAACATTTCCAGAGGAAAATATGTACTTATCCAGAGAACCATTGGACATGAAATCGTATACAAGAGCATGATTCAATCCTTCTACACTGAAGCCGATGAGACGCACGACATTGACATGGTGGATTCTTCCAATTGTGGCAACTTCATTAACGAAGTCTTGGCCGTTAGCTCTGGACTTACCCAGCATCTTTACTGCTGCAAACCTGCCACTACGAAGCTTCCCTTTGTAAACACAGCCATAGCCACCTTCACCTAACTTATTCTCAAAGTTCTTGGTCATCTTCTTGATATCTGAGTATGAGTACCTAACTGGCATAAGATGAGCAAAACGTTGCAGGAACTCTTCAATATTATCATACATGGACAAGTGCCTTCTTTGCCATTTATAGATCAAGAAGATTACAACGCACGGACCTCCAATAAAGAATAATGCCGCATGGTATAGGGCTGTGAAGGAAAAACAATTCCAAAGTACAGATTTTTTGTGCATTAGAACTAGCAAACATTTTCTGTTTTGCATCACAACAAAATGATGGAGCTCTTACCAAGACAAGCAACTATGTATCTGTGTTTGAAGAAGAGACCTGCAAGATAAATATACAGGAAGAGGTGAATATAGTACTCTTGTTTCAGGATCCAACAAAGGAGAAACTGCCACTATAGTCTCTTACCGAGAGCTGGTGGTAACTTGCTGAGCAATTCTGTAGTGAAAGTACAAGGAAAGTCAAAACTGTAGATTAGCATCAAAGAGAAAACAAACAAAAAACTCTTTTTCTGTCCGACTCTTATACAAAAAACTGTAGATTTGCTTGTCCCCTTCACCCACCATTCTAGGACATATATCCTTGAGAAAACAACAGAATTTCTTAACCCATTTATGGATTTCTGTTTTCGGAAGAGTATAACATCATTAGACTGTTTTCATTAAAAATGGTTGCACGTAATTTGGTAATGTAAATCTGAATCATGAGGAACTTTTGCGATGTAGATCATTAGAAATGGAAAATTAACAAGTCTTACCTTGAGCATCAGCGGATAGTTGTCCATCTGTATCCAAAACACGAAATACAGAACAAGTTGCAAGTTAACTAATTGCAGCAGCCACAAGCTCATGACTATGTGTCTATGTCATACAAAGTTGAAGAAGAACTATTAGGAGCATAAATTCGAAGACACTAAGCAGCTTTTGCAGTGGCCATAAGAACAACACCAATGCTTCAATCATTTTATTTTGCTATTAACATCTATATAACAATTTTGGCTCAAGGATTGCAATTCTTCTATGCCTTCAGAATGAACTGTCCTTTAAGAACAATACTTGTAAGTGAATGCTTACCTAAACAATGCCGAATTCGACTTCTAATGGGATCAGGTAGACGAGTTAATAAAACTGCAAGAAAAGAACAGAAAGGTGTGTTGAGTTCTTATCAAAGAGATTGTGACTTTTCCTTGGCCAGAACCGTGCTCAACAATGAGTTATCAATGATCAAGACTACCAATAGGATTAAATGTCTAATCTGCTTGCAGAAATTGACAGAATTGCTAGGGTGGTCACTCATGATAGATTCAAGCAAGTTGTAACTTCCTAAAGATGGATTGAGTGAAAATACGTTGTTTGTTTGACCGAACTCAGGCACAATGCTGCTCAACAGAAGTTCAAATCCCTGTTGCAACATTCATAATCCAGCAAGCCAAAGACTGTTTCTTACCAAAGATTGCGTGAATATAAATGCCAAGAAAAGCACGTATCCATGTCAGTATACCTGCAGAACACAAAGATTAATCAAATATATACATAAAATTTAACTAAGCAAAAGCTTCACATTTTTTGCAGGTTAGATGTTGATCTAGTAGGCCATGATTTGGTATATGACCCTTCACCTGCTGAATCCAGTCCTGTAAATAACAGAAAGTGGCAGAACATCAATAATAAAGGCAAGAAATGTAAGAACTTTTAAGCTTGAAAACCACCAAAAAGATGATAGAATACAAAAACATACTCTCAGGATTACCACCACGAAGCACCGGGCGTTCAACAAGAGCAACGGACCATGATAATTCAAACCCATAAACCATGGCTCGATGAACATCCTTGTAGGAGATATTTTTAGCATCCGCTAATGATAAAGACGTGACCGTCATCAGCTCTATACTGCACGAATCCATCACTTCTAATGGCGTGAATTTGCCAACCATGGCATACGAATGACCATCACTGTAAGTACCATTATAGCAAGGGGAAGTCTCCACATAACGTGACAACTTTCCTGGATTCAAGCACTTCAAGAAAGCCAGGATTTGAAACAATTCATGGGCATAAATCGATTTTCCAGGTATATACCAGCTATATGTATCCAAATCGTAAAAGTCATATATACTCAAAGAATGTTGAGGAACGGAGGAACAATCATCAGCCCGAACACCGGCATCTACCAAACGGATTGTTTGGTTACTGTAATTGATTGCTTGAACATAATATTTGGCTGAGAACAAGTTGAGTACCAGTGCAAGGTTGTTTTCACAGGAAAGTTCGTACTTCTTGTCGCCACAATTCTTGTGGTCTGTTCGCAACCGAAAAGGGTGGCTGATGTTGGGGATGTTGCCACAAGAAGAGGGCAGACAAGAATCGGTGTCTCGACCATCGACGGTGTGAAGAAGGACAGGGACAAAAACGTGAACCAGAACTCCATACTTGGCGATGAGGGTAGCAGACATTAATGTCATCGGAGAATCAGAGAGAGATTAGAGAGATCGTTAAGCACTTCAGGGAATGAAATTAATTTGTGGCAGTCCAAGTCTAAGAAATGCAGAGCCGAAGACTTCAACGTAAGTAACGGTCAGCAGAACTCTTGCAAAGGCTGACTTCTGAAACTGAATAACCAACTGCCACCTAATCAATACATTCATGCATTCACTTACTACGAGGATAAGATATCTCCACCTTTACCGTTTCATGTTCTATCAAAGTCTTCTCGTGTATTAAATCTCATATACACATTTACGTGAATTCATATTTTATTAAATCTTATCTACATATTTATATAAATTAATAAAATAAAATTTGAACACAGAAATTAAAACGAAAGATTTGATGTAATATCATTCTCACCGCAAACTTATATACACATATATTTATATATTTAATATTTAATAATATTAACTTCAAAAAGAACTATTTTTAATAATGATAAAAGTGAATAAGTCTTTCATTTAACAAGACAATTACTTAGAATCAAATAAAAAAGATCAAATTATTCAATGTTTATAAATCATTCTCTATCAACTATATTTTTTTAAATGCTTTAATGCCTTCATTTTTTTGTCGAATTATTTGATTTATTACTTATTTCATATTTTAACGAAATTAATGTCTATAAAATGAATAAAAAATTACGAGACGAAATTTTATGTCCCTTATCAACACTCCATTCATAGTACTACTCCTTCTATTTATATTTTTTCTTATGAATCATTCGAAAACAATCTCTTTACTAGTTAAATATAGGACTATGTTTTACTTGACCTCTTCAAACTTTGCGTTTCTTCAAAATTTTTGCTAAGTTGTTATTGTCGTTGTTCCCTTCCAGCAAACAAATCGAGCTTTAATTACAATGAGGTTATGGAGGTTGGTATGAGATAAAAACTCAATTTAGGTTAAATGGGTGTATTATTACCTAAAAAGAAAAAACTTATAGATAGCCAAGAATAGAACCAATTCATCATGGAGCATGTTACAAATTTTCAAGATGAGGGAAGCTCTTCAACAATCTATCAAGATGGTAATTGGAAATGGTTCAACAAATCCCTTATGGTTTGACAATTGGTCTGCTTATTGACCATTATACCTACTGCTTCATACGAATGTTCTTCTCTTCAGAAGCCAAGGTGAGCTTATTGATACAAAATGGGGAATGGGAGAATACAAACAGATTTTGTAACTTCATGCAAGGCTGGTAGCCAAATTACCAACT
Organism: Erythroxylum baracoense; assembly: GCA_025629805.1. Classification (NCBI taxonomy): domain Eukaryota; kingdom Viridiplantae; phylum Streptophyta; class Magnoliopsida; order Malpighiales; family Erythroxylaceae; genus Erythroxylum; species Erythroxylum baracoense. The sequence continues at coordinate 3,629,006 of JAOTAY010000189.1, read as the reverse complement.
TGACAATTTAAAGGAAGATAAAGCCATCTGGACTAAGCACCCTTCAGGTGTCTTCTTAACCAAAACCTGCAGAAGAATGATGAGAACTACCAGAGCTAAAGTATCCTGATATAAGCTGGTTCAAAACAAGATACTTTTGCTTTCATCCTATGACCAGCTGTTCAGGATAAACTTACAACTTTTCAAAAGTTGAGCTCTTTCAACTTGGATGTAGCTAACTTGTCTGGTAGATTTTGTAATGAAAGCACAAATCATATCTTCTTCTCCTGAAGTTTTATGGAAAGACATCTTAAATGGGCCCAGTTTGCCATTGACTATTGCTTGAATCCTGAATAAGGCCCAGTAAAAGGAGTGGTCAAAGTTTGGATTAAGGAATTTTTTATTTCTAAATCTTTTTGAATGTTTTAATTAAACTTATTTAAATTGTCTAGTAGCTGAGAAATTAAAGAATTAAAATACTATTATATCCAAAAATTATTACAAATTACTTAAAGAGATAGAAATAGAGATAGTAAGTTTATTATTTAAATTTAATATTTTTAATTTTAATTTTTGAAGTTGAATTAATATCAAATTTGCTTTAAATGATGGTGTTGACTTCTTTTGCTAAATCTAAATTCTTACGAGAATATTCAAAAAAATACTAAGATATATTACTTATTTTCTTATAAATCATTTTTTAAAGTCATGTACTTATAAGTAATTTTACACATAAATAGTTAATACTAAACAGTTAATTTTACCAAACATCTTTAAATAAACAGCTAATGTTATAAGTTGATGAAATCAGTTATATTAATCCGCTATCAGCTAACAACTAATACAATCAGCTGATTCTCAAGTAAGACTAAAATGTTAAAATAGTATATTTTATTTTGATATTTTGTGAAACTTTAAATTACAAACTGCATATTTAATTAATTTTTAATTAAATTATTTTTAAAACTTCTTCACTATTGGATAAATTTAGATTTCTCAATTATGATCTTATATAAGCCAAACTAATGTTAGAATTATAAAAAGACTAATAAAAACTTAACTATATTGAAATTAAATATATTATTAATATTACTTCAGAGAGAATGAGTCTTAAAGCAATCAATAAAATTACTTCTTTGTGACGTAAAGATCACCGGTTCGAAAAGAATCTCTTGGTCGCGTGTAATTAATAACTATTCTCCTGCACTTCCACGTTCAAATAAAGAATTTGGGAAGACTTTGACCGTATGGCCAATATGCTTTAAGTTGACTTTTCTTCGGAATGACATCATTGACTAAGAATACTAACATGCCAGAGTTGATTATAAATGAATGGAAAATAGACAATTAGCTCTTTTACATATTTAATTATTTAACATTAGAATTTATTTTTATTTTTATAATTTTTCACAAATCTGTTTTCGTTGTTTTTTAAAGGAATAATTACTAAAAAAATCTCAAACTTTCGTCAGCAATAAAATATTTAAATTTTTATTTATTTTTAATTATATCTCAAACTCTAAAAAGTAGTAATAAAATATTCAAACTTTTATTTTTTTCAATTCTAGCTCAATGTTAATATATCCGTTCAGTTTGTTAACGTAAGTTATCACGTGTTTCAAAAATCTTAATTATTAATATACGTCTGCCAAAATTAATACTACAAATGAAGATTAATGAAACGATGTCGTTTAATAACAAAATTAAAATGACGTTGTTGTTTAAAAATGACATAAATCAGATTACGTAAACTTTATACTTTAATTTTAATTTTTTTCCTTCATTTTTAGTTTGTTCTCTCGACGCCTTCACCCTTTGATTTTTATATTACGCATCCCCGATATCTTCACACAAAGAGTATCAAGGGAACGAATTAAAAATGAAGAATTTAATGGTACAATATATTGTAACACGGGAATAGTTTGGGGTGTTAAAAAAACAAATAGAAAATAAATGACTGAGGGGTAATTGAAACAAAAGATCTAATCCTTTACTAAAAATCTACATAAATATATAGATTAGATTTAATAAATAAGATTAAAAGTGGTTAATTGCAATAAGAGGACCTGATTTCTTACTAAAGAGAGTCTAAAGTCTAAGTTTTGATGCTTGACTAAGAGAGTTGTAATGATTGACCAAACAAACAAAAGAGTTGCTTGACCAAGACCCAAAGGAAAGTAAGACACGGCCACCGTTATTAAGCGCCTACCAGCCCTGATTTTCAGGTATATGAACTCAATTCACCGTCACATCCTTAAATTCTTTAGCAAAAGGTTAGAATTTTCTCTTAATATTTATTTAAAAATTTTAAATTAAAAATTACCATTATTATATTTTAAAGTTTTTAAAAATAATACTGATAATAGTAATACTCTAAATTAAAAAAATAAATAATTTTTTCATAATTTTTAATATATGAGAAATAAATTTAGTTTATATCACATCACTACCAAATAATTTAAACTTAATAAAAAATAATCTTTAATAAGTATTATTTTCGGGTATAATGAATATTATTCTATCTTATTTTAACGTTCTAAAATTTAGAAATTGGTAATAAACAAGATTGTAAAACATATTAGCTCGTAAAAATTAGATCACGAACAACATTTAGTAGAAATTTTGTTGAGATGCGAAGTTTGAAGAAGTGCCTGTTTAGATAGGCTTATACCAGTAGAGCTTTTGTTAGTAAAATTTTTTTAAGAGCTTTATTTTAACTTTTAAAAAAGTCATTTCTATTTAAAAAGTGTTTTTAAATTTTACGACCAAACACTCTTTTAAAAAAAATAACTTTTACGGTAAAAAAAGTACTTTTTTACTTTCCAAAAGTTGAACCAAATAAGCACAGAGTCTAATATTGCGAATATAATTTTTTCAATTTTAAAGTCAATATCAGGATTAATATAAAATATATAGTGTATTTTTAAAATAATACTATGTCGGCCGGTTGGTTAAGCAATCGTAGTTCACGTGGCCACCTCCTATAGATATGGACATGTGAAGCAATCGTCATTCTAAATGGTCCCGTACATAAAATATAGTGTACTTTTAAAATAATACTATCTTGAGTAACTAAGCACAGCCATCTTTGAAAATCAAACAAGCTCTTATTGGGTCTCTTTCAAGTTTGTCTTGTCAACAAACTTTGGTTTAACATATTAAAAGCAGCCAAGCAGCCGTCATGGTTAAGTAAGGAAATTTGGATGACAAGTTATATAAGAATTCTCGGTTAATTTTAATACGAGATATAATATATAACTATCTGATTTGACTGTGGAGGCCTGGAAAGGATCGTAATGTAATATATAGTATATATCTTATTACGTACTTAGGATCATATATAAAAGAGTTAAAAATGAAGAAAATGAAGAATATTTGATTTCAATTCCATCTCTGATTTCAATGTCGTTTCTGAGTTCCAAACGATCATGAATTTTTTGGGACCTTTACGGAAAGTATTTACCGATACGAGGTTTAAGTCTTTCTAGAGTTTTCTTAATTCATAAGCTCTCTTAACCAGTCAGAGAACCGTATGCTTATGATTGCTATGAACAACTGTAGAAGACCTTAATCTTTATAGCTTCCTAATTAGATTTTTCCATCACGAGGCCAATATATACCTAGTCTATATTAATAGGATCCATTTTTTACCCGAACTTCGATCTATTGACTTAGATTATTTATTGAGTCACTTTATTACTCTTATCTTGATCAAATTATATACCTTAATCGATAATTTATTTAAAAACTAAAATTACAATTAATGGTTGTTCACGGGGATAAGAAAGTCTAACACGTGATGCATTTGATTACTAATTGAAATTGCTGTTATTTGAATTGTTTTGAATTCTTAGTCAACGAGAGTGTGCTGAATAATTAATTGTCCATGTTTTCAACATTCAGGAGTATTAAACTAAAATCATGATCGTAGTCTCATCAGTTGCCATGCTCCAAGTAACTGGCGTGCTGGACTCTACATTTTCATATATAAAGATGTTCTTAGCTACTTCACAACTCAACAAGTTGGGATCATTCAAAGAAAATCCCAGAAAGCAAGTTTTTAGCACAGTTGTTGCAGCTCTTTCTCTGCAAAGATGGGTTCTTTATCGATCTGCTCTTCTAAATTGGGATCACAAACATTTTCACCTTCTATAATGGGAACTCCAGTTCTGTCCTCATCAAAACTTGGAGGTCCAGCTTTTAGCGTCTCTATCCCCAGTCATGCAACTACTCATCGCCTTCCAGTGAAGGTGTGTTGCAGAGCAACATCTGAAGCTGATAGTACCCCGAAGAAGACGATTCCAGGGCCAATGAAGCTGCCTTTTATAGGGAACTTGTACAATTTGGTGGGTTCACCGCCTCACCATGCTCTGAGAGACCTTGCCAAGCAACATGGGCCACTTATGCATGTGCAGCTCGGAGAGATCTCTGCAGTTGTTGTGTCTTCGGCTGAGTTAGCTGAAGAAGTGTTGAAGACACACGAGCTGTCCTTTGCACAGAGGCCTAATGTTCTAGCCTCTAGCATCATGACCTATGGTGGTCAAGACCTTGTCTTTTCTCCTTATGGTGATTACTGGAAGCAAATGAGAAAAATTTGTGTGACAGAAATGTTGAGTCCTAGGAAGGTTCAATCTTTCTCTTCGGTTCGCCACGAAGAGGTTGCGAATCTCCTCGAATTCGTTCGAGCTTCTGCTGGAAAGCCATTTGATTTCACAGAAAGGGTGTTCTTGTACACCAACAAAGTTACCTGTAGAACAGCATTTGGCAATACTTGCTCGGAGGAGTTACAAGATGCAGTGCTTGAGGGGTTGAGGAAGGCCACAGCTTTGGCAGGAGGATTTGACCTGGCTGATTTGTTCCCATCATTGGAGTTCGTTCAAGGACTTAGTGGGATAAAATCTAAACTTGAACGTATTCAAGAAAAGATGACCAGGTTACTGGATCAAATCATACAAGACCATAAAGAGGAACTGATGAACTCAAAAAACGGTACTGCTGACGCAGAAGATGATGATCTCGTTAATGTTCTTCTGAAATCTCAAGAGGGTGGCAATTTGAAGTGTCCCATTACTACTACCAGCTTGAAAGCTGTCATCTTGGTTAGTTTCCTCTTATCAGATTATCGATTTTCTAGTCCTTTTCTCAGTTGAATCTTAACTTCTGACACACTTAAATGCAGGATATGTTTGTGGCTGGGACTGATACTTCGTCACTGACAGTAGAGTGGACGATGTCTGAAATGATGAGAAATCCAAGAGTTTTGAAAAAAGCACAAGCTGAAGTGAGACGAGTCTTCAAGGGAAAGGAAAAGATCACAGACGAAGATGTTCAGCAATTGTCCTACTTGAAGCTAGTGATCAAAGAAGCTCTGAGGCTACACCCACCAGCACCATTGTTGCTCCCAAGAGAGACCAGAGAAGCTTGTGTGATTGATGGGTATGAAATCCCAGAGAAAACCAAATTGATGGTGAATGCCTACTCTATTGGAAGAGACCCCAAGTACTGGCGTAAACCTCTGAGCTTTATGCCAGAGAGGTTCGAAGATAGCTCAGTTGATTTCAGAGGACTTCACTTTCAGTACCTTCCATTTGGAGCTGGAAGGAGGATTTGTCCTGGCATAACCTTTGGAATGGCTAACATTGAGCTTCCCATTGCTCAATTACTGTATCATTTTGACTGGAAATTGCCAGAAGGAACAACACCAGAGAACTTGGACATGACTGAAGGCTCTGGAGCTACAATTGGAAGAAAGGAGACGTTGTATTTGGTTCCCACTCCTCACATATTTTCACACGACGAGTCCAACCAATCCATGGAGACCATGGAAGTTCTGAATTAAATGAGCTCAAATCATGTATTATTTTTCCATTTTTTATCTATTAGCTCTCTGTTAATGATACATAAAAGTTCTGGAAGATAAATACTGGAATAACTCCATTCTTCTTGTATCAGATACTTTAGGTTATAATGTAACCAATTCAATCCAAAGATGGTACTTGAATCTCCAACACTGAAGCTAAAAAGATGAGCACGCACTTGACAAAATCAATATATTTGTCTAAGCAGTGAGTCAATAACTCATTCGTATATTGATTGACTTTCGGATTAGACTCGGACTTAAAGGGGTTAACTTGAAGACTAACTCAAAAGATTGAACAGTCTAAAAAGGTTTTTTTTTAAACGATCTTATTCTAATTTAAAAATGATTATGACTGAATTAGTATATTTAGCCAAACACTAAGTTCATAACTCGTTAGCAAATTGATTAACATTTGGAAAATATTCAACGACCGGAATTTCTTTCCCTTGAAGCAATGTCATTTTGGTTTAACTGTCTAAAATAACGTCGTTTTGATATGTAAGTTTAAGAATCTATTACAGTAAAACCATATTATCTTAAGATTATCCGAGTTAGGACCATGTAACTTAAATCTAACCAAACTTTAAATCAAACTTTTAAAATATAAAACTTGCAATTAGTCAGTTGAATTAATCCTTTAAAAAAGATTCTAGGCAGACAAATGATGACACACAACAAAGTTCAAAGTTAAGGGGCACGACAAAATGGGGGGAGTAGTTGTTATTGGACTCCAAGATGGAGTATAAGAAACGTTGTATGAATGAAGTCAAAAGTGTTGCCTAATATTCTAATCACAACTATTATCCAATGACCAATAATAATATTAACAACTCCATATTTGTTTGTCCTTATTTGCTTAGTTCAATGACTTAGTCGATTCACTGACTTTGGTTCAGATTTGGTTCATTTTCTTCCAAGCCAAAGCAATACTTAAAGAATTCCCACGAGAGACCCATTTTCAGACGGAGGCGGCCTTTGTTTGTTCCATTGGTCATAACATCAAATATTAAACAGAGCATGACAAAGTTTACTAAAGAATTACTAAAGAACATTGAACAAACTACTACCTTCCATTGTACAAAACTCGTATGTCAGCTTGAAAATACAAAAGCTTTTACGTGGATTCAGAGAACATTATTTGAACCCTTCGACCAAAAGAAGGGAAGATAAAGAACATAAATTACAATGTGTATGCAATAATTTGTATTCCCTATCTAAGAAGAAGCCTATGTATAGAGCATTTACAAGATCAATACAATACATCAGGAGTTATGTTTTACTCTGTCAAAATTGGACCTCCTAAAAATGCAATCCCATGAAGGAACGACACATAGTAAGGCATATAATGCTTCAGATTACAGAGATAACTTGGATTATGGAAGTCATAGGCTAGGCAGCAACAGGAAATTTGCCTTTCTGTATAGGTGGGGACTGAAAGCTATCACCAATTATGCAATTGAACGGTTAAGCTTTTAACCACAGGATGATATTCTGTATGCATATACTTTTTAGCTTTCTCTGAACCAGGCTGTTCGAGCCACTCGTCATACAAGCATTTAACTGTAGGATTATCAAAAGGATCTGCAACCAAAACCTACAAATACAAAATTGAACAAACAGTCAAAACCATATAACTTCTATGATAATGCAAGGACAACGAAAACAAGCATAAGGATAGAATTAGAAAAAGGTATAGGCGGATCAGGCAAGCACATAGCAGATCATTCTGTATCTTTTAACTCAAGGCCATTTTGACAATCAAATGACCGTAGTCATGTGAAGCATTGTGCATTCAAAACCTCTAATAGACATTGAATCCATAAATCAGTATGGAACACCTCTCCTACATGGTCATCAGAAAATGTTTTAATATTACACAATACAACAAACAAATGCCGTGGAACTTGCAATCTCCAAGAACCAAAGTACATGAGCTCCTCAGATAAATCAACTAGTTAAACCAGCAGATAAGTGATCAACTTGCATATCTTCTATGATAAGATGTTCGAATGTCAAAAAGTTCAGCATAAGCACATAGGGAACGTAAAGACATGAAATTAGAACAGTAATAACAGCACGTTCCACAGTATTTATACCAGTACAAGATTAAGTTTCAAAGAAATAAGAGACCATTAAATTCAAGAGAGGCTTACATTTTCCATATAAACAGTTTCTAACAATTGAATCAAATCCTTTGGGGATTGTCCTGGCTTTGGTTTGATTTGACCTCCACCATTCAAACAACCTGCTTAAACAAAAATATAGATGGTTACGACTCATGTGGAGTAATTCATCCAAGAAAGTTTGCAAGCAAGTGCATGTGACAGAAAAGAAACCTGATGGACATGCCATGACTTCCACGAAATGATAGTCACATTTCCGCATTTTGACTTTCCTTACAACATTTTGCAGGTTCTGGAAGCCATAACATTGGGCAAATTTCAACACAACTTTTCCATCTACCTGCAGTACAAGATGTACAAGATGATTCATGACAACGTTCATGAGTACAACCAGCTACCTGTGAGTATCTCTTAAATATAAAATTCAGGTGGCAAAGAGTACCACATCATGTTGTATACAGGAGCTTCACATTATAACTGTAGGCTAAACTTTAGGCTTATATTCACATCAATGAGGAAAGGGAAAGGCTTGGGTAGGAAAACTAACTCAGATCCTTCCATCTCCAGCTAATCATGCACAAATCAACAACTAACTATACTTCTAGATAACATGCAAAAATAGTTAGGAAATGATGGAAAGACAGAATTAAAGAGAATGTCTTACTTCAAGAATCACTTCACGGAAGTCAGTATTCCTTATAGTCTTGAAGGGCAATGGACCTTTGACTTCAATTCCAAATAGTGATTTAGCAGCACGCCGAAATACTGTTTCCACATAGCCACCAGAACTTCCAAGCACTCCATATAGATGTCCCTCTTCATCGACATTTGTCAACCTGCAGGGAATGTCACCAAACATCATTTCTTGACAGACACTTCCAGGATACATGTATGGAAACAATTCTTAAGAATAACTGAGAGACCTTACATTTTATCAAGAGAAGATTCATCTAGAGCCTCAAAATCTACGGACCTTAACTGCAAAAGTTGACCAAAATTACTTATCATTCAGAATATAGCTTTTAAGTGGAGAGATCACAGAAATCACAAGGATTTAACAAATTGCTTTACCTTAATCAAGTCTAATACTTCTCCAGTCGTCAAAACTGAATCTACCTCTGGAAGTTTAATACCAGATTCTGCTTCAAAAATAAAGTCATCTCGTGCAGCCTCAAGCTTCTTATCATAACAAGGCATCACAGTCACGTGGTAAATCTCATCTGGCCTAGTAATTAGTTTTCATCCATTAGAATTTAAATTTTTCACATACTGCATTCAACAACATTCATATATGTCTATAGTGCTTTAGGAAGTAACATAAGTTATCAAAGTATAACTTGAGCCTATCACAGACTCGGTTAAAAGTTTTAATCAGTTGCTCTTGTCGAAAGGACAAGAATTAGAAGATTCAAAAAGTTATGCTTGATGAAAAATCATTAAGAAATGAACATAAAAAAAAAATGGAAAGAAAAGATTAGGTTGTATCATTACTGAAGACCAATTTTATGGCATAAGTGATGCTTGATGGCAGCACCAACTGTTTGCTGAGGACTCTTGACAGATGAAATGTAAGGTAAAATATAGGATCCTAGTTGCTTTTCAGCATAGCATATCCAACCTACAATTACAAAAGGATGAAAAGGTCAAGCAGCTCTCATTAAAACATTTTCACTCTATAATCCCAGTTATTTCACAACATTTTAAGAATGTCACAGCATATTTGTATTTGTTTTTACACAGTTTTTTCAAGCTCTCTCCAACCATCTGCTCTTGAAGTCACACAAAGAGGGTTATCGTTCCCTTTTTTTTCAGGAATGGGGGTATTATGCTAGGGGACAAAACAAACCTGGACATGCCGAAGAAAGCATTGGTAATGATGGCCTAGCTTTTTCATCCTCGACTGACTGACTTTCTTTGTATCGACTAATGAACTCATTGCAAGTTTCAATAAGTGTCACGTCTCTGCTGCAACTTGTATCAAATATCGCCTTTACTCCCAGGGATTTGAAAAATGTTGTGAGCTTTTTAAAAACCTGAAAGTTGAAAAGACTAGCATATTAAAAATGCATGACTCCACATTTGAAGGACATCATTTCATCCTCTAGTATACGCAGCATCAATAAGAAAGCCCCATTAGTACCTGAATTGGAGAAATGCCAAAATAGACTGCAAAGGAAGCTCTTGACTGAGGAGACAAGGAAACAACAACAGCTTTTCCTTTATTGATGTTAGCAAGGAACTCATCCAAACCTTGTTTTTCAAGCATGACTGTCTCCGCTGATGTTATGCATCCACTGCAATGTCAGGAAAATAATTCAACCCTTTTGTTTCATTAGCAATGCAAAACCGACCAATTATTTGCAAAATGTAGACTAATCACATTAATTAAAAGACTGGTAACGATCCTGCCGACATGACTATGCAAGTACATTCTGTCGGTAACCATTAAAAATTTTACCATTATCTTCGTGTTATCATTACAGAGAGCATTGAAAGCCCTAGTAACAAGACTATAGACAGTAGCCAAACTCAAGTCGCAAATTTATTGCAAAAAAAAAAAAAGAAAAGCTAATTAAGCATATATAAGCATCTTATCACCTAATCATTGAATAGAATGGTGGCAGAACTTGTGGGAAATTAAACCAACAATTAACAAGTACCCAACATAGATTAATCAACACACAGAAGGAATCCTCATAAAAAGACGGCAACTTTGGCAATTAAGAACAAGAAACACTGAATTATCGGATATTAAATTATACATAAAAATAAAATTACCTGCAAGCCAAGCAATCCTTCAGAGAAATTTTAACTGGTTCAGTTTGCTGTTTATTATCTACTGAAACCTACACCAGCCAGGGCAAACCAAACAAAAAAGAACCAAAGGCAAAAAAAGTTCATACGAAATTGAAACCATAAAAAGTAAAAACCGAGAACTAACAACTTCATAGAAAGAAACTCTTTTAATAACAGTCGAAGGCAAAAACCTGAGGCCTAGCGGGCTTCTTGAGGGTGGAATTGGAGTTGAGAGAAACGACGCATGTCTGCGACGGTGCTATGAAGTCGCTGAGATCTCCAATTCTCAGTGCCGGCGAGAACTTCTCCGACATCTCTTCGGCGATCGGAAACCAATAGCAGCTTCTCCGATGTTAGGGTTTATATTGAAGAAAAATGGATAGGCGGTGGCGTATTTCTGTTCATTGACCCTTTTTCAGCGTATTTTCGGCAAAATAAAAGTCAAGAATAGGGAAATAAAAGGGGAGAAGAGAATGCGTGTGGGAGGTTGTAGAGTGGACATGACAAGTATCCAATAAGATCTTTTGACTTTCTGTTCATCCAATCAGATGCCGATTATATTTACAGTGGCCTTTTAAGAGGCACGTGTCCGCCACGAGTCACTAGCGACGGCTGTCACTTTTACTGTTTTCTTCTAAATTCTAATACGGTGCTGCCTTATAAGAAAGTTAAAACAACAAAAGTAAAATAAGTGATCTATTCCGATAAATTAGGAGTTTTAACTTTTTTATAAATATGCTTATTTTTGAATAGAGATATTAAAAAAGATCCGGTTCACTTGACCTGACCCAACTTAACCAGATTTTAGCTCAAGTTGATTGAGCCATGAGCCGACTATAGTCGGCTGGACTGGGCTATGAGCTAAGATCCAGTAAGTTATGGACCGGGCTGATCTACTCGTGACTCGACCGTTACTTTTAAAATGATGTCTTTTTTAAAAAAATAACGGGTAGTCTGAGATTAGACTCAACCCGGTCCAATAACATCTCTATTTTTGAACTTTATTATATTTCTTATTTAAAATTTTTTTATTAAAACTGATTGTTAATTAATAAAAAAACATATGATAATGTTAAGTATTTTAGAATGTGATTTTTAGTCAATGCAAGTTACAAAATATATATAATTACTAAAACTCATTACAACTCTAATAGCTTATGATTATTTTAATCTAATTATAATTTCTTGAAAATAATAAAAATAAGTTTTATTTAATAACATGTTTTAAATAATTTTAATATTTTAAACATTAAAAGAACCTAAAAAGAGGCTTTTGCATCTTTTATCTTACTAAATATTCCCCCTCTCAATCTCCTATTTTTCACTTCCATAAACAAACTATTTCTATATGTTCTACCACTAATCACTTTTAACATAATTCTGCATTCATTTTACTTTCTATGATAACAACAATAACTATGTAAAAATTTTACTGAGACCATGGTTTGTAGAAATAACAACTTAGTAAAATTTCAACATTTAGTCCGTTCATTTGAAATCGGGCCAAATCGGGCTTAAACTATCATCTCTAACTAGATATAGACTATTCTTTTATTTTGGTTACCTACGAGATGTCCTAAACAGGTCCTAATTATGAGAAAACATCTTTAAGTCATCTACACTTAGACTAATCTCTGCTCGAGCCTGGTAGATCCCTTGCAGGAGGCAAAACTCTAGCCCTAAGTTTTAAACGGCTGAATACATGAGGAAAGTTTGAACCCGCGACCTCACTTAAACCAAAAGAGCCCTGCGCCTTGGGGTTAGATATAGACTATTCTTATTGTATTAAACGAAGTATCAACTTCAAACGGATTGATTCTAAAGGAAAAACAGCTAGTTATACACATAACAAAAGCTCACTTCATTCTAAACATGGCAAGAGTATTTGTAAGAAAGCACCAGGTTACAGATTACACAGGCTAGAGAACTCTGTCAATACTAAACACTAAGGCACATTCAGGGTTCCAATATTTGTATGACATAAGGCTATTTTCAGGAAATCTACTAAACACTAAGGCACATTCAGGGTTCCAATATTTGTATGACATAACGTTATTTTCAGGAAATCTACCACCTTCCACCGTTTTTAAACTTGTAGCCGCTGTACAACCGGAAGAGGCTAAAGGCGGACACGCACGAAAGGACCACTGTGCCGAGACTAGCCAACAATGCACTTGCTATTCCTCCCCCAACTTGGTTGCAGAATTTCCCATACAGGTTGCATACTTTCATCCATTGCAGCTCAGGCTGTCCCAACTTTGCTAATACTGCTGATTGTGCAGCAGCTGCCACCGCAGCAACCGTCAGGTAGGCGATTAACTACAGAGATGGAGATGGTTCAATCATATTAAATATGTAACAATCTTCAGTTGTACTAAACTTGAACTTGCTATGAACAAGTTCATGTGTTTCTGCAATTAGTTCATTCATCTTCAAACAAGTTGTGTAATAAGTTTGATCACTTGTAATCAATCATGCAAGCTGGCTGGAGCCCCTTAATTGTAACTTTATCAGGAAGACAAAATCTGCCAGAAATCATTTCATGAAATTATAATTTCAATTCAACCAGTTGTTCATTCAGTCTTCATCATGTATTAATTGTTATAAATTCCTAACTGCTCTGATAATAAAATACATTGGGACCATTAAGGTGTCAAAATACAATCCAAGTTTAGTAAATTTTGAAGTAACGAATGGAAAACACTGGCATTGACTGGTAACCACAAGAATGAGACACTTCAGAGGTATCAATGCTAGCTGTGGGCTACAGCTCACCTAATTTGAACAGAAGACAAGAAACTGGAGTCAGCCACAAAGATCAGATTCTTTTGAACAGAAGACCAGAAACTTGGATTCAGCTTCAAAAGAATCTGATCTTTGTGAACACCGTTAAGACACAGAAGACAGACATTTTCTCTATCAATTTTGTTTCTGTGTCGATTAAGACATCTGTACAATTCCTTTTCACTTCCACCATACAACTTAACCCAAATTTTAACAGACTTACCCAAGCATGGCAATCAGTCGGACCAAGCCCATTTAAGGCTCAATCGATAATATGACTGTCAAAAAATAGGTTTCAAATTAAATCAGTTTTGGACAATTCGGATAAAGAGAAAAATTTGGTAATTCTGAATTGGTTTGAAACTAAATTTTTTTTTTTTTACCAAGCTGATCCGAAATCGAACCAGATTAGAAAATACCCAACCTGATTCGAAACCGATTTTAACTAATAACAAAGGGCCATTAAATTGTACCATCTTCTTCCCATTTCTTGCCATAAAGAAAAAAGGGCAAAAAAAGAAAAAAGACACTTCAAATCAAAATTCAAAATTACGTAAAATAATTTTTTTGTATTTTTAAATTCAGATCGGGCAATTTTAATCAGTTTTAAATGTTCGATACTGACCAATTTTAAAAATTCGAACATTTTGTCTGATTAAGTCAACCCAGATTTAGATTTGATTTTAATTCGGAAAAAAATCGGTCAAACCCAGTTTAAATTCGATCAAAAAATCTAAATTGTATCTGATTTTTCTTGATCAAACAAAGTCGGGTTATCAGTTCGGACGAAATTTTGTGAGGCCTAACCGATAGCGACAGAATGAAGTCATTTTTTAAAAATCTTTTAAAATAATTATTTTTAATTTACTAATATAAATTTAATTTAATTGATTTGAAGATTTTAAAAATTAAATATTATATTAATAATATTCAGTTAATGATATTTAATTAGTTGAATATGGCTTTGTTCATAGCATGTTATTCATAACACCTGAGGTTTTTTTAAAAAATAGAACATCACAGTGAATTCTGTTGTTTTGCATGCAAGTATCATTTAGCACATACCTGATCTCCAGAGAAGATGATCCAAGCTAAGGGCTTGCTAAAGAGTACACTTCCTCTAACCATCCCAACAACACAACGCACCGCTTGAACCAACGAGTAGACAGCAGCTATCCCATTGGCTATCACCAGAAAACTGCAAGATGACGAGAAAAATGAAAACTTGAAAGAGAAAATTTTGAGTTTCAGGGAAATTGAAAATACAGAAGTTGGGGATCTTACACCAGAGCTTTCATGTCAGTGAATTTAGCTTTCTTTGGAATTGTGAAGATTTCTCTAACTTGAGTGTCTGTTCCTACAAGAACAGCAGCAGCAACTCCTGAAACACAAATCAAACACCTCAAAACAATCTCTGCAATCCTCACCCTCTTATCAATCACCTTCAAGCTCGTACCATGATATACCGGTACATTTCCTGGACTAACACCAACACTCAAATAACTCATTTTCTTGTCTTTCTTTCTTCTTTTCTCTTCTGAAACACTAGACGGAAGAGGGAAAAGAAAAAAGAGTTGGGAGCCCAAGGGTGACAAGGAACTACGCGCCTATCAAAGTCCCACTACTTAAAAAGAAGCCCCACAAGAACAAGATCTGTCCTTTGTGGCTTTAGTTTCTCTCGTTAGGAGATGGGTGTGGTCGGCAGGAGAGAATGGGAACGAATATAGAAGAATATATATTATAATTATAATTATAACGGTTGGTTAAAAAGAAAGAATGATTATTATTATTATTGATTTTGTTTGATTTGTAAAATATATTAAAAAATAAAAATTTATTTTTAATTAATTATAATGTAATTAATTAATTAATAATAATATTTAATTAATTATATTTTAATTAATTAATTATAATATTTTAATTAATGTATAATTATATTTTAATTAACTGCTTATATTTTAATTAATTATAATGTAATTAATTAAAATATTGTAATTAATTATATTATAATTAATCAATTACAATATAATATAATTAATTACAATTCATTCATTAATTAATGAATTATATTTTAATTAATTATATTATAATTAATTATAGTATAATTAATTAATGAATGAATTGTAATTTATTTAATTATATTGTAATTGATTAATTATAATATAATTGATTACAATATTTTGGTTAATGAATGAATTATATTTTAATTAATTATATTATACTTAATTAATTAATTAATCAATTAAATTAATTAATTACAATTAATTAATTATAATTTATTTGTTTATTTAATTATAATTAATTTGTTTATTATAATCAATTAATTATATTATAATTAATTAATTAAAATATTTTAATTAATTAATTTAGTATATTATAATTAATTATATTTTAGTTGACGAATTTATGAAGAGATTAATTATTTAATTTCTCAAACCATAAATATATCAAGTAATAATTTCTATTCCTCTGTGTTATAAAAGATATGGATCAATATTTAAAATAGATGAATAAAATTACTATTCATTTAATTATAATTTCTTACTAAATATGTAATTTTTATTCCTTAGTCATACTTTTATTTTCATACCTATTAGCCAAGCATACCCATAACATTTATAGAAGGTATGTGCAAGTCTGATAGGCTGCCAAATGGTCAAAATGCATGAGCCCGTACAGAAAACAACAGTAAGAGGAGAGTTAATGAATGTGACTCATTCAGTACTAATGTAAGAGAAAGTAATAAAACCCTACTCCTAGCAGTTTAGAGCTCGTTGCTTGTCCCAAGAAGAGTGTCAGATAAGGTGAGAGCCATCTTAACTTTTTTTTTTTGGGTTGGACTACTCATAACATCGGAAGATTTCATTTGAAGAATTGAAATCCTCTGTAATTACTCTTTTTTTTTTATTACATTAGGTATCTCAATTTAGTCGGACTAATTTTAAACCTCTAAGATTTCACTCTAAGAACCTTAGAGGATGTAAATCTGGAATTTCAAGACCTTTCAAGTTCTTACGTAACCTGTACACTTCTACGCACAAAGAGTCGTTACATACTTGATTGGTCAACTGCTGATTGATCGCTGTCCCCCTACTCAGCATCAGGTTCCCAGCAGCATCAGGTTCCCTTGTAGCTTCAACTCCCACACTACCGCTGGAAGCGAGACGTCCGTAATTGATCCGATCAAGGAGCTGTGCTCAAGGGGCTAGAGGATCATCAATAGGACAAATTTCCCATTTCTCCTCTTTTGGCATGACTCGAACTCAAGACCTCCTGTAAAGGAGAGCCTTAAATAAGGAGCTGAATCCATTAGACCACTCATCGTTGTCCCTCTATAGCCACTCTTACTTCTGTTCTACGTAATCTTAGCTATATAAATGTGTAGAATCCATGTGAGACATATGTGAGTCCCATATATTTATATAGCTGAGATTACATGAAACAGAGTTGATAGAGTATAAAAGATCTAATTTCGGAACTTAAATTTGAAACCTTAAAATTTTTCAGGTTATTATGTAATCTCAATATTTTTACGTATAAGGAGTTATTACATATTGATTGGTCAATTATTAATCAATCATTGACCCTGTTTATTATCAAGTTCTTATAAGCCCCAAATTTTTTAATAGTCTCAACTCTCACACTGTTATTAAAAATAAAACATTCGTAATTGATCCAAACAAAAAGTATACCTAAGAGATTAAAAGATCATCAACAAAAGAAACTCTTTCTCCCTCTGTCTTTATAATAACTCGAAGTCACAACTTTCTATAAAAGAAAAATTTAAGTAAAAACTTGAAACTAATTACACCACTCTATTTTGTCAGAGCCATCTCAACTCTTTGGTTAATTGAAGGTGGACCATTTCATGCTTCCGTGCCAGTGAACAGTGTACTTAGAAGAAAGTGAGAACTTAACTCGCATACACTTGTAAGTGGCAAGGAAATGATGAAGGTTGAAGCTGAAGCAAGGAGCCGTGGCAGTGAATAAAAAGAGGATTTTAAAGTTGCTGGCTTTCTTACACTTGATGCGGGGCACTGGCAAGTAGGTCGAGTGGTGATTTCACGTGATATATTTGTACGTGTCATCTATGCTTTTCGTATACCATAAAATTAGGGATGATAATTTTGACCCGATACATTTTTAACCCGAATTTAACGAGCCGTAAGCGAGCTATGAGCCGACCATGATCTGCCAGCCCGAGCCGTGACCCGCCTTGAATGAGGCCGGGTTGGGCCTAGCAGAGGTCGGCCTGGGCCCAGCCCGGCCCATTGTCATGTCTACATCAAACCTTTCCAATAATCCCAATCGACTGGTCTAATTTAGGCTTGGTAAAATCAGTCCGGTCCGAACCGGTTCAATCTTGCATAAAGTCTACGAATTTGACTAAAGTTGATCAGATTTCGGGTTGTGAATAAGAAGTTGGATAGGATAATTAATCTTGTAGCTGTGACATGCCACCTAAAATACCAAGGATGGCAAAGCTTAGTGGAAGAATCAGCGACTACCTAATTCACTATTTGCATAATAGACAATAATAAGAATCAATTAGAGGCATCACTGAAGTGTCATTTTCGTGAAAAAGCTCATTCACTATTTTTAGAATTTAGAATTTTGCTTTTTCTTTTTAACATATTTCCTTTTTGCAGATTTAAGTTGCACGTCAAAATCGTCAAGGATGTCTTAGACATGGATTACAACTAGTGGAGTATTACAGTCTTCTATTTGTTCTATATCTCTTATCTCCTGGTTTTCGATTTGTCGAACAGTTGTAGTGAGAGTCAACGTGTTAGCCACTCAATTTGATAATACTTAAAATATTTAGAAGTGAGCTCATTTGTATCACTGTCCATATCGAAGATTTGAATTTCGTACTGTATTTACCGAAAAACGGTAAAAATTTATGTTTAAAAATTCTTGTCATAAATACCAGTCGATTTTGCCTGTAACAATCAATATCGACCGGTATTTAAAATACCAGCCAATACCGTAAATTTTTAAAAATAGAAGGACCTTTTAGTAAAATTTTCATTCGCCCGTCCCTCCCCTTTCAAACATTTTTTTAGTTAACTATTTATTTCAATTTTTATTGTGATTTTTAACTTTATTTTTAAAATAAAATAAATATTTTTATTACTCATAATAATGATACATTAAATAAAATTTTAAAATAAAATTTTAATTAAATTTATTTTAATTTTTTATATAATATTTATTAATAAAGTATTAATAAAATTTATTTTATTTTTAAAATAAAATTTAGTATTTAGTATTTATAAACTAATATTTTTAAATATATTTTAATTATTAAATCAAATTTTATTTATATTTTATATATTTTAAAAATATAACAATTAATTTTACAAATTTAATTTAAATGAAGTTATTTACAATTTTATTAATAATTAATTTTAATTAACTAAATATGTAATATTAAATTAAAATTGTTTAAATTCTTATTAATAATTAATATATTAAATAATTAAATAATATTTAATTAATAGTAAATTAAATAATATATGTTTTTGTTTCATATTTCACTTCTAATTGATTGTACTCTTATTGCAAATTGTAATAATTAGAAAGTTAAAGATGTTTATTATTTTTTTATTTGATGCTTTAATGTAATTATTATTTATTATATGATAAAATTGCAATATTTCAAATATTTTTTATTGTTCTTAATTTTATACTTATATGATAATAATTGTCTTTTTTTCATATTAATTGTAATTATTATTTATTATTATGATTTTTGGAAACATAATTGATGTAAACTTATAAACTATACAATAAAATTATATAATATGACAATAAACTATTTGGCAAATTTTTAAAAAATTTACGAACTGTTTTATGAATTTAAAAAATTATTCAAAACGGTACTTAATATTGACTGATATTAGTATAATACTGTACTAAAATTTAATCCGGTACTAAATCCGATAAAGTATTCTCGACGTTGCTTCTAGGGACCATTTTAAATAACAATTTTAATTTTTAAGTAATATGGTTTGCAATAAAGAACGTCACAAGTACTATAATATTAAATTCTGAAAGCTGTAATGACAAAGACATAAGAAAAAGATGTAGAAGGACATGTGTCAAACAAGACTAGAGGCATACCATCGAAGACAGTGACCATGAATATGTTTTAGTTTTTACTCTTGCTAAAAACACCATTAGGACAGTTTTATGGGCAGTATGGACCGGCATTTATAGTCATCAAATTTGTCTAAAATACCTTTAGATAGTAATAAATAATTTAGATATTATTAACCTTAATAATTATGGTTAGTTATATTGAAAATGCTGAATTTTTCATTTTTATATTTTTAAAATTATAACTTATTTGTTTAAAATATTATTTAATTATTTGATTATATTATATATTTTTTAAATAATATTATATTGAAATTTTTTAATTTATAAATTTTAACAAATATTATTTTAATGACTCGATTTAAATTTTTTAAAGTGACTTTCAAATTTAAAATAAATCTGAAATTTATTTAACTAGAAATTTAATCATCACGTTGATTAGCTAAAAGGTATGTGGTTAACTAGCAGTTGCTTTTTCAACAAATTAGTTAGCTTAATCCCCAAATCATTTATTATCCTTTGACTTAAACCTAATCAAGTTGAAACTGCTCAACG
>JAOTAY010000189.1:3573775-3598144 GCA_025629805.1 Erythroxylum baracoense | reverse complement strand
CTATTGACAAAAACCCTACTGATATAAGCTCAACCAAACAGGCACTTAGAGGTGGTAATAAGAATGAAAATTAATATAGTGATTAATAAAAATGGATATTATCATTATAATTATGATGGTTGATTAAGAGGAAGAAATGATTACCGTTAGCATTGATAGTAGTTGGTTTGTAAAAAATATGAAGAAATAAAAATTTTATCTATAATTAATTAATTAATTATAATGTAATTAATAAATAAATAAATAATAATTTAATTAATTATATTTTAATTAATTAATTACAATATTTTAATTAATGACAAATTATATTTTAATTAATTATAATGTAATTAATTAATTATAATATTTTAATTAATTATATCGTAACTAATTAATTAATTATATTATTTTAGTTAATTATATTTTAATTAAGTAATATTAAAAATATTTTAAAAAAAGAACCACTACTAAGGAATGAGTTTCATTCTTCTACTAAAATAGAGAGTATGGAAGATTTCCCAAAAGTGAGATATCAAACTATTGCCCCTATAATAATAATCATTAACTAACCACTCACTTTTCATTCTTTACCTATTAACACATTCTCAAATCCATCAACCAAGCACTCCTTTAATACCAATATTAATTTAAAACTCAAATATTCTGAAATTTCAAATTTTATTTTGCTTTTTAAAATTAAAACAATGACTATATATATATATTATTTTAACTAAAAAAGAAAATCAAACCGTGTTTTTATAAAGAACGAGTCTTGAGCTTATCTGAGGTAATTTTCCTGTTGTAGTGGTATGGATTTTGTTATATATCTCCTAAAAAAATTTAAAAAAATTGAAACTTGACTTTTTAATTATATATTATAGAAAAAAAAGAACATAAAATCATTTGTATATTTATATAACTTTATATTACATTTTAGAATATTGATTAATATAATGAAGAATTGACCATATTAGATTGCATTATTTTTTTATAAGGTAAGTACTAATATTTTAAAAATCGGACCGAAAGTTAAATCGATAAAATAAGACGTTAAATGTTGAATTAATATTAGACTATCGTAAAATAAGCTAAAGATTAAATAAAATTAAAGAATTTAAATTATGATCGAAAAAGATTTTTTTATTGATCAAGAATTTGAATTTTAATAAAAATATTGTTATATTAAAATTAATTATTTTTTAGTTTATAAAAAATTATTAATTTACAAAATGCCATTAATTAATGAAATGATTAATTTTTAACAATGAAAATTATTAAAATAAAATAAATTTAAAATAAAAATAAAAATAAAAAATAAACCGTCCAAAATTTTTACGATAAATATAAATGTTAATTTTTTTATCACACGAATAGTTAAAAACTGAATATAATCTAAACTGGAAGATAAAATATGCGACGACCCGAAATAGATTTTCTTTTTTTTTTCTATTTTTAATTATTCTTTTTTTTTAAAATTACGTACAAAATGAGAAAAAGAGAATAATACACACCCCCTTATAGATTCTCTTGATCTTCTCTTCTCCTCCTCAGTTCCATTTATTTTCCTTCCGTTTCCTCCAGTTTCCTTCACTTTCTCTTTCCTTCCCTCTCTACAAAACAGAACTTTTCTTTTCTGCTTTCCCAAACAAAACCCACATATAAAGCCAAACCCTTTTCTAGTTTCTTCTTTCTCTATATATTCATGTAGATCTCGCCATTTCTTGCCTCCTCTCTCTACTCTGTTTGCCTCTTTTTCTCTCTTTCTAAAGCTTTGGTCTTTGATTGTATACGTAGTTTTGGTTGGGTAATTTGGTGAAAAGAGAGTGTTGAGGAATTGGGGAGGTATTGTATTCAAATGGGTTCTCTTCCACCACCTGAACTGAGCTTGGATTTCAGGCCAACTTTTGTTCCTAAGACCGTAAGCGACTTTCTTAAGGAGTTGTCGGTGATCGGAGATGTCTCCGACAAGGTTTCTAGAGTTGATGGTTTTGTGAAGGTTTTGGAAGATGAGATGAGGAAGATCGATGCGTTTAAACGCGAACTCCCTCTTTGCATGCTCCTCTTGAACGATGGTTGGTTCCTTGAACTATCGTGTTTTTAAGCAATGTAATGGAGATTTCAACAAAACGGGTTTATTCGCTCTTATTAGGTTGTTTTTGATCGGGATGAGAACTTTGGATAATAGGTTTAAATCGCCTTAATAGGTCGATTCAAAAGATTTATTTTTCCCCTTCTTTAAAGATGATTGTGAATATTGGTTCTTAATTGGATGTTTAATGGTTTGTTAGACCGATTATGTGATTTTTGATCCTGTTAGACTTTCTTTCATTGCAGCGATTCTATTTCTGAAAGAAGAGGCAATGCAATGCGCAGCATCGAAGAGTAAACCAGTGTTAGAAGAGTTCATTCCATTGAAGAAAAACTGTGATGACAATGAAAATGGTGAAATGAAGGAGGACTCTAGAGACAAGAAAAACTGGATGAGCTCTGTTCAGTTATGGAACACTGATGATCAGACATCTACTGAAAAATCCATCTTTGATTCAAAACCAAATCCCGAACTAGAGTCTAAGGTATAAACGCTAATTCGGAAACGAGTAAAATTGATGTGAAACATATCTTAAGCGTCTCAAAGTTCAAACTTTTTAATTCAACAGGAGAACTATAAAATGGAAATTGACTTTTTTTTCTTCCCTCTTTTGATTGATAGACTTCAAAGAAAGGGAATCAGTGTGGAAATGATGATGCAGTTCAGGCCTGCAAGAACAGAAATGGAGTAAGAGCACTAATTCCGTTGAAGTCTTGCTCTGTATTATCAAAGAAGCATGGTAGTGATAAAGAGGAATTACCAGTTCCTGGTCTCTCTCTTCTGACTCCTGGAATCAAGAACTTGAGGGAGGAATCCAGCTCTGCTGGTTCAAGATTCAACTGCAGTAGATCAGCTTCATCTTCTGCTCCTAATTCCCAGTCAAATATACGAAATGGACCTCAATCATCTCAGCAACAGTCTTCCAGGAAGCAGAGGAGGTGCTGGTCACCTGAGTTGCACCGGCGGTTTGTCAGTGCTTTACAGCAACTTGGAGGTTGTCAAGGTTAGTATGTTATGTCTTTTTAAACTTGAATTCGTATGCAAGTCCTGTGTTGATTGTACTTGCAAAATTTTCCATTCCGTATTGTTTTATATTTTATGAGGTATGACTCAAGTTCTATCCAAACTGATTTTTCTTTAAATTATGCAGTTGCTACTCCAAAGCAAATTAGAGAGCTTATGCAAGTTGATGGCTTGACCAATGATGAAGTAAAGAGTCATCTGCAAGTGAGTTCTTCGTTTTCTACCTTGCACTGTTGCTGTTTGATCTGGGAAAGCGTGGGAATAGTGAAAGAAAATGTTGGAATTGTTTTAACAATTTACTTTGCTTCTTACTGATGAAGATGTGAATACTTCTAATTGATGCAGAAGATTGATCGATAATGTTTAATATCTTGCAGAAGTATCGACTTCATACAAGAAGAATGCCACCAACTTCAGCTAGCTCTGCAAACCAATCTGTAGTTGTTTTGGGGGGTTTATGGATGTCCCAAGATCAATATGGTGAATCTGCAAAGGCTGCCAGTTCACAATCGGGCTCTCCCCAAGGTCCTTTCCAATTAGCAGGAAACACCGGAGGCGACAGCATGGAAGATGATGAAGATGCAAAATCTGAGGGTTACATCTGGAAAAGCCATGTTCAAAGATCGGGAAAAGATGATGTATAGGGTATATCCACCATGAATTTTGCAGATAAAATTACGCATGGGAGGATCATATGAACACAGAAATAATACTATATATTTACATAATGGAGCGGGGATCTTGAGAGTGTGATAGAGGATGTGAAATTTTGCAGGTTTAGCTTTTCTTGTGAATTGACATTGAGTTCTGTATTTTCTCGGAATTGGCATAAGAAATCTATGATGATATAATTATCATAACAAACAAACTTATCCTCATCCTATGGAAATTAACCTAATCTAATGAAACATTTGATGTATAATTTCTAGTCTGTGTGAGCTTCCGAAGAATGGTTTTTAGTAAGCTGAACAGCAGAGAATGCAGGTGGAATTAGCTAACATTCACAAGATGTCACTTTTTGAAGAAGTTGTTTGGGGACTCAGTTGATCTTTCTTTACGTTTGGTGAATTGGCTTGTGGAGAACGACGAAAAGCTGTAGAATTTTTCTTTAGCCTACCGACCACACATTCTCAAGCAGTTCCCAGAAAGCCAAAGATTAAAAAATGATTCTTGAAGCAATCCACCATCTCTGAATCTGGAATTATTTAAAGATTCCAAGTCTTCTGTCCAATTTGCTGTCTTCCAAGGCAATTAAACAGTGACTAGGAACGTTTCATCTCGTCCCATCCTGATTTGGTTGTTTCCAAAAGATTCATGAGATCAAAACTCACATCTTTTCATTCTATACTTTGTCCTTGCATTGCTAACTCTGATGGATAAGAAATCTTGTAGAGAAAAGGCAACCTTTTTTTCCTGTTCAGTATAAATTTTCTTTCTTATCTCAGGATCACATAGCAAATCAAGCAAACCTTCCAAGAAAAAGGTAACTCCAACCATAATCAACTTTCACACCTCACTCATCCTCATGCTTTGGTCACCATGACAGTAGTTGGGTTAGATAGGATTCAATGTTGGTGTTCCCTTCAAGATTCGTTGTGAACAATTAAAATTGGGGACGCTTGGTATAAAAAGTTGCATGCTAGGATCATGAGTGTGACATAATGAGAATTATTGTGATTTACTTGGATGAGCATAACATGCCATCAAAGGCATTATTTCAATGTACAATTAATAGATGAAAGCTTCTTGGCTTGGCTGTACATGAAAGTGGTTTGGTTGTACATGATGACAAAACCAGATCCAGATCTATCTATATATATTAGTTGAGAAGAATAAGAGGATTTTGTTCTTGTATTTTCTTGTGTTCATCTACTGTTTCAAGAGCTTTTCATTGCTCAAGACCCATAAATTACAAGTTCTGATATTTCACACTTATGATCTGTTTGGAAAACAAGAAAATTTTTGCTAAAACAGAAAATGACCTCAGGCCTAATAGCAGATCACACACACTTGTGAACAACGAGGTGCATATTTAATGCTCTAAATCCTGATTTTCACTCCAACATCAAGATTTGGTTTTTGACTATTTCCTAACCCTTGAGGCAATTCTTCCCCTCTAATGACAAGACCAATTTGCATATTCTCTAAAACCAAGAAGTTGGTTCTTTCTATTTTGGGAAAAAATATTCATAATTAAGCAAAACAGCTTGTAAGCATAACGATACAGGTGCCAGAATCAACTTGGTAAGCATATTATATCATGTTGTGCCAGGTGAAGAAGTAAAGTACTAGTGATCATCATCATGGAGTCCCCAAACAAAGTTCTTAATTAGTCAGCACCTAAAAGTCCAAATGTTTATAGCCTTTCACCTAACCCATCATCATAATAATAGTTGAAAGGAAACAAAATTAAAAAGAAAACACAACCCAATGCTTGTGTTTGATTTGTGTGCATGACAAAACAGTCTCTCTCACAAACAAAAATAATAGAGAGAATCTTATAGACAAAATATAATGAAGGAGCCCACATTGATATGGCTACTTTAAATATGGTATACATTGTTTGGTGAAGGAAGTGAGTGAAAATGACGGTACCTCTCATTAAATTCTCCTTCCAAATACAGTTAATAAGCTCCTTTAAATATAATATACACGGTCATTAATAAACAACTTCTTTGCTAATTAGAGATAAGGGCCTTATTTGACAATTAATTGTTAACTGATAGCTGATTATATCAGCTGATTTGACTAGTAGATTGCATTAGTTGTTTGTTAGAGATGTTTGGTAAAATTAGCAGTTTAATATTAGCTGTTTATGTGTAAAATGACTTACGAGGACATGACTTTAAAAAAAATTATAAGGGTAAGAATATTTTATATCATAGTATTTCGTTGAATATTCTTATAAGAATTTAAATTTTAGATAAGTCATGTTCACCTGTACTGTTTCATCATCTATGCAAAATTTATGTAACTCTTTCTATTTTCATTTTCGTTTAAGGTCAACATTTTACTTCTAACCTATAAATACATAAAACAATTATAAGAACAAACACTGTTCATAAAACATAGGTATCTAGGAACCTCAATTAAAGGGTACAATTGACTTTTGATAGTTAAAATTTTGGTTGATTGATGAAAACGCTCCTATATAGGAGCTTTTTCATTTTTTACTGTTTATCATAAATCAGTCATCGTATCTGCTAGTCTCCAAACAGCTTTCGTAGCTATTTGAAGAGTCAAACAGGTGAAGACAACCAATCAGCTAAAAAAAATAGATGATTGGTTGTCTATCAAACGAGGCCAGTAAATAACCAGTTGTGAAATGTTTGGGTTGAAATACAACAAAACCATAAGCCTAAAGTGAGAGCGAGATATAAACTATAATGCCCTTGATTACTTTTTGTAAATATCAAAAGAAATGACAACAATTTTGTTGTTAAGAGATATGAACTTAGACAAACTTTTATGACTACTAACTTTAACAAGCTTATCAAATTTGAATGGATCCCACAATATTACTAGGACATGATTGAGTCACAACATAACATCAAGATTATCAAATTAAAAGCTTTATTAATAAAGGACTTAGATAAGTGTTAGTTTCAATATTTGCAAAAGAGCAAAGGCATCTATAAGCAATATGATGCATGAGTTTCATATGGATGAATTTGTCAAAACTATTAGGCTACATTTAGTTAGGTAGTTATTAATAGAATGGAACGTAGTATTATTTCATCGTTTGAGAGAAATGTTTATAATAGAATAGAAAGGAATGAGATAGAAGAGGAGAGTTTCACATTACATCTCATTTCATCCTAAACGATAAAAATAAGTTATCTCCGATTTGAGAGGCTTATGATGGAATGTAAAATAATAAAAAACATTTCACTCTATTACATTATGAATCTTTCTTCCAAACAACATTTTACTATGTTACATTATGAACTCTTCCATCTCTCCCAAACAACATTTTTCTAATATTACATCTATTTACATTCTATTCTATTATAAATCATTCCATTGTATTCCATTCCATTAAAAACCTCATATTCAACTAGCCATAGGGTACAGTAAAGAAGTGAAGAATCAAAACCCAAGTACAGTATGCAGAACCTCATATTCCATTCCATTAAAAACCTCATATTCAACTAGCCATAGGGTACAGTGAAGAAGTGAAGAATCAAAACCCAAGTACAGTATGCAGAGTTAGAATAAGCACTAACAATATGGAAGGTTCAAAAGGTGTAAGCACTAACAATATGGAAGGTTCAAAAGGTGTTTTCAAGATGTTGTATTTGTTTTTATGCTTGTAAAAGGAGTCGGATTGAAGATTGTGAACCAATAATAAAATTATAGATTTTCATTAAGTATATATAAAGGATAGTAATAGGTCAATGTTGGAGGGGATGAAAACAATCAATGTTTCTTATTGATTAGAGTATGGTTAATGTTGAAAGTATGAAAATGATTTCCTAAACTTCTTACTTCATAAGCAAGCAACTCTCCATTAATATCATTTCGAAGGTCAGACAATTCCCAGTTGCAGGGGGTTCAGATCTTCTATATATATCTAACATCCTGTTTTGACTCTCAATCTCGATCAAATTTTGGTTAAATCTAAACATGAATATAGACTTTAACACTTTCGGTAATAATATTCCCCTTTTGGTCCCTTGAAAGTGATTGGGACCACTACAATGAAGCGTACTCCATTCCATTATGATGAGAACTAGAAGCCAATACTCGGAAGCGTTAATCATTGAACTGCTCCATTATCTCACATCAAACACTTAACCGAAACTAAAGATGTTAATTACCTTTTCTTAATTACAAGTAATGCAGAATGCATTGGACTCGGGATGTTGAGTTAGAGACACAATTGCATAGACAAACAAACTTAGATTGAACATGCATAACTCTTCTTCCACACCACAAACCAACTAAAAATGGTAGGAAAAAAGAAGAAAGTTCACGTCAAGATATAAAGTTAAACGAACTCTTATATGCTAAATGTAGCAATTATTCAATTTTAGGGTGGCAAATTTTAGTACACAAGGTTTCTCTTTTTAAAGATAGGGTGAATTAATGAAATGAGAGAATCAATTAAAATTATTCAACAGGCTCTAGAAAAAATTCCGAGAGGACCATATGAGAATTTAAAAAATAGGCATTTTAATCGAAAAAGGGATGAAGAGTGGCATGATTTTGAATACTGGTTTATTAGTAAAAAACTTCTCCTACTTTTGAATTGCTGAAACAAAAATTTTATGTGAGAGACGAAACCTCAAAAGGAAAGTCGGGAGTTTTTTTGATAGGAGAAAGGGGCGGGTTTCAATTATACGCAGTCTTTTTTATGTTTTACAAACCAAAAAATTGTTTTTATAACTCAAACTTGTAACATTTTAGTTAGAGATAGCAATTTTTAGCCCATGGGCTTAAATTTAGTTGTTTTTAATGGACTGGTCTATGGGTCAGGTCTAGGTCCAAGTAAACTCGAGGTCTAATTATTTTAAGCAAAACATCGTTTTACTTTTAAAATTTGGATTTCGGGTAAACTTGCCCAGACTCTAATTTAATTAAAAAATAAATTATTCTATATTTTTAATTTTAAAAAAATTATTTTAAAAAACTTGACGGGGTTAGCCCATTACCATCCCTAATTTCGGTCACAAAAAATAAAGAAAAATTGAGGATTCATGCAGTGATATTATTTAGAAAATAAAGGTTAAAAAGCACAATGAACAATGAAAAAGAGAGAGACAAATAAACGATGGAAGAGTCTCTGCTGTTTCTTTCCACTTTGGTAAACATGCAAAGTATGCACTGACATCATCCCACCAACTTAGTGTTATTAAAGTCGCTTTAAAGGCTCCTGTTGTATTGCCTTAATGTGCCAAAAACGGAGGAAAAGATTATTATTCTATACACGTTACGCGCCCGCCCATAGACAACGAACACCAACAAAGCAAATCCGATAACTATGTATCCGAGGATTGGAGTCAAGTCAACAACAAGAAAGTAAGAAACTCCTTTTCTTTATTTTTTAAAATTAAAAAATACGTCATGGAGTGTTCTTGGAAGCAAGCTCGAGCATCTTTAATAATAGTACGGATAATAGTAGTCACGATTTGACGTTTTAAAATAATGTATAAGAAGATTAGACTTGGCAATTATAGGCCGGTTCAGATCGGCTCGTTATTCGCCCACTTTTAAAAAACGATGAAATTTTAAATTTTTTTTTTAAAAAACAAATGACAGGTCGAGTCGATTCAACCCACTCGTAACCAAGCAGGCTATGGTTGTGTTTGGATAATAACTGATCAGCCAATTTTTAGCTTATTGACTAAAATTAGCTATTTGACTTAGTCAAACAGCTGATAAATTTATTTAGTAATTGGCTGATTGAGTTGGCTGATTCAACCCAACCAGCCAAAAATCAAAAAGTTATGAGTATCCAACTTTTGGAGTAATCAACTGATTACCTCAAACTTAAAATACCAAAATACCCCAAAAATGTTAAATCCAACTCTAAAAAAAATTTTGGTTGTCTTTACGATAGCAATATTCATCACTTTAGCCAACAGAACAAAGGCAGCAGTGACGTCCGCGGTGACTCCAACTCCAAAGAAGCTTGATGTCCAACTCCAAAATGTAACAGTTACTTATCAAACTCACTTTTATGCATATAAAAAAAACATAATGTTGTGATTTGTTAATTTAAAAAAATAGTGTTATAAATATCATCATTTTTTTCAAAAAAAGATATCATCATTTTTTATTCTTTTATTTCTTTTTGTTTATTATTATTATTATTATTATTATTATTATTATTATTATTATATTTTTTATTAGAGTTATAAATTTAATTTTTGTAGAATTTAATATCTAAAATTTAAATTTTTATAAGAATATTAATAACAAGTTATATAATATTCATACCATTATTTTTTTTAAAGTCATGTCCTCATAAGTCATTTTACACATAAACAGCTAATACTAAATATCTAATTTTACCAAACATCAAATGACAAACAACTAATACAATCAGCTGGTCAAATTAGCTGATAGAATCGGCTATTAACTAACAGCTGATAGAATCAGCTAACAGCTAATGCAATCAGCTGATTGCTAAACAGGGCCTATAGCTCTGACCATGAGCCTGTCAGCCTGTTGGCGGGTCAATCATGGACCACCATAGCCAAGGGCATTGATATACCTAAAAAAAGATATAATTTAAGTTTTAAAAAAAGTAAACTTCTTCTATAATTTTAAAAACTTTAAAATAATTCTCTTAACATTTAATTTTTTTAAAATTTTCTTTCTACTCTTTAATTTTTAGAAAATTATTTCTCTCAAAATTTGAATAAAAATAACTATGAAACACGTACTATATAAATATTAGAGACCAATCAAATGTTACTAATATTATAATTAAATTCAATTTTTAAACCTAACTCGAGCTAATTAAATTTGACTTAAATTAATATTTTAAAAATATTATAATAATTATTAATTAAGTTAAATTTCATTAATTTGATTCGGGTTTAAGAGTTGAATTGAATTGTCATGTAAGCAATATTGATCAGTGCAAGTATGATATTCACTCGCTCCGCGTATATTTTGTTGTTATTTTTTTTACAAAATTCTAAAAATTTTAATTTTTTTTAATTTTAAATATCACATCACATAAGAGGTTAAAAAAAGAATAGACTTACAGAGTTGGCTTCTTCTATCAAATCTCAATCCCACTACCTCAAATAAGTTTGCTCACTTTCTTTCCCTTTATACTTTTATTTCATGTTAAGGTACCTGAGATAAGCAAGTGGACCATTCAGTTATGTCTGCTTTAAATTAAAGCGGCGGACGCTAACACCACTCCAAGATTCTCCTTTTCTTAATTGTCTCCTTCTTTTCTCAAACCCTATTAGGTAGTTATTATTAGAGATTTTTTTAAATTGATTGTTTGGTTAATTATAACATGACATTGAGAAATTATAAAAAAAATTTCAAATAGACCGTTAAAATTTAATTTGTAGCAATAGTGAAACTATTATTATAAAATATAAAAATGTCACCGTGTTCTAAAGATGGCAATGGGTTGACCGACTTATGGGTCAAATTAAGTTCTGACCGATCTGAGATCTAACTTTTTTAATCAAAACGATATTATTTTGTTTAGAAGAGTTAAGCTCGGACCTAGTCAACCTAAGTTCGGACTTAATTTAAAAAAGACGTTATTTATACTTTTAATTTAAAATCTTATTTTAAAATATTAGCAAGATCGGCCTATAGGCAAGCTCGTTGTCATCCCAACTCTATTCAAATAAAAAAGCTAACATGCCCTCTTAAAATGGAACATAAATTAATTGATGCATTTAAAATCTACTTGGAATACAACCAATAATAAAAACACATAATACTTTATTCTATTTATATATTTATTGCATTATTTTTAATATATCAAAATTTTTATATAAACTAATAAAGGGTTGAGAAACCAGTTTGGACTCGATTTGAATTGGTGAAATTTCAAATTAAATTTGAGTTCGAAAGATCGAATTGGATCAAATCAAAATTATTTTAATCAAACGCTAAAATAATATAATTATAATTTCATTATTCGAGTCAAACAAAATGTAATTAAAAAATAATTTATTGTTTTTTCTAAAATTTTTAATGGTAATTTTCTAAGCTATCATAATTAAAAGCATAATTTCTAAGAGTATCCCTAAGAATTTCAATGGAAATAAATGTACTATAATTTAATGGAAAAAAGAAGTTGCTCGTAATGAAAACACGTGTTGACGTTAACGGATACCAAATCCTTATAAGTCCACCACGCCTCCGCGGCGGGCGCCCATACACCCCAGGAGTCTAGGTAGCTGCGTACCCCGTTGAATCCCAGTTATTTTGAGGTATTCGATCCTGCGTAATGTCAATTCGAATGCAACAATTCGAACTTAAAACATAAAGGATCTCACAAAATTCTGATACCACTTTGCTAACGAAAACACGTGTTGACGTTAACGGATACCAAATCTTTATAAGTCCCAAAACTCGAATTGAAGATAACGGATCTTAAATCTATATAAGCTCACCACGTTTCCGCGGCAGCTCACGCTTCTGAGGGAGAACTACCAACTCCAGTACTGTAGGAACGCAGGATGATTGTTACTGCAATTCGAACACAAGATGTGGGAGTCACTTACTAGCTCTGATACTACTTTGCTACCCAAAACTCCTTTGCTACTCAAAACTCGAGTTGAAGGTAACGGATCTCAAATCATATATATATATATATATAATATATATATATATATAACTGTGAATTTAAACTAAAAGTGAAATTTCTTATTATTAAAAATAATAATCAAATTTAATATTTTAAAATTTATACATTTTCTTGAATGAGGTGGTTAAATAACTCAAAATAAGAATTTTAAACATATTATTTCTAACAAATTTATAAATTTAAAATTTACCAAGAAACCAATTTATATTATTATTTAATTTATGAAATAATTTATTTGATTTATCTTTAAAAAAAGAAAATGTGTAATACTCACAGCGTTTCGGAGCAAGGACTCCTAACCGAACTAGAGACAAGAAGACCCATACTTTGCAGCTTATCATGTATTAGCAGATTTGGGCACCATATCAAGCATATTCTTTCGTTATATTTTATTTTATTTATTTACTTATTTATTTTAATTTTATTTACCTAAAATTTTAACTTATTAGTTTTACTTATTTATTCTTTCAACTTGAATCACTTTCTTATTGTCACATTTGTATGTGAGTTTACCGAAAATAACTTCTCTATTATTTAAGAGTAATGCTGCATATTATTAAATCTCTTCGAATTCTATTTTGACGCGGGATTTCAAATTGGGTGTAATAATAATAATATAAAAAAATAATGATATATAAAAAAAACAAGGTGTCTACCAATTAAGGATAAAGTTGTTTACGAAGAGAGTAATTTTCTGATGCAATCCTATGATAACATTCGATGGTCTTGTATACAGCGGATCCAGGTAAGAGAATTGGAAGCTGCCGAGTAATCTGATAAAATAAAAGAAAAGATGTAAATAGATAAGCAAGTTGCCGGAGCGTGACGTGTGGTGCGGATGGCTTTCCAGGTAGGCGCGGGCCTCCCAGACATTGCCACTTGTTCTCCTATTATTTACCAATCCGCCATTCCACCCGTCCTCGCACCGTGTACCTGCAAGCCCACTCGTTCGCTTGACTAATTAACTGCCCTCGCATTGATAAGATCTTATGTAATAATTATAATATTTTTATCATATTTTATTAAATCTCTTCTACATATTTATACAGACCTTAAATAAATATATAAATAAAATTTAATAAAATATAATTAGAACAGAAGATTGAAGATTTGATAGGCTGTCTCATTGGTCTGTTTTACAGTTACTAAATTTCGCTGTTCCAAAATTAAAAGAGGGTAGAGACATTCTTCTAATTATTTAATTATTTACAATTAATAGAATTCTTTACAAATGTTTAAAATTTAAAAGGTTCAATAAGTATTAGATCGCTATAAAATTGTTTAAATATTAAATAAAATTAAAAAATTAAAAATGAGAAAAAATTATCTTTACTTGTTAAAAAATCTAAAGTTTAATTAAGAAATATACTGTTAAATAAAATTAATTGATTTATTTTAGTTTATAAAAACTTATTAATTTATGAAAATTGATTGATTAATTAATAAAATGATCCGTTTTTAACATCAATATTATTAAACTAAATTAAATTAAAAAATAAAATCTAAATAAAAATTGGCTAATTTTTTATTGTAAAATCGATCATATCAGTTTAATTTTTAAAACATTATTTTTAATTATAATTTTTAAAATTATTATCCAAATCGTAGTACCATTTTAACCTAACATTTTACTCTTAGGTTTTTTCTTCTTCACAGGCTAAAAAAGACATTAGAGAAAAGACACTACCATATCCATATTGAAGAAAAATAAACCATTGCTGACTTGAGAATTGACTATGTTCAACTACTCGTTGGCTTTAATAACTATTCAACATTTCCTATTTTATTATAGTCTATATTTGACCAAGAATGAGCCCAATATAATAATAATTATTTTGGAATAGCTAAAATACAAAAAAAAACGTGATACTATATCGCTCGGGAGCAGATTACCTGTTCTCATTACCCCGTTCCTATCTTATTTTATGAGCATCCATTCATCTAATAAATGAGATAAAGAGAAATTAGATTAATAGATACTCATAAAAAAAGGTAGCATAGGATAACAAAAACAAATTATTTGAATCCACTTCGTCCAATTTTTTTTTTTAGAACGGAAGAATCTGCAGTCGCTATCTTTTAGATGTGTATTAAATAAACTTCTGAATTGACACAATAGTCTGTAAATCACTCCAATAGGGTTCTTCACACTAGACAAACCCGTTAAGATAAGCTCGATCAAGAGAGTATTGGTAGGAGAGAGTATTGGTAGGAGAATTCGAATACAAAATATTTTGACTCTATACTCTCACTCTGCCAACTCGACTACTCCTAAAGAGCTCGTCAAACTTGTATAGTGATTAAAGAAAATAAGATATACCTTAATAAAAAAATACTAATTAAATAGCAGCTTGATCCAATTATGCTACAAGACACGCAATCGATGACAAATCAATACAACATAAAGCTGATCTCATCGTGCCAAACGACACTCTTAATTTGATTAAAGTTGTCTTGACTTAAAATTAATAAATAATATTTATTAAAATTAAAATTATTTTTTATTTTTAAATAAGTAAAATTTAGTAAATACAGAGAGTTGAATTCTCAAGACATACGCTTAATACAAACGGTCAAGGGTGCCCAAACTCGGTTTAAGCTTTGAATTGATTTGGATTCTGATTTTACAACTTCGGAGAAGGTGGTCCGTAGTTTAGACTTTGGACTTCTTATATTATCTCTTCTAAGTCGTTGTACGTGCACGCGCTAACCGATGGTCCCCACAAAATTTAATGCTTCACTTCAACTTCGAGGCAACGCCGCCCACAATTCTTATTCGTTTCTGAATTTGGAAAATTTTAAGAATAAATAGATTTTGACAATTTTATATTTTACTATTAATTAAGAGTACGTAACAATAAGATTTATCGGAAATAATCTTTTTGTAAAAATATAAAAAATAGAGCACTTTAAGACCCTTTTTAGACTTATGTAAAGTAGAAATTTTTACTTATTGGGTACGTTAATTTTTTTAAAATGAAGGAATTCGCGATCGTTATTTTTTTATGTGCGTATTGAATAAATTTTTAAATTGACGCAATCGCCTATAAATTAGATTAATCGGGTACTCTGTACTAGACAAACGATGTATGACAGGCTTAATCAAGAGAATATAGGTAAAAAGATTCGAACACATAATTTTTAACTCCGTATTTTTCCACTCCTTCAACTCGACTACCTCCACGAGCAGTTACGACAACTTTGCTATTAACTAAAAGAATAGTTTGTATTACAATGACCAAAAATCATTAAACATGATCTAAATAAATAATTTATTATAGTTATTTTAAATTATTAAATTAATTTGAATGTAATTGAATAGTTAAATTAAGTTATGATATTAGTATATGTATTATTTATATTTTGTGATTTTTTAATTAAAATTTAAAAGATTGAGTTTTTATGATAAATTAGAAATTAAGAGAGCTTTCTGAAAGAGAATATAAGGTAAGCTATATTAAAAGATTATTTATAATTTTATAAAATTAAGATATTATGTTAAAATATTATTATTTCTTTTTAAATGGAAATTAAGAAAAATTATAGGAAAATAGTTTTATGCACACGTTTGTGTGGTATCTCATGTAAATAAAATGGACTGTGAGGGGCAGTTACTGAGAAGGCTCGCCAATAAAAGTTCATAATAGAGCAGTGGTCTATGGCATCGTTACACA
The DNA here is from genome assembly GCA_025629805.1 of Erythroxylum baracoense. Lineage (NCBI taxonomy): Eukaryota > Viridiplantae > Streptophyta > Magnoliopsida > Malpighiales > Erythroxylaceae > Erythroxylum > Erythroxylum baracoense. Next base: position 3,582,084 of record JAOTAY010000189.1, on the reverse strand, counting down.
ACATGGCTCCTCTCTCTCTCTCTCTCTCTCTCTCTCTCTTAAGGATCTCAGGCTCAGACAACTAGTGAAACCTCAGAGCTTTGGAAGAAACTTAAGGTAAGCTGGAGACAGATTTCGTACAAAGTTAACTTGGTTGTGTTATGGGCTAACATGGATTCTAATAATCTTTGAATCGATGGGTGTTTCTGGTTTTTGTGCATTGGTCTGGTGTGGTACGCAGCAAGTTTGATTTCTTTGAGTATTTTACTTTTGTAAGAACATGGGTAAGTGTTCAAATCAAATTTAAGTGCAATTTCTTGCTCTGTTTAAGTTGTTTAAGATCAATTATTGAAGAAAGTTGAAGTCTTTAGTTGTTTTCCGTTTGTGAAACTGGGGTGTTCAGCTAATGTTTGTTTATTTAACATCGTGATTCTTAATTTATTTCCATAACAAATCACGGATTTTTACCTTGTTATTAAAAAAAACAAAAACATGGGTTTGTTTATTTTTGTTATTTATTGTGCTCGGTGATTAGTGCTGATGTTCTTGATTCATAGATAGATTTAGTTTGTTTCAGGTAGAACTTTTTAATAATCAGTATCTTATGAAAAAACCTAGTTCCTTTGTTCTCTCTCGTAAACAATCTGAACTTTATTATTCGTTGGATGAAGACGTTAGTCAGTATAAATTTTGGTATTATAAATTTCAGGACTTGGTACAGCTTCTTTACGATTACTGACATACAATCTGATTCGTAGAATGATTTTTGGACGGTTGATGTTCCATCTACTTATATACTTCACATGTCAACCAATTTGCATATCTAGCTTATTCTGAACGATGTTGCTTATTGTCAGCCTCACCCTGTTGTCATGCTTGGTCTAATTTTGCGTGCATTCTTTGAAGACCAAGTTGTAGCAAAAAGGACTACTTGCTATGAAATACTGGAAAGTGGGTCATTAGATTTCTGTGGTTAACGTTTGTAGTTGTTGGTCTAGACCTCTGACGTGTTTCTTTTCTCTCTAGGAATTTCCTGCCTTTTCTTTTCCATTTGTCTTTTACAAGGAACAAATGCGCGGAATTGAATTTCATTTTCTGCATCTTTCAGTCCTTGTTATATGGATTGATTTTCTTCTCAATGACTTCTTCTTTGCAGTTATCTTCTATTCATGTGGGTTGACCCACTTAGAGTTTTGGAATTTTCCGTCTTTTTTAATTGACCGACTGTTTTGAGTTGAATAGTCAAAAAGAGAACAGAAGGATGAAACACTGTTTGCGCTTTTTGTTGGCTAAAATGCTTCAGTTTTCTGACAAAGGATTTTTGGTCTTGAGTGTATTTATTCGCCTGAACTTCTGTGCCTGGTGATGCAATGCCCTTGAAATGATTGCTTTTGACTTCAGGTTCTTTTGGAATTATTACCACCGCTATTGACTTGTACTCATAAAAAAAATGACTGCGTATGCGATACTGCAAGTTCTGCATGAAACAGTATGCAAGCTAGTACATGCCTTTTCAGTTACTTCATTTGGGTGCTTCTTTTGCTTGCCTTCTGTTCATGACTAAGTTCCTTCCCGGCAAAAGCAAATTAAGTTTACATGGGTACTTGGTTGTTGTGGTTTAGTGACTGCTTTCCTTCTTTGCATTCCTTCCTACTCAGTTTTCCTGTAATTAACTCACTTCTTTTTCTTTACATCTATTTATGTAGTTTCCAACTATGTTGGTCTTGTAGAATCTTATTGCCTTTTATTTTTGGCAGATTGAGTTGATACAAGACTGATTTATAGACGACAAAAGTTCACAGCAGCAGATTAGAATTCGCTTTTGCAACTTCCAAGATAACCAACTGTCTATTGATGGCTGCTGATTAGTATAGTGTTTCCTTTCGCAAATAATCACTGAACAGATCAGGTACAATAGGCTGCTGTTGGCACTTTTCTATTCTATCGGTTGCTGTATCAGTCAGTTAGTTTTAGATGCAAATGTCACAGAAACATCAAAGTTCTGCCAGTATCCATGAATTTTATCACCAGCCTGGGCAAGAAATTAATCAATATGGTTTGTCTTTCCAATTCTTAGACAACAATGCATTGTCAGATGCTGGTAGTCAAGGAACAAGTGTCTCTTTTGAGAATTACAAGGAAGAATACTTCACTCTGGAATCATCTACAACCACTGGTTTTGTTGCATATAATTCTCCTGCTGCTAGCATCTCCTCAAACCAAAGTCCATTTTCACCCCAAGGTTCACATTCATGCGTGTCTGACCATTATCGTTCTCCTGACAACCTATATGGATCTCCAATAAGTGGTTCATCTTCTGCTGATGACAGCAATGTACTGAGGCAGAAAATGAGGGAACTAGAGGTCTTCTTGATGGAGCCTGAATCTGATGTGACAGACAGCTGCAATTTCTGCTTCATGAGTGGGGTCGACCAATCAAATCTGCTGGGATGTTGGGATTGGAACAAAATGGTCGAAATGATCCCTAGGTTAAATCTGAAAGAGGTGCTTATTGCCTGTGCCGAAGCAGTATCTAATAAAGACATAACGAGAGCTGCAGGTTTAATGCATGTGTTGGACCAAATGGTATCAGTGTCTGGAGATCCAATGCAGCGAGTGGGTGCTTATATGTTGGAAGGGCTTAGAGCCAGGTTGGAGTTTTCAGGTAGTAAAATCTACAAAGCCTTAAATTGCGAAGCCCCAGTGGGTTCAGATCTGATGACTTACATGGGAATACTATATCAGATCTGCCCTTACTGGAGGTTTGCATATTTGTCAGCTAATGTTGCGATTCGGGAAGCAGTGTCACATGAACCTGTGATCCACATCATTGACTTCCAGATTGCCCAAGGCAGCCAATGGATTCCACTAATTCAAGCACTTGGAAATCGACCGGGTGGGCCACCAGTGATTCACATAACTGGTGTAGATGATTCACAGTCCACCCATGCTCGTGGTGGGGGACTGCATATTGTAGGCCGGAGATTATTGGATATTGCTCGGCAGTGGAACGTGCCCTTGGAGTTCCATGATACAGCCATGACTTGTTATGAGGTTCGGCGTGAAGACCTCAGAATCCTGCCCGGGGAAGCTGTGGTAGTGAACTTTCCATTTGTACTGCACCACATGCCTGATGAGAGTGTGAACACTACGAATCACAGAGATCTTTTGTTGAGACTAGTCAAGAGTTTGAACCCAAAGATTGTGACCGTCGTTGAGCAAGAGTCCAACACCAATACGAAGCCATTCTTTCAAAGATTCATTGAGACACTGGATTACTATACGGCTATGTTTGAATCAATTGATGTTGCTCGTTCTCGGGATGACAGGGAGCGGATTAATGCAGAGCAGCACTGTGTGGCTAGGGACATTGTCAACATGATTGCTTGTGAGAATGATGAGAGAGTTGAACGACATGAACTTCTTGGAAAGTGGAAACTACGATTTTCAATGGCTGGATTTACTCAGTGCCCATTAAGTTCTTCAACAAGTACTGCTGTCATGGACTTGCTCAAGGATTATGACAAAAACTACAGACTTGAAGAGAGGGATGGAGCTCTTTACCTTTGCTGGAAGAACAGGCCCATGGCGACCTCATCTGCTTGGAGATGAAGATCATACTGTGATATTTTTGTAACAACTGTAAATTTTACGTCACCAATTTTGCTAGTGCATCTAGATGAGATGCAATAATAATGCGTCTCCTGTTGTAGAAAAGGAAATTATCGTTGCTCTCTTCACATCCTAGTTTAAGGTTACTACTTGAATGTCTCAAATTTCATTGTATAAATCCTCCATAGAATGAAACAAAGTCGGGTTTAACTGATACTGCAGCATTCGGTGTTTCATGTTTGCTCACATCTCCATGTTTGGAGTCCAAGTGAAGGGGACGAACGTCAGAAATAGTTCCAACTTACAGGTAGACTCAAGTAAAGCATTTCCTTCCCTTGGACCAACATGTTAAAAGCTGCATAGAATGGAGTTAGTCATGTAATCTTTCCTCTGAGAAGGGTAAATGCAACTTTTGTGGAGGTAGTCATGTAAACTAATCCTTAGCATTTGATTACTTTTGTACTCTTTTTCTCATTGACCTCTTTTTTCTTTCCTTGAAAGATGAAATGGGAAACTGGTTTAAAGTATGTTAAGTTCCAAAAGTTAAAAATAGATATATGTTAAGAAAATTACAATTATGATTTAACTATTTGAATTAATTAATAATTATAAACTAAAAGTATTTCCTTACTAAATATAAAATAGAGTTACTATACATTATAAAATAAAAATAAACGAGTATAATATATAATTAAAAGAAACGTTTCTGAGACGTTTATTAGGCAATAGTGTTCCTTAAGCCCTCACAACGCCTACGTGAAAAGAAGCGAGTGATAAGGCCAAATAAATGGCGTCAAATTCACTGAATTTGGCAAATTTGCTATGAAACGGCCAAAAAAGGGCTCTGACCAACTGACCCCCCAATCCCATAACTGAGCTCAGCTTTAAATCGGATTCTACCTGTTCCCTGCTTCACATGTTTATTGCTCTCTCGCTCTCTTCTTACAGATTAGTATCCTCCAGAGGAAAAGGTGAGCGCTTTTTGTCTTTCTCAATCTCAAAATGCTTTCTTTGACCAATCCCATTTCCCATTTGATCTTCTAAATCTTGGGTTGTCTTTGTTTCATACGTTTTGGTTTCGATAACGGGTTGGTTGATTTATTAGGATTTCTTTTGTTATTGTAGATTCTTCATTTATTGGTTCATTTTGTTTATGCATGACAATGTGAGTTCCTCCCAGACATGACGTTTGTAGATTGTTCTTAGCATAATTTGCCTGAATGGTTTGTTGTACATTGTTGGTATGACTAAGCTGCCTTGTCTATTTATATTGTTTCGAACCTACTTTCATCTGATTTATGTCAAGTTTGCTGTGGCATTGGGGATGCTTTCCTCATTTTCATGTGAACATCTTTGAAGCTTTAATATTTATGTTGTATATTCTTTCTAATTGTGAAGTCCATATATTTTAAGCTCTTCTGCAAATGTTTGATTTCATGAGAGTCGGTACGTGCTTGCAGAAGGATAGGGTGAAATCCAGTCAAGACTGTGAAATTGTTTAATGATTGGAAGAGGACTAGAAGATCATAATGGAACAGTCAGAAAGGGCATCGATGAGGAATTTGCAGAAGGAACAGGAAAGAGAAAAGCGGCGATTAAGGGACAGACAAAGAAGACAGTCTATGAGTGTTGAAGAGAGGGAGAAACACCTTGCTAGAAGGCGTAGGAATTATCAGCTTCGGAGACAACGAGCTGAAGTTGCTCGTTTAGACCTTCAGACCAATCCAATTATTGCAACCAATGATGAAATTCTTATGCTCCCGAGTAATGAGTATCATGAGGTGGCCTCTATCTCCAGTAGTAATAATTTATGCAATGAAGTTGTCCACACTCCTACTGATCAAAGACAACAAAGTATGTGTGCGAAAATGACGAAAACTGTGGGTAAGCCCTGTTCTTGTATCTTTCAACATGAAAATTATAAACCGTTGATTCATACAAAATAGATAAGATAATATTCTTTTGGTGCTTTATTTTGTAGCCCTGGAAGTTCCAGCTGATAAATTGTCTCAATTGCCTAAAAGGCCACTTCTAAACCATATAAAACATCTTGCACGGTCACTTCATGCTCCTGTGGATGTTGCTGAAAATCAGAAAATTGATGCAGAGTTGATTTTGCGAGGACAAAATGCAACCTCCAGTTGTAAGTACAAATAATGTTGTTTTTGTGTTGATATATTTTTTATATTTATGGTATGGATTTAATTGGTGAGTTGTATTTTATTTTGGTCTGCTTCTTAAAAGTTTACTCATCCAACAAGTCGTTCAGGTATTCCACCTAAGAAATTACAGTTGAATCATGTTAAACGGATTGCTAGGGCACTAAATTCTGGTGTGGCAAAGACTGCAAATGCAGATCACCAAAGTAAAACTGGAGGTATGAATTCTCGTCGTTGCTTGATTGAATTATAAGGTTTAAGCATCCATATAATAGTTCACTTTTCACTTTGGTTTGACTTGTGGTTCCTTAAATCCAGGCTTGAAGAATATACCTGAAGAACTAAAGACATTTTCTGCCAACAATGATGGAGGTGAAAACAAATGATTTTGCCTGTTAGTAACGACTTCTTGTTCTTTATCTCATATCTGTAGATCTTTTGAACAATATCATGAAAGAGAATACTAGTCGGAGAATTTAATGACTTTGTGTGAATTATTTATACAGGCTTCTTTCCTTCATTATTGAAGAAAGGAACACTGTGGTCAAGCCACATACAAGGAATGGAATTCACTGTGCTCCTTTTCAAGTATATGTAAGTTATGAGCATGCTATTTTTCTTCTTTGATGTCACTAACTTGAACAGTGATATGAACTTGCTTTCATGTGACTTTTTAGTAGGCCACTTCAAGCCTTCTGCTTGTGCAAAATCTGTGTAACATCTCTAAATTTAGTAGACGGGGGGCATAGATTGCAATATCGCAGATTCACGTGTAGAAAATAATCCCCTTGCACCAGAATTTTCTTGTATGCAACTTCTCAGTGCTGTTGGAAAATTGACTTGATGAACATACACATTTACTTCAATTGTAAAGAATACTTATCTTGCTTGAATATAATAGTTTTAAGCAATACCTATCCAATTCTAATGTTTATTGCTATGTTTCTTGTGGGATTTCTGTACAGAGCAAAATGTTAAGGATGCTTGTCCAAAAGAGCAGCTTTGAATGTTGAACTGAATGAAGCTGGTGAATGAGAAAAGGAAATGCTACACGTAGCTCAATTTCACCTAAAACCTGGTGGGTTTACAAAGGGATTATTAAACCTTGAACCCATTTTTAAAGTAGATTTCTTGTATTGGCATCAGTTTCTCAGTTCCACCTTGATCTTAATGTAATGCTACTTTTGGTTCACAATCTGCAGTGAAGATGGTTAATGCCTGATGGCTTGTTGCAGCTTTTGTTGCCTCCAATTTTTGTTAGCTAGCTGCTTTCATGGATTTTCTTCGTATAAAATAATTGCTAGTAGAATGATACGTTCACAGGGATTTCATACCGTAGGCGCAGAGGAGCAAATTCAAATTTGCAGTAACAGAATGGGTAAAATATTATCCTGAGAAGAGATATTATCCTAGAGAGATATAGTCCATTGGCATGATAGTTCCACTTATCCATTCCACAAAATCAGGCTTTTTATTTGTATTCATCCCTAGTTTCTAGCATCAGATGTTATTAGCTTATTATAAATTGGTATGACGAACATGAGTAAGATGTCGAGAGTTTTGCTTGGCAACGTATATTGAGGGAGAAGATGAACTCAACAAATCCTCAACATTCATTATATTTTATTTAGTCTTATTTGACAACATAGGCGGAAAAAGGAAAACCGTGACACTCGTCCCTTCCCATTCTTCCATTCCTCACGACGTGCAAGGTCCCGTGACGCGATCCCAAGCAGCGGCCTTATCATAGAACTACAGATTCCATGGATTTTATAGATGTGTGGGATTTATGCATTAACATAATGCTCATAATTTTCTTCTAAAGCTACTGATGCTTGAAGCTGTGTTGTAAGTTCTATCGCGAAATCGATAATACAATTCTTCGATCAATTTATAAATGGATAATATAATTTTTCTATCACCTTCTCCAAGTTTCTCTCATCTAAAGCTTTTTAATTACTCTACTTCATCTTCTACGTCAAGCTACTAAAGGAAAAGCAATTTCCTTTCATGCTTTATGGAGTAGTAATTAGGTATGGTATCGAGCCCGATTAGGCTTGGGCGACTTGAAGTTTGATCGGATTGAGGCTCAATTGAGTATAAATCAGGTCAGATTAGGCGGTTCAAATTTAAGCTCAATTTAAAGCTTAATTTTTTTTTAAAAAATGTTCAAGTTTGGTATAAAATTTGCGGTTGATTTTGTACTGGTACAGTTCAAGCTCGGACTTAATTGTGGAATTTAAGGTCTGTTTAGTTGAAGGGTTACTAATGAAACGGAATGGAACGTAACACACTTCTATCGTTTGGTTGAAGGTTTCATAATAGAATGGAACGAAATGAGATGAAAGCGGAGGGTTTCATGTTACGTTTCATTCCATCATAAACAGTGAAAATAAGAAACCTCCGATTCAGAGAGTTTAGGATGTAACGTAAACTAATAAATACATACTTACTAATATACCCTCAATAATTTTTCTTAATACCAATTATTTCTTCTAACCCTAACCCCCTTGTATATAATTAATAATATTTTTATATTATTTCTCCTTACCCTAATAA
>JAOTAY010000189.1:3534191-3550154 GCA_025629805.1 Erythroxylum baracoense | reverse complement strand
CGAGAGAGTTGTGATGGAAAAGCACCTCATAGATGGTAGAAACGTAAGTTGTAGGTTAAATTCTCATAATTTGAATTTGGATTAATGCTAGTGATAACTGTTTTCTTATCATTGACATGTTACTGGCTACTGGCTTTAATTGTTTAGATGCCATAATTTTATTTACTTCCATTTTATCATTTTGTTGGGAATGAACAGAAGAAATCACTCAGAAAAGTAGATTATTTGTTGAAATACTGAATCAATAGCTTAACTAAGCGGGGAACTGGAGAAAATCAGTGAAGGATTATGTAAAGAGTGAAAGTTAAAACTTTTTTATTCTCTCTTATAGTATGAAGTAAGCCTCACTGGAATGCTTGATCATGCTGATTAATACAGATCTTGACAATGTTTGTGATGAAATGACTGAGAAGCATGCGTTTAATATTCAGTTTCCAATTTATGAAGTGTTATTCTTACATTGCAAACACAGACTTTTGTGTTTTTGGTTTGCTAATAAATGTTGGACTAAGAGCTCCACAATTTGTGAGCTTGGTTTTGTAAACATCTGTAATGGTGTCTGCTTTCACTGTTATGCTTTCTCTTTCAGGTTGAGGCAAAGAAGGCAGTTCCTAGGGATGATCAGAACCTTTTGAACAAAAACATTAACAGCATCTATGGATCACCTGGTCATGCACGCACAAAGAAGATATTTGTAGGAGGTTTAGCACCAACGGTCACAGAGAGTGATTTTAGGAAGTACTTTGATCAGTTTGGCATAATTACAGATGTTGTGGTCATGTACGACCACTACACACAAAGGCCAAGAGGTTTTGGTTTTATTACTTATGACTCGGAGGAAGCTGTTGATAGAGTGTTGCTCAAAACTTTTCATGAACTGAATGGTAAAAGGGTTGAGGTCAAGCGAGCTGTACCCAAAGAATTATCTCCTGGGCCAACTCGAGGCCAATTAGGTGTATTTAATTACAGTCCTAGTAGAGTCACTAGCCTTCTCAATGGTTCCACTCAAGGATACAATTCAAATGCAGGGGGAGGATATGGAACTAGAATGGATGGTAGATTTAGTCCTGTTACTGTTGGTCGCAGTGGCTTTTCTCCATATGGTGCTGGTTATGGCATAGGTGTTAATTTGGAGCAGGGTTTGGGTCCAAGTTATGGAGAAAATTCAAGCCTTTCTTTGAACCTTGGCTATGGACGACTGAGCCCTTCATTGAACGGAAATACGGGCAGGTGTGATAGTCCATTTACGTATGGCGTAGGCAATGGTGGGAATAATTCTGTGTTAAGTTCAACTGCTAGAAGTTTGTGGGCTAATGGAAGTATTAATCAATCATCAAACTCCATCAGCTCTAATGCTGTTATGGGTTCTGGGAGTGGGAGTTCAGGGATGAGTTCCTTTGGCAGTATAGGAGCACTCTGGGGATCCACTGCTCATCCCGGGCAAATTGGAGGTGCTGGTGCCAACTATGGCAGTGGCAACCTTGGTAATGGCAATGCAAATTCCAATGTTGGTCTAGGAGTCATTGGATATGGAAGAAACAACGGGACAAGTGTTGCATCATTGGCAGTTCGTGGAACTCCAAATGGTGGTTATGACAGATTTTATACAGAAATCAATGATGATGGTCTATTCTATGGAGATCTCACTTTGCCTTCTTCACCCTTAGAGATAGAGCGATCTGCCTCATTTGGCTTTGGGCTTGGAAATGCAGATGTTATGACAAGAAACACTGCTGGTTACATTGGCGGTTACAGTGTTGCCAACAGACAATCAAATAGTGGTAATTTAAATTCTGCTAACAACTACAACTCCTTTTATGAGACATAGAAACCTTTATACTTCCTTTTTCATCCTTTTTTGAATTTCATTAGCATATGATTGTCATAGATAATAATAAACAGTCTGAGCTGATGGAGTATCCTATGTACAAAATAATGTCAAGCACTACGATCCATTGCACTGAATCTTCTGATTAGAAGTCTGTTATAATTTTCTAGTTAATATTGTGGCTAGGTGAATAATGCAGTGATTCGGTATTTTTGTTTTAGTGCTCCGTGATGTCTGTGTTCAACATTGCTGAAAGGGCATTTGGTCTGCAGCATATGGCATTAGATGCTCTCTGACTTCACATTATGGGAAAACTTGCTTGTCACCATTTACTGAAGAATGAACTGGTTTCTAGCAAATATTTCATTTGGTGAACTATGTACTAGAACAATGTAGCTGTAAGCTTGCCATCATTAAGCCTTTTGTGATTTCAGATAAAGACCATATTCTATGCCTAATTACTATGTGGAGATTAAAGTATAGAAGAGTCTGTTAGTGCTTTTGATGCCCCATTACCTAATTTTTTTGCATTCATACTCAAAAATTTCCCTTGTTCTTTCTTCTAAAGTCGTGCATTAGTATGATCGTTCTTTATGTACTCACAAGCTTGTGGTCTTTATTCGTTTCAGGAATTGCTGCATAGGATGATTATATGAATGTCACAAAGTTTATCATAGTTCAAGCTTCTCTGGTGATGTGACTTGCTGCATACAATTTACTGATCCAGATGTTTTAGTTTGTATCGAAACGTGATTAGGGATAATTGGTTTGCCCGTTTCTGATGAATTTGCCATAGAAAGCAGTCACAAGGAATTCCATATAAAGTTTGGGCTTTGAGGTTTTTTCTGCTATAGGTTTTCTTTTTTGCAACTTCATTCATATGTAAAATCAGATTCTGGGTAAGCCAGAGTTCCTGTTTCTATGTATCTTTTAGTGACACAGTGATACAAAACAAACCTTAAAAAACAGGCCTTTTGTGTTTAACTTTCCAACTTCTTCTAGGTGTTTCATGCAGCAGAACTGCTGGTTCTTGTCAAAGTATGTTGTTCTGTTAGAGTCTTCCTTTGTAGGGATTGTATGTACTGTACAAGATGTTTGATGGATTCACTAGTGAATAAATTACTACATTATAATCTTCATTTTCATAATCATCTGATAACTACACTTCTTGTGGAGACTCTCATTTACTTGTTCTTAAATTTCTGACATGCTCTGAATGCTCCTTTTGAAGCTTGGGAATAAAATGTTGAACTTAAAGTATAAAATACTGTTTAATTTATTTTTTTAAAATTATAAAAACAGTTCTTTAATTTTATATATGTAGACATCAACCCATACAATATGATATATATATATATACAGCTATTCCAATCTGCATTAGCTTTCTGGCAATTCTAAGATTAGCTGTTGAGTTTATGATCGATGTGATACCTGATTAAGATATGCATCTTCATAATATAGCTGTTTACATGTGCGACAGCCTACTTCGTTGTTCCTTAATAGAGTTTGAAGTAATCATGAACTTGTTTGATTTCTATTCTTTTTAAATACCAAGTTGATGTATAAAAGCAAAGCCTTTGCTGCAAGCCTGCAAATACCATAACTTGGTTTTATTTGGATTTTGTTGAATCCACAAAGTTGATATTAATTCCAAAGAAGACGATATCTACAACAACAATCAGTATGAATCTCGATGATACGTGAAATTTGGGACCTTCTAAATCGTCTTGTTAAAAGTTAAGTATAATAAACTACATCTTTAAGATTTTAAATTAAAAAATAACATAAAATTAAAAAAAAAGTTAGGTATAATTTTTAGTTTCATAAAAATCATTTTTATTAAATTTTTCTTAAAAAATAACGATAAAATGCATATAATATTAAATTTTTGTTAAGAAATTTATTTTAAAAAATTGAAAATCATAATTTTTTTTTAGAAATTTTAAAATTAAATTAAGACATAAAAGAATGCTGTCTATTCTTAAAAGGAATAATTCGAGCCCTACATTTATATTTTATCTACACAAATTAGGAAAGAGCCACGATATAAGACAAGTTGCTTAAAGAACGATAAGACAAGCCACGTTCCCAACATGGGGAAGACTTAGAACGTGCATGAAAAGAGTGGTGAAGTACCTATCTTGTCCATGAACGTGTGGTGCTCATGTTCGTCACCTTTATCCTTAAACAGATTTATTAGATAAGCCACTAAGAAGAGCTTGAAGGTCATTTTCATGGCTGCCAAGCTTCGTCAACCTCTATAATTACAAATACTGTAATCTTTTGTTGTTATCATTAATATTTATCTATTTTGGTGGTCCATCCTCTTTTTTACATAAATGGAATCCTACTCTGTTCCTAGATTTCATTTTCAGTAGTCAGTACTCGTGCCACCCACGGCTTGGACCCATCGGAGGGAGACATGTAAGCCACTAATTAGGAAACAACTCAGTTTCTAATTTTTAGAAAGAATCTTTCTTTTACGCTTTGGGTTAAAGAATAATAGGCGATATTAGGGTTGACCAAAAATCGATTTCAAACTAAACCGGTTTTTGACAATTCGGATAAATGTAAAAGTTTTATGAATTTAAACTAGTTTGAAATTAATTTTTTTACCAAGCTGACTCGAAATTGAACCGAATCGGAAAACACCCAATTTAATTCGGAACCAATTTGTCCTATTTTAACTAATAACAAAGGGCCATTAAATTACACCATCTTCCTCTCATCTCCTGCCACAAAGAAAAAAGGGCAAAAAAGAAAAAAAGCGCACTTCAAATCAAAATTCAAAATTACGTAAATTTTTTCGCTAAATTTTGAAACAATGATTTTTTTGTTTTTTGAAATTCGGATCGGACAATTTTAATCGGTTTTAAATGTTCGATGCTGACTAATTTTAAAAATTTAGATATTTTGTCTGATTAAGTTAACCCGGATCCATATTTGGTTTTAATTCGGACAAAAATCAATCAACTCGATTTAAATTCGGTCAAAAAAAATTTAACCCGCATTTGATTTTTCTGGATTGGACACGGTCAACTTATCAGTTCGAACGAAATTTTGCTAAGCTTACGCAATATGAACATTAGACATAAGCTAATTAAGTGTCATTAATACGATAACTCAACTCAACTTTTAAACTCTATCAAACCAATTAACTTTGACTAACAAATTATTAATATGATAACTCAACTCAACTTCTAAACTCTTATCAAACTAATTAAATTTGACTTAAATTAATAATTTAAAATAATTATAACAAATTATTAGTTTGAGTTAAATTTAATTATTTTTGTTCGAGATTAAAAATTACGTAATCATATAAACATTAGTTCCTCTGCGATGTTTGTACTTCTTGAATTTCGTTATTATTTTTTAATTGAAGTCTACGAGAAGGTTTTTTTAGAAAATTGAAAACTATAAAGAATTTTAAAATAATTTTAATGTTCAGTGAGTGTTTTTTAAAAAAATTTAAATTGTAAGGAGGTGTATATATGCTAAATAATCAAGTTGACTTGACAATTAAAAGTAATTAACAAATGTTTATGATTCCATGTTCAATGGATTAAAAGAAGTAAGAGATCTGTTCAATCACATATGCATATGCCTAAATAGTATAAAATCCCTATTGAACACATGAACTACAACACTTTCCTTTAAAATGAAAGAGTAAAACTCCAAATAATGATCAAGTTGGAAAATAAGAATGGAGTTAAACAACCATAGCAATAAAATACATTTCATTATGTAACACCTAATGTGGATCATTACTCAACCAGCTCTTCTTAAGTGGGTATGGCAATGGTCATAGGCCAGTTCTGCCAATTTTTTTAAATTAAAAATATAAAATAATTAATTTTTTTTAATTAAGTTCAGGTTTGAGCTTCACATGTCTAAGCTTACTCAAAGCCTAACTATTCTACGTAAAACGATGTTGTTTTGTTTAGAATAATTGATCTCGAGTCAATATAAGCCTAAGTCTGACTCATGAGTGAGCCTGTTGAAAATAACTAAATTTATGCTCATAGGCTAAAGATTGTCATCCCTAGTCTTAAGCAAATGAATATAATGAGAAATTAATTTCTCACTAACTTTTTTCATGAAAGAAGAATTAGAAACATACCATATGACCTTCAAAATAATGAGCCATTAGAATTTGATTTTGATCAAGTACATATACTTAACTAGTAACTAAGAAAAATGTCATGTTAAGCTCACACACATAAGGATGTCAAAACTGGGGACGGCCACCCATTTTGACCCGTGTTGATCGGGCCACGGGCCGGCCCACTATTATTTCCAAAAAGTTTTTCTTTTAAAAAAACTATGGCATTGGCCCGTGGGACACCGGCTACCTGCCCGACTCATTCACATCCATACATGCACATGATATTTAAAAGGATACGTAGAGTTTCAGTTTTTTTGGTACGTTATTTTCAATATTTATTACTAAGAAATGAGCTCAATTTCTTTTGTTAATCATTAAATTTGAAGTTCCACTGAACAACAAATATGGTGAGTTACGAAGAATTGAAGTAAAATGCCGAGTCTTCTCCTTTCCTTGTGGATTGTACAACAGAATTACAGTGAAAAGACTTGGACTTGAACATGTAAATCTTCAGAGTCTCTTTCAGGTCAATCACACCTTGTCTACTCGTTGAAATCATCTCCATCTGGGATCAAAGAAGGATGTCCATGGAGTGAAAGAACTAACAATGTAGAGGAAGAAACGCAAGGAATGATTGACAATCTCAGACTAGGAAGAACATGCAAAAGAAAAAGATGCAAGCCTGCGTTTACAATATTATAATGGATTTAAGATGAACAACAACCCCCTGCATTAGCTTCTGGTTTTGTTTCTTCATGGCTTTAAGATGAACAACAACCCCCTGCTTTAGCTTCTGGTTTTGTTTCTTCATTACTGTCTCCACTTTCTCCCTGTAAAACCACAGTTTTCCCATCTCCCATCGACGGGGCATCCTGTTTCTTGATTTCTTGAGATGACATAACCTTCCGGCTTAATATGTTGTAGATCTCCTTAACAACTGTATGAAATGCTGTAACTACATTGGAAGAATCAAGAGCCGAAGTTTCTACGAAAAATAAACCCTGTGCCTCTGCCAAGGCCTTGCCTTCTGCTGTTGGTACCTCTCTGGCATCCTTAAGATCAGACTTGTTACCAACAAGTATCGTCACCACATTCATGTCAGAGTGAGCTGCCCAATCAAGAAAGGAATAAGATGAATTCTGAGGCATCCATGTGCATGCAACAAATGATATGAAGGAAAAGCCATCATGAAATAATTTCCTACAAGATGGTTATCTAAGAAATAGTTAACCGTGATGTGTAAATGAGACCTCTCGTGTAGTGGTGTGAATTAAACCTCAAAGTCTACAGCAGTGTCTGCATGATTCATGTATCAATTTGAAGTCATTCTATTAAAATTATTGATGTCACGATTTAAATGGAAGTGAATTTGTCAAACAATTGTAAAGTAGTCCCATTCCATTCATGAAAGACCCGATAGTAGTTGAATTCTTTCAAATCAAATGTGAACCATGGAAGAGCATTGTTTGTAGTCCAAACTATTCACCATACACAAAATTATTTGTGGCATAAGCGCCTCTGGCATACGAGTGAAGGGGTCGACAGAGCTCAGCAAACAGGCAATAGAAGTTCCAAAGATTTCTAAGAGATTCATTAATAAACTCAAAAACCACCATACTACTTCCAATGTCAGATTGGAAAAGAATGCAGAACTTTTAATTCATAGGCCTGACTTTATTCGGTGTACTGTGCAATATCACAAAATCATGGTGTTTAGTCCCAATTAAATATCCTCCAGGAGAAGGGAATAATATAAGAAGGGAAGGGAAAAGTAAAGGTGTAAAAATTTTAGCAAAGCGGTAACGTCACTCTTACTATGAAGTTCATTAAGCCATCTGCCAATGCTATCAAATGTCTGGCGTCTACTGATGTCATAGACCAATAGAGCTCCTACAGCACCTCTATAATATGCAGATGTAACAGCCCTAAACCGCTCCTGACCTGCTGTGTCCCAGATCTGTGCTTTAACTTCCTTTCCATTAATATCCATCTTTTGAGTTTGGAATTCTACCCCTATTGTTGACTTGGAATTGGGATAAAACTCATTCCTGGCAAATCTGGCAAGCAAATTTGACTTTCCAACTGCAGAATCACCAACTAAAACAATCTTGAATAGGTAGTCCTCAGTTGTTTCCTCCTCGGATTGAAAATCCATCTTCCAAACTTCACAGAGTTGTCGCTCTATATAAGCATATTAGTGATGGCTGGTTACATGTGTTCAATGAGGACAAAATACTGACTAGAAAGTATCAAACTCTTCCCTGGCGAATTTAAAGAAATGGGTTAGAGGAAATAAGACCAAAACAAGAAAATTCAGCAAACTTTAAAGGTACAAAAGGTATACAAAGGAAAGAAGCTGCAGTCCAGCAACTATCCAGGATCACAGCATTCAAGTAAATAACTGTCTTGATAAAGTATTTTAAGGTGAAGAGAAGAATAGTAACTCGTAGTTCATCTCAGGCTTCCTTCCACTGCCACAACTTGCCAAATAATTTTCTACAAAAAATGAAATATGGCCTAAAACGACGAACTTCAAGGTCCCTGCGTAAAATGTTGTGTATCTTGAACCTAAATTCAAATTCAGTTCCTCATCTACCAATGGAAGATTAACTACATGGCAATCTTGTATGTCTATAGCAATTACAATGAACATGTACGCTAAGAACTCAAAAGTCATGGAACCTTACAGCATAACATCTGCTTCAGTGATACCTTAGAAAAATTGAAAGAGCAATTATATACTTCAAAACCTGTTAGTCTCTTCAAAGCAACAAGGAAAAGATCTATCCCTTCTCCAATGCTGATTTGGCCCCTCTAATGACTCCAAAAGCACACCAATTATTGCTTGGTGCTTCCAGTCTCAACCTAGTAACATTAAAGTCAGATCCTTCTTACAGAGCAAAATGACAATCTTGCATTGGTAAAAGGATCCTGAAGCATGCTCCAAATACAGATATTAAACGATCAACCACTTATACTCCATCACTTATGACTAACGGAGAATGAATTCACAAAAGAACAAACAGAAGACAACTCCAGCAAAAGAAAAAAGTCTAAAATAGTTATCTCCAATTTCCAGAATTTACTAAAGGGTCCTCTTCAATAAGTCTTGATATTCTTCAATCATTCCTCTTCCCTATCCCTTTTATTTCCTTCTTTTCCTTCAATTTGCCTTCCCTATATAACTACAGCACACACTAGCATAGGCTCATTTATGCTGATTTCATTCTATGCGCATCAAGCCATAAAAAACTGTCCATAAACAAATTGACATGTGGTATGTAATGCAAAAGGCTTGAGAACACTACAAGATTGGACATAAGCTTAAAGGAGGCATGATTAGGATGCAGAAAATCAATCCAGAGCCATGACAAGGGATTACTTTATCCAAAAGACTTGCTCAAATTTTTATTTAATTTTCCAGTGAACTAAGATTAAGAAATAAACTACCATCAAAAATCAACCTCAAAAGTTCCATCACTACATAGATCCCAATTGAAATCTCACCCACTAAGACAACTTTGAAAAGACGTAGCATCATCTTCAGTAACGATGCACATTGCATGATCCCGTAACTACGGAATAAGAGACTCAAACAAAAAAGAAAAACGTCAAAGCCTAAAAAATCTACGTAAATTCCGTCTGCATGTGAAAAGTGCATTTAAAAGCACCTTAAAAGTCAACATTACGACGCGACAATAAGGTCCAGCATACCAACGTTACTTTATCCACCGAAAGAACAAAAAACATGTAGCTGTAAACACGATCCCCAGAATTAGCCCACAAAACCTGATAATACTGTTGTAACATAAATTTAGTACAAGACAACATGACAAGGGCATTACAGGGAAACCATGTATGCAAGTAGGTTATCAATCTTAACCAATAAATAAACAAAATACATCTTCAAAACAGAGCCTAAATTGAAGGAACAAACTATAGATCAAGTTAGCAATTTTCACGTAAGTTCCCATTTTTAAGCCAAAAATTGAAGATGGAACGCAGACAATCAAATGCAGATGCATACAGTTCCTGAAACGAGGGTAAGGACAACCCAAAAGTTAAACTTGGCGAAACACAAGGGTAGGGACAGGGTGAAAGGGCCAGAGGATCATGTTCCTTTTTTTCCTCAGATCCTCTGCCCCTTTACCTTGTCCCTACCCTATCCCATGGCATCTCAACCATCTATTTATGTGGGCAAGCGTCCAAAAGCAACACCTATAAAACAGGGTATAGGAAAAGACACGTACTCGTACAGAATACAGAAACACGCCGTACCCTCTCTGCTTCAATCTCGAAAATGGGATTTGCTAAATGGAATCGACCCAATAGAAAACGACGCACAAGGAGTGGATCTGATACGACAAGAAACGTAATTGATTAAATAATGCGGTTTAGTCTTAAGAACAAGAAGAAGAAGAAGAAGAATGAAGCGTTTTGGTTTCTCGTCGTGTTGGTCTGTGTCAATGTGAAATGGTTTTAGTGGGAAATCGAAAAGGGCCTATAAGGCCTTTTAGCGAATTGAATTGAAGGTGGACGACGAAGCGGAGAGAGCGAGCGAGCGAGCGAGACAGGACATGGCATATGTCTTGGTGGCACACTCTACAACGTTAGTAATGGGCTTTTAATGTTTGCAAGGTTAAGGTTTGGGTTCCTTCCTTCAAAAAAAAATAAAAATGTTGAACTCTAACGTTAGGAGCTCCCATCTTTCGTGCTTTCAGGATTGGTAAAGGATGTAAATCACGGGATGTGTCTCAACTAACCAGAGATTTGAGCTTACCCACTAATCTCACCATAAAAGGGGCCCAAATCTTAAAGGTTGCCGTCAAGATTCGAACCTTTACGCTGCAGATCGCTAGCATGGCAGGCACTACATTACCCAAGTTTTTGCCAATTGAGCTATGCTTGTTAAGGGCTTGTTTCTATTTTTTTTAATTTTTGTTTTTAAATTAAATAAGAAAATTGTTTATTAGGGTTTTTAATTTTAATTTCTTCCTTTCTTCTAAAACTTATAAAAACCATAAAAAGTTAGAATATAAATATTAGCTCATGATTAAAATTTAACTGGACTTCAAGTCAAATTCAACTGAACCAACAATCTGACCACAACTAATGCATTGTAATTTTTAAATTCAATTAAGCATGTTAATAGGTCGGGATGGGTCAACCCACAGTCCAGTCTACCAATAGGCTGACCTGCCCGTAGCCAGGACTATAGCCAGCCGGGTCACGGGCCAGTGTGGGCAGGGCCAGCCCGCTATTTATTTTTTAAAGAAAAATTCAAAATGATGTCGTTTTGGAAAAAATGAACAGGTCATAAGTTGGGCCGAAAATCATGGTCAACTTGTGGCCTGATCAACCTAGGCTACAAACGGGCCTAATTAGGCCATTATTACTATGTCTATATTTAGCCCTAATTACATATTATCATATAATAAATAGTCCAAATAAGATAATCCCACATTCATTCTCACGAAAACTTGGCGGGAAGGCCTTATCCAGGAGAACAGATCTTCTGTCCTGAATCCTTGTTCTTTCTATGCCCGAAGCGTTCTCAACTATTCATTGCAATAAATTGAATGGTTGAAAGGTTTTGAGCACCGGGAGAATAGAGATTTAGGATGGACAGACACCATATCCAAATGTATGAAGTAGGCGATGACATAATGATCTTACAATGCATTGTCAATTCTCAAACATTAACAGCCTATTTGGAACATAGTGAATTGAATTCAATCTTGTGATTGAATTCAATTCACTTGTTTGGAACTAAAGAAAAACTATGCATTGAATTCATACGTGGGTTTAAAACCCACTGCCTTTGTAAATTCAATTCACGTGAATTGAATTCCAAAAGCTGCAAGTGTTATTCTTTAATGCTAAAACCCAACAATACCCACAACTTTAACACAATTACTACTGCTCATTCAACACAACACAATAACTACTTCAATACAATACCCACGACTTCTTTTAACTCTGAAATCCAACAATACCCACGACAACAATAACGCTGATAATGCCTTGTAGTTATTAACGCAAAATAACTACTACTCGTTTATGTATTTTTAAGCTTTTAAATTATAATATTTTTCTATTATTTTCATAGCTCGGTCTAGTTTAATGTCATTTGCAATTTTTTCTTTTCAATTTAATAATGAACTTTTTTATGATATTACTTATAATAAAATTGATGTTTATAAGTTGCTCTATGTAAGTGTGAATGTTTATTAGTTAATAAGATTATTTTTTAGTTAGGGGTAAATATGTCATATGAAATAATTGAATTCATTTTGATTGTGTTCCAAACAATGTAATTGAATTCAATTCTAATATTACTAGATTTGTTCCAAATAGTGTAAATTGAATTTAATTCAATCTCATTAATGTAATTGAATTAAATTCGTTAATGAATTCAATTCCAAAGTTTTCAAACATCCTGTAAAAGAGTTTCAGAATGGCCTCCAAAGTGGGCTCGTAGTTAGGTGACTGATGCTGCTACCTCTCAGACCCTACCCACCCTCGTCTCTTCCATCTCCATGCCAATAAGAACTTCTGCAACATTATTATTTATTATGGTGCGGACCCATTTTTCATTATAGTTCTAGTCTGCATATCCTGTAACAAACATACATACTTGAAGCCAAACATACATACTTGAAGCCAATGGTTCAGTGCCATATCTGTATACCTCTATTGCTTGTGAAGAAAAGTGTAGACTAAAACTAAATCTACTTTTCTTTTTTTTTTTCCCTTTTACGGCTTAGTTTGAAGGAGCAGTGACGATTGACAACCTACTGAAATAATAAGTATTTATGTATTTGGAATTACGGTTTTAGTAACTGCTAAAACATGAAAATGGGTGTTTGACAAGTACAGTTGCGGTTGTTGAAAAGAGATAAAATGATTAAAAAGTTCATTGATTTAATAAACTATTACTTGTTGTAGAAATAATTAAAAAATATTATTAGTCATATAAATTTAAAATTAAAATAAGAAAATATAAATAAAATAAATTTAGTAAATAAAATATTTTATAAAATATATTATTAGTCATATTAGTTAAGAGTATAATGGAAAATAATACTTGTAATGAAGATTATTAATAGAAAGTAAAATTTCTATCATAGAAGCAGTTTCTTACCGCAACTCCCTTTCTGCTTATTGATTTCTGCAGTGACACTCCAACCTCTGATTGCTTATCACAAATTTAAATATATAAATACGTTTAAAAATTGTGATAAATAAGTACTTTTTTTTACCGGACTATAAATCTAAACGCAAATTACGACAAAAACTCACTCGCCTTGTATGTATATAGCATGGTAGTTCTCTCCTTCGAAGTCTATAGGATGGACCCAAAAATCATGTAGGTGGATACCAATTTCCTGTCCTTGGAGTGGGCCTGACTCGTTCTTGAAGTAAGCCTTCCCTGCTTTTGTATTCATTCGTAGATGTCCACTTTGAGTTAGGATATGAACAGCAAAAAATATGAAATTAATTTTAAGTTAATTAAACTTTAAGTTAAATTAAATTTAAACATTTAATTCAGCTTAACTTGAACTAATATTAGTTAATTTAATTAAAATAATATTATTTGAAATTTAATTCAATTTATTTCTGTATTATTTAAAATTGATCAAATTTTAAATTAATTCTAATTATAAGAAAAAATAGGCTCAGTTAAAGGATTCTTTGATTTATAGTGCGATATAAAACTGACTAAAGATTAAATAAAATTAAAGGAAAATACGATTGAAAGAATCTAAAAATTTGAAGTTTCGTTAAAAAGGATATTATTAAATGCAAAGTAATTACTTTATTTTAGTTTATAAAATTTATTAATTTACAAAAATTGACTCGTTAGTTTATACACTGATCATTTTTTAACGAAAAGAGTTATTAAAATAAATCGAATTGAAAAATTAAAAACAAACCGAAAAGTTAGACAATTCAAAAAAATTTTAGTTGAATTGGTCAAACTTATTGAATTTTTTGAGCTTACCATGTTAAAAATAATGCTTTAAAAACTGAACCGAATATTAAACTGGTCAAAAAAAATTTAAGATTTAAAGGTTCAACCAGTAAATCACTATAGACTGGCATACAATAAAAAAGAAGATAATGTTGAGTTTTTTACTCTGATACTTGTGATCGAGTTCTTTGTCGTTTTTGTGTGAATACTAGTTTCAGCAACGAAGGCATCAAGTTCTTCGCGATTTTTTCACAGTTTAGAAGAAACTGGTTAGTTTTTTTTATTTATAAGGTTAAAAGTATAAATTAAACTAAAAATTAGTCTGGTTCATATTTAACTTGATTGAACCGATCGGATTAGTCTAATTTGTTTAGAATTTCGGAATCATGAGTTCTAAACATTTGATTTTATCTAAACCTTTTTTTGACTTGAATATTATCAAGTTAATTAAATAAAAGAAATTGGTCAGTTTTTTTTATTTGTAAAGTTAAAAGTAAAAATTAAACTAAAAATCAGTCTGGTTCATATTTAACTTGATCGAACTGATTGATTTAGTCCAATTTGTTTAAAATTTCGGAATCATGAGTTCTAAACATTTGATTTTATTTAAACCTTTTTTTGACTTGAATATTATCAAGTTAAATAAAAGAAACTGGTCAGTTTTGTTTATTTACAAGGTTAAAAGTAAAAATCAAACTAAAAATCAGTCTGGTTCATATTTAACTTGATCGAACTGATCGATTTAGTCCAATTTGTTTAAAATTTCGGAATCATTCATTCTAAACATTTGATTTTATCTAAATCTTTTTTTACTTGAATATTATCTTATTAGCAATATTTTAAAAGTCGAATATAACTGGTTGTTTCAATCAGGACCCGATTTTATAAAAATACAATTTTTCATCTATTTTTATTTTAAATTTTATGTCAGATTCAATTTTAATTTTAATTATTATATTTATTATTAGTTTATTACATATTAACAGACATTATTAATGCATTTTTATTTGAATAAATTATTTTACTTTATATTGTATTTTACCTATTCTTATATTCTTATATTTTATTTATTATATACCGATTTTGTAACTGTTTAATACCTGTTAAACTTTTAAACCTATTGTACGATCTTATTCTCTTGCTTATTTTAATAATAACAATGAAAAAAAGGAGTTAATAACTAATAGTCCTAAATTTAAGAGATAATGGATTAAGATTTAAGACCAAAGCGTACAGAGCGTTTGAACCGATTTGGCCCAGACCGTTCAGCATATAATAAGACCTTAATTATAAATTGTTTCCTACATTTTGAGGAATCGTTTGGATACACTTCTTTTTCATAGCTAAATACTATTAACTACAAATTTTTATCAACATTTCTTCTAATATTGTATGCAAAAATTTTTAGCTACAATTTAACTAAATATTATAATAAAATTATTTATTACATTTTTATCTATATTATTATATATAATATATCAATATTTTTATTATAAATTTACAATAAAAATTGTACAAAAATAATTAATAATATGAAACATCATATATAAAAAATAAATTAAGTGTCGAAACTTCTTTCCTAACTTACAAACCTCGAGTGCATGCTTCAAGTTTCCAGAACAGTAACGTCAGAAAACTTTGACACTTCCTCAGGAAATTAAGAGTAACCAAAGAGCAATTCCCTGAGTTGTTACTTTGTGAGATCAGATGCTGTATTTTGTCTTAAGCTGTAAAAAAAAGCATAAAGTAGCAATGATTGAATATTGAGGAAGGAAGGAGAACTAGAGGAGCACTGGAATAGGATAGGCGGACGACGATTAAGTTATGCACTCGATTCAGGTGGATTCAAGTAGACTTATAAACCTCTTAGAATAGTCTGCTTCACTAATTAGACTAAGAGTGTGTTTGGTTCAGCTTTTGGCTGGTAGAAAAGTACTTTTTTCTACCGCAAAAGTTATTTTAAGTAAAAAATGAGTGTTTGGCTGTAAACTTTAAAAGCACTTTTGGAGTAGAAATAGCTTTTTTAAAAGCTAAAATACAGCTTTTTCAAAA
>JAOTAY010000189.1:3483845-3525866 GCA_025629805.1 Erythroxylum baracoense | reverse complement strand
TTATTATTTCATTATTTAGTTTTCTTAAGTTTAACCCTTTAAATATTTATAATTAGAAAATACTATTTTCTTTAAAATAAATCTTAAAAGAAGAAGAAAGATATAAACTTTTATTATTGAATTCAGCTGACGGTCCAATTATTAGGAACACTAAACTTCACTTTTCACTAGAGATTTCTATTCTATCAATATACTATTATATAGTTCTATATGTTTTTAAAAGTAAATTAATCAAGTAGAGAATATAACATAAAAACTTCCTCTGCATGCTTTGATGATAATGATCTCTGTCAACCAAAACTGACTTCTGATACACAGAAGTTCCATTTGGTAGATTAATACTAAATTTAACCAAAATTTCATCCCCACCACCACAACAGTTATTTGACTTCCGTCCATTACATGCGATTTGGAAGCATATAGCATCTCTAATTCTAGTTTTTGCGTCAGTCTTGGCCTCATATGAAACCTACTGTCAAGCCGAGCACCACAGAAGTCTCTCCTTGACAAAGAAGGCAATCCTACTTGGATTAAGAAAAGCTCGAAACTTTGGATTCTTGAGGCTTGAAAAGGACACTGACCCGAAAACTTCATATACCATTGTACCAATCAGTTAATAACTCAAGAGCATAATCAATTTGGTTCGCGTTCAACGAAGGACCTGGTGAAGTTTTTGGACTCTTAAGCTTATTAACACTATCTTCCAACATGGCCAGTGCACCCAAATCGTCTTTTCCACCAGATAACATCAAATGTTGTTGCTGTGTCGACCCAGAACTAGAGTATCCGAGTTCATTACAGAACCGAACTGGCTCAACTAAAGCAACTGAATTTATTAGCGTGTGTTGAAATATAAGTGAAACTTTGTCCTACATGGAAAGAAAATATGACCTTGAGTATTTATATAAACCTAATAATTTACTTTTCTTAATATCAATTGATTTTTGAATGAAACCTCATTATATTTGTTCAGTTTATTTAGGCCTCTCGTATAAAACAGAGTGACCATATGAGAGCTTCGCTTCCGAAGGTTTGTGAAACCAGGAGACGACAAAGACGATATGGGCAGAGGAGAAACAACGAAATTAAGCGTCCCAATAGCAAGAAAGTTTGAGCACGATCCTCGTTTGAGATGCTTCGAGGCTGTTCTTGACGGGTTTGATGCAAAAAACACAGCATCGCACGGTAGACACTTGAGCTTCACAGCTTTTGGAAGGTTTGTGTCAAGGTTCTTTACGAGAATTGGCTCCAAATGAACCTAGTACCAAGCTCCTTTCCCTTTGATTGCCTTTGTTCTAATGGCCATCAACCCTTTATATCGCTGCTCACGGCCCTCACTGTAGGGTCCGCTAACATAAAAGAAGAAGGATCGGTTGGCGTCGAACTCGTAGAAGCCATTCACTCAAATTACACTGAACCTTATGCTTTGAATATTATCCAAAGTAAGCTCCTTCCATGACCAATATAATGGTGTTGCAGGAAAGCTTATAAGGCCATAAAAGGGTGTTGTCGTGGCCGGACACGGAAGGCAATATCATGCCGGAAAGATGGTGAGTGACGAGTTGAATGGTGAAACTGAGTATAGAACAGATCGTATATACGATGAAGTAGAAGTTGGAGCAAAATCGACATTAAAAAAAAAAAGTCGGCTGATTACCTTAAAACGCTCACATGAGAGCTTCTTTAAAATCAGTTGGTTGGGTTGAATCAGCCAATTTAATCAGCTAATAACTAAACAATTCAAATAATTTTTTATAAAGTTTTTTCAAAATCAATTGGTTGGGTTGAATCAGCCAATCTAATAAGCTAATAACTAAACAATCCAAACAACTTTTTCATAAAGTCAACAAATTAAAACAGATCAATAAGCTAAAAATTAGGTTTTCAGCTCTCTACGAGACAAGCCCTTAATTGTTTTCCCTATCAAAATAAAACCTTCGCTACAAAACACACTTCATGTTGTTCTATACAACACAAATTCCCATAACTAACGTTGTTTAATGCATTCAAAGCCAAATGCTTGAATTGTCAATGCCACATTTGAACATAAGTCTTATTAAATGCATTCATAACAACAGCATGAACATAGTCATAACAAAAGCATGTTGTCGTCTAACTGAGTTAGGACCCAATGAAAGCACAAAGAGAGACTTTAGACGAAACTATCTAATATATACTTTGTTTATTTAATTAATAAAAAGATAAGAATAATAAAATATATTTTTATTTTCAAATTAAATTCTCATATAAAAATAAAATTATAAAATTCTATAGTTTAAATAAAATTGCCTACTTTAACTAATTTTTTTTTAAAATCTAATATTTAAAATTAATATAATTTTTAGTTTTTTAATTTTAATTTTTTCCTCTTACACTTTTGTTTTAAAAACAATTGTAAACATAAATAATAAATATGAACCGACCAAATATTAAAAATTAAAAGTTTAAGATTAATTAAAATATGTGGAAGCCGTTATTTTGACCCTGAAGATGATAGATTAAAGTATCGCAATGATAAAAGTAAAGAATCTATGCGAATAAAGTAGTTGAAATACAGCCATGATACGATAAACGTAATCACTTTTTGTACTTCTGGTTCTGGATAAGATTTAGTGTCCTAGATAACGTCGAACTCTGTACTGACAGTCTCGTGGAGATTATATATATGTTAAAGTGTTTGAACAAGGTTTGTTTCTTTTTCCTGAATTGGGTTGGGTACACTGGAAAACAAAGAAGAGTTTTTTTCCTTTTTCCTGAATTGGGTTGGGTACACTGGAAAACAAAGAAGAGTTTTTTCACCTGCATGCAAGCACAACCAGAGCAGCTTTGGGTAGAACTAAAGTGTGTGAGTTCCAAAGTTAAAAGCTTTCTATCATTCGTTTTCTGGGTTTCATCAGTTGCTGTTTGTATAAGGTGTTAACAGTCACTCTGATCTTTCAGTTAACCCATTCGTTCGCAAGATTAATGTTTATATTGCAATCTGTATTTCATTTATTACTCCATGTTTTCTTTAGTTTAAACTAGGTGGGTAGTAACCAGGATACAAGTGGGGATTCGCCATTTGATGTTGGTTTTAACAGGTTTATATTATTGGTTCGATGTGTTTGTGTTTTTAATTACCTGATCTTGGGTAATGCCACATAGTAGTTGGGCTATCTGTTGGTTTTTACATGTCTCTGAAATGGGAATTTAAGGTGATTTCGCTGTATTTGATAATATGTAAATGCGTAATTAATGTTTCATCAAACAAGAGATAAGAATGAATGACATAAATAAGGAAATAGAGTCAGGTTAATCCATTTAATTCTCTTCATTCCCCTTTTCAAGCAATTCTTAGCATCAGAATAGGTTGGAAATTTGCCTAATATATGCTGGGTTCTCGTGTTCTTAAACTGCCCTTCAGAATCTGAATTTCATTGTTAAATGAACTTGTAGGTAGTGTAGATACTGAGAAAGGGGACACTTAGTTGTGCAAGATGGCGGAAGGGATTCATGTGCCATCTGACAAGACAGAATTTTCAGAATGTTGGAGAACAGTATGGAGGACTCCTTATATCATGAGGCTTGCACTCTCCGCAGGCATTGGGGGACTTCTTTTTGGTTATGACACAGGTAATTGATCTTCCACTTCTCTATACTTTTAGAGTTTGAACTTTTCAGCTTAGTTCTAAGAGCTAGTTTTTGTCATGTGTTACAGACATTGAGACGATTCTTATGATCTGTAAACGCAGGTGTTATTTCTGGTGCTCTGCTTTACATTCGTGAGGACTTTGACTCTGTGAACAAGAAAACATGGTTACAGGTAGCATATACGGAAAACAGGTTCTGCATCAGCCGAATTTATGTGTTGTTACTGCAATGTAATACTTGATGTTTATTTTGGAACGATGCAGGAAACTATTGTGAGTATGGCTGTTGCAGGAGCCATTGTTGGAGCGGCCATTGGTGGATACATCAATGACAGGTTTGGAAGAAAAAAAGCAATCATGTGCGCTGATGTTGTATTCTTCTTTGGTGCAATAGTTATGGCTGTTTCTCCAGCTCCTTGGGTCATTATTATAGGGAGACTTCTTGTTGGTTTGGGCGTGGGAATGGCATCCATGACCTCTCCTCTTTATATTTCGGAGTCTTCACCGGCAAGAATTCGTGGTGCGCTTGTCAGCACAAATGGCTTGCTGATAACAGGAGGGCAGTTCTTGTCATACCTAATCAATCTTGCTTTCACTAAGGTGCACATTAAGGACCAGTTTTCTAATTTAATTATAATATTTCCTCAAGTACTGTTTCTGATTTTATCCAAAACTATGTTTCAGACTCGTGGGACGTGGCGTTGGATGCTTGGTGTTGCTGGAGTGCCACCTTTTATTCAGTTCTTGTTGATGTTGACTCTCCCTGAATCTCCCAGATGGCTCTTCAGACAGGTTTCTAATACTAACTTTCTTGAATGCTTCATCTTGATTCAAGTCATTTTGGTCCCCAGCCCGGGGCGCCTACTCGTTGTCAGTATAATGTTGTTGAACTTCTAATTATCTGATAAGCCATTCTATACTTTTGCAGGGGAGAACAGAAGAGGCAAGGAGTGTCTTAGAAAGAATATATCCAGCTGAACAGGTTGAAGTAGAGATGACGGCATTAGCATCATCAGTCGAAGCCGAAAAGGCAGATGAAGCTGCTCTGGGGGATGACATAATATCTAAACTGAAGAACGCATTTGGAAATACTGTGGTTCGAAGAGGGCTTTATGCAGGCGTTACAGTTCAAGTAGCACAGCAGTTTGTGGGGATCAACACTGTTATGTACTATGCCCCAACCATTGTTCAGTTTGCAGGATTTGCTTCAAAATCAGTGGCCTTGGCACTTTCCCTGATTACTTCTGGCCTAAATGCTCTTGGAACCATCATTAGTATGTTCTTTGTTGACAGATATGGCCGGAGGAGGTTAATGCTTATTTCCATGGTCGGTATCATCATTTTCCTTGTCAGCTTATCTACTGTGTTCATGGAAGCTAGCATCCATGCTCCTAAGGTTAGCGCAATCGAAACTTCCCACTTCGGCGGCAATGGTACATGTGCGAAATATTTGTCTGCTCCAGACGTATCAAAATGGAATTGCATGTCATGTTTGAAAGCAGAATGTGCTTTCTGTGCTGATGGACAGAATCAAGTAAGATGACTTTTCCTCATTCAGTAATTTGTCATTGCAAGTATATACGTTAGTTTATGATTTACCTTTTAATGTCATCAGCTTAATCCTGGAGCATGTCTTGTTTCAAACAAGAATATGAGAGGCATATGCCATGGAGAAAATCGTGTCTATTTCGATAATGGTTGCCCGAGCAGAGTCGGATTTCTAGCTGTAGTATTCCTGGGACTCTACATTATAACATATGCACCTGGAATTGGTACAATACCATGGATAGTGAACTCAGAAATATACCCATTGAGATACAGAGGGCTTGGTGGAGGGATTGCTGCAGTGGCTAACTGGACTTCAAATCTCATAGTGAGCCAGTCCTACTTAAGTCTGACTAAGGCTCTGGGTGCCGGAGGAACGTTTTTCCTCTTTGCAGCCTTCACTTTCATCGGCCTACTATTCATTTATAGGTTTGTGCCAGAGACCAAAGGAATGTCATTCGAGGAGGTAGAGAAAATGTTAGAAGTTGGCTTCCGGCCAAGCCTATGCGGAGGAAAGAAGTCCAAACCCAAACCCGAACCCGAAGATGTTGCCAATGATGCATAGCATGACTGGTTAAGTATTGTAAATGTCTTCCAAGAAGAATAAACTCTTGTGGGTAGTAATTGTATGTGAATACAGGTGTGGATCATGCAACAACTTCAGTCATTCATTTCTATCAGCAATGACTGCATAAAGGACTCTGTTTCGTTAGTTTGACTGATTAAGAACTCTGGCCCGCCTTGGTAGTTTTATACTTTCTGTTTCATAATTTTTCTCCATTGCTATGAGCTAAACAGATTTACATTTTATGAATCAAGAACTGTTTCTCTTCATTTTCCTTTTTTGGTTGAAGACAAAAGCTGTACAAAACCACTGCTGCATTTAGTCAAGAATTTAAAGGAGATAGCATATGATATTATATACATGATGAAAGTACAATATCTATAAAAATTAAAAGTATAAAACGTATTTTTTTAGTTGAGTATGAGCTTGAGCTGTTCAGGTCCAGACTTACTCGAGACTCAACTCTTCTAAACAAAACGATATCATTTTGCTTAGAATAATTAAGTCTCGGGTCTGTTTGAGCCTGGATCTAACCTATAGACCGGTCCCTTGAAAACACCTGAATCTACCCCCATGAACTAGCCTATTGTCATCCCTCTTCAAAATAACAAGAGAGATCCTTATCTTTTTTTTTTTTTGTTAACTCACGAGGTGTTTTAGGAGGATTTCAATTATAGGAAGACGCCTTTAAGCCATCCACACTTAGACTAATCTCTGCTTGCATCGGGTCAGCACGTAAGAGATAAAGTGTTGGCCAAATAGGTTTCTTCATTCCCAGGGCTCGAACTTGAGACCTCTAGTTAAGGGATGAGAGTGCTGACTCATTCACACCAACTATGTTTGGTTAAAGATTCTTATCTTTAGCGTATTATTTACTTATTTTATCTTTTATTTTTACTTTTTACTTTATCATATTTTTATTGTATTATTTATTTATATTTATTGAGCATTTATTTATTTATATTTTATTATTATTATTATCTCGATTTATAGTTTATTATTTTAATATGTATACGCATACAACAGCAACACTAGCAAAAATTCCATTTTTTGAATTAATTTATTAAACCTATTTGAAATCAAAAAATTAGATTTAACTTAAATTCCCAAGAAGTGCACTCCAGTTAGCATGTCTACTTGATATTGCTTTATTTTGTTAAATATATGTATTAAAAAGTCTGCAACCTAACTCACCTAATGCCTTAGATTACAAATTATATATTTATATATCAGTCCCTATATTTCTAATTTATTTTCAATCTAGGACTTTTTAAGCTTTCCAACAGCACAATAGATCAATGGTTTTAACTCAGCCGTCATTTTCAATCCTCTGAATTCCGACCGCAATGTATTATTACCGAGTTAACCGCCAACCTCGTTCAAACGTTAGAGAAGAGTAGACAAATTGCTTAAGCATTAAAACTCGTATTATGTCACTAGGCCACCAGAAATCATGAAAAACCAGCATCATCTGCTAAGGGGATCCCACACTTGTACTCATCACAGTACTGACTTTGGAGATAGGGACCATTCAAAGAGAAAGACAAAGAACATACCTGCTCTTGCCAGCTAATGCAAGGTGAGCAACGACAAAGAACACGAAAAAAGGAGAGGGAAAAGAAGAAGAGAGAAGCTGTATGCCATGTCTGGTATGCCCCTTACAGAAACCATAAGGCGAAAACACTGTGGAGGCTTTAATGGGTTGGTGGGCCTTCGTCGGGTGAGAAAATATACAAATTAACAAAACCTAAGTTAGTAGATGATAAGCGACTTTACATCAAAGACAGTCAAATGTAAGGGTCCTACGAACTTGGCCGTGTAATCATGTCGATGTGCGGCACGAATACGAAACCTCGGAAGAACCTGGGGTCCATAACTATTAAGAAGGCTGCTGACAGATCTGTTTGGCATCAGAGAAAGTTCATATTTTAATTAGAGCTTTAATTGTGCCTAATTAACATGGAACGAAATCTGTTAGAGATTCGCTGTCGCTAATCTTAATCTTTAGTTTGGTAATAAGATAAGGACATGCAGAAGAACAAAGTGATGATAAGTAATATTCAAAGACATCAACTTCATGATTCAGTGCTTTCGAAATTTCAACTCTCATTTGCATTTCTACTCACACGGGCACATACACGACTACGTAATTGGTAAGGTCGAGTGAACTTGTGGTAACATGAAGTCGTTGTCTGGTTTATATATAACGTATAAACATAATTTTTACAAGATAATGTCACGTTAGGCATCTACGAAACCATAATCCTGACTGAAGTTTACTTTTAATCATCGTTAAGATTGCGTTTGGATCTATATGGTGGGAATAAATATTTATTCATCGCATTTTTTAAACACAGTCACATATTTGAATTGAACAAACAGAAGTTGGAGAAAAGTGTGGTACTATCACAGAAATTAATAAGCAAAAAAAGGGTTACGGTAAGAAACTACTTCTGCGGTAAAAATTTTACTTTCCATTAATAACTTTCACTACAAGTATTATTTTCCATTATACTCTTAATTAATATGACTAATAATATATTTTTATGAAATATTTTATTTTCTAAATTTATTTTATTTATATTTTATTATCTATAATTTTAATTTTATATGACTAATAATATTTTTAATTATTTATACAACAATTAATAGTTTATTAAATTAATAGACTTTTTAATCATTTTATCTGTTTTCAACAACAGCCTCATTTATTAAACACCTATTTTTATGTTTTAGCAGTTACCAAAACAACAATCTCCATTTTAGTTAAAAAGCTTACATTGGTAGCTCGTGAAGTCTAACCACCTTTCCTACTTTCATCTTTCTCAAAAAAAAAATAAAAAATAAAAAATCTACTTTATAAAATAATAATTATTTTTTCATTAAAAAAGGATAAATTTGTGTATAATTTTATATTAGTTTAGTACAATCATATTTAATATTTTTCAAATTTTATATATTTTATATGGATAATATATATTTAATATATACATGTGAAAAATATTATAATAACTTTTGAAACATGTAAAGATAATATTTGAAAATAAATTTATTTTAATTTACAAGCAATAAGTGAATAATGTTAATAAAAATAAAGAAGTATTTATTATATCAAAATTTTATTATTATGATTTATATGATTGAAGTAAAGTAAAAAATTGTATAACATAATATATCAACGATTATCTTATAATTTTGTAATTTTATAAATTTTAAATTTTATTTTATAATTTTTAATATTTTATTTAATACGATACTCAGCATTAACTAGTATAAGGTATCAATATTATATCCTATTGGAATTAAATTTGGCATAAAATAATTCTGAAAATATACAAAAATAAATGAAAATTTAAAATTGGAGTATATTAGTTTTAAATTATTAAGTCTTAGCTGTTTAATAGTCAAAATCGTACCTTTTTTTTTTTCGGGGGATCGAACTGTCGTATCAATCAGGGTACTTAATTAACGTACGTACATAACGTATAGATATAAAAAATATCACGCAACAAGAAGAACAAGGCCCAGAAGCTAGATAGCCTAGATTACACCGTACAATATGATAAGTCGGTCTCTTCCTCACTGAACTCCTGAATCCCTGAATCCCAATCTTAACCATTCTCTCCCACATTCATCAGCCACACTGTACAACTAAAAACCTGATGCTTAGTAACTTCAAAGTAAAAGATTATAGCGTAAACTATGAGATTAAGGAGTGGAAGATGAAGCCTCTTCTTGCCTTGACTCCCTCAAGTACCCAAGAAGCCTCTCAGCCTGCAAGCAACAACAAGCGATCAAACACCATCAAAACTTCACCAACTCTAAATTCTAAATCAATGGACAAATCCAAAGTTACCATTTTTCACCAACCTTATGCTTTGCACGAACACTTCCAGTTTGCGAAAGTGCAACAAGAGGAGGAATCCCGCCTTCCTTCACAAGCAAACCTCGATTTTTAACATTATCAGCACACAGTTGCAACAATGTAAGCACAGCAAATTCCTTTCCTTTATCAGAACCATCTTCAGTAGCCTCAACAAAAGCAGCAATTCCACCATTCTCGACAATCGCCACCCTGCCCTCCTTGATCGCCGCCAGACTACTCAAAACCACCATTGCCTTCTCTGCCATTCCCACGCCTTGCTCCGCCACCATCCTAACAAGCGGCTTCACTGCACCGGCACTCACTGCCCTCTCTTTATTCGACCGTATCGAACACAACTTGTAAAGGGTCGTCAACGCATCTTTTTTTCCTCTGTTAGAACCATTAATCAACAGAGAAACCAGAGGGGGGATTGCACCACTTACCGCTATTGATGTCTTGTTATCTTCAACCAAAGCCAAATTAAGCAACGCACATGCCGCGTTTTGCTTCGACGTCTCTGTTCCTGTCTTCAACACATAAACCAGAAACTTTATCGCACCAGCCTTGGTCATCAACTCCTTGTTTCCCTCATGAAGTGAGAGATTCAACATCGCTGTGACCGCGTGCTCTTGGGTCCACGGATCGTTGCACCGAAGAAGTGGGATTAACGCCGGAATGGCCCCTGATTCTCCGATCAACGCACGGTTATCCGACCGGTTCTTCGCTAGTAATCGAAGCTTCGCCGCGGCGGATCTCTTGATGGCAGTAGACGGCGACCACAGCCCGTCGATGCAGATCTTCACTGTAGGCTGCAGATCCTCCGGCGAGATGCTCTCAATTATCTCTGTCGAGAAGCTTTCTCGCTGTAGAAAACCCATGCATGGCTCTACTTCAGATTCTTCACTGGCTACATTTTCCGGCAGCGGCAAGCTCGCTAGAAATTGGAGCTCTCCCGATATATCGCTGCTACACGCTGAAAAATCGCTGAACGCTTGCGAGATATCGAGAAACTCGTCCTCCGTAAAAGAAGGAGAAGACTTACCCGACTTGTAGCTACTGGTGTTGTTGGTTTTTGAAGCGAGTTCGTCGAGTTTTACGTCGATGACCGAGTCTGTAAGGTTCTCCGACAAGTAGGTTGTCGAGTTATCGGGAACTGAAGTAGAAGAGCTGAAGCTCACGTCGTCGTTTTCATAGAGATTGGACCGTCTAGTCCTCATGGACCTTCCAATGTTGCGGTGAGTTTTGGCGGTGGAGCTGTATAAGCTGCAGTTTCCGGTTAAAGGGAATCGATTTGAAGAGTAATGTGACGGAGAATCTTCTAAAGACACCATTTTTTTTGAAGCTTTGAATCGAAGTTTCAAACTTTGAGTGTTTATCTAAGCCTTGTGAAGAGTTAAGGCAGTTCCATGGTGGAAGAAGTGAGACGAGAAGAGAGTTGGCTGATGTCAGAGACAAAGGCTTATCGGAGAATGGGAACTTTAAGGACAGGACAGGTTAAAAATGTCACAACAACACGTATGATCATTTCACCAGATGGTGGGTTACGGGTACTGATCATTGATGTGACACCGACACGCATCAATCCTATGAAATTACATAGTTTACGTGGTTGTGGTTTACTTGACCACAGGAACCTATGGTTAATACAGCTGTAGCTGTAATAATGAAACATGCTGGGAGGAAAGGACAGCCTAGCTGTTGGCTTTTCTGTCTTATTGGTCAATCAGAGCCGTCTCATAAAGAACAATAGTTGAAAGTGAAAAGGGTAGGTTTTGATTGGTGGGCCTCGTCAAATAGTTACAGTATCTTGAGATCTTTGTCGTGTTCCTGGCCGTTTACTTTTTGTAAGTTTCACCTGATGATTTAATAATCACAAACAAAAGTCGATAAAATAAATAATTAATATGAAAGGAGGAAAAAGGGTTTTTTTTTATAATTCTCTAACTTTGAGCATATTTTTTGGTTGGATTAATTACGAACGTCTCGCTTCTAGCGACAATGTAAGAGTTAGAACTACTAGGAAACTTAGAGCTGATTGGAACTTGATGCTGAGCAGGGTAATGATCAATCAGCAGCTGACCAATCAGTATGTGATAACTCCTTATACGCAGAAGTATACAGGCTACGTAAGAATCTGAGGGACTTTGAAATTCCAAATTTACCTTCTCTAAGACTCTTCAAGTAGGATCTTAGTGACTTATGATTAATCTAGCAATATCTTATAGATATATAAAAAAAAAAACATACATGATTTATATATTCATAGTGGAATTTAAATAAAGGCAACAGTTAGAAGTTGTTAGGATACTGATTATCTTACCCACTACATTTGATTTATCCGAACTTGAAATAATAAGGGTAGTACTTGGGTTGGCTAGTTTGGGTGAGGGTCTAAGCCTAACTCGAAGTATAATCAAACTTGAGATTCATGACTTAAATTTGAACTTCAGTCGAGTTTCAGATTGTTTGGCGCTTAACTGAATGTTAGGCCTGGAAATTATATAAAATTCTTAATTTAATAAAATAACGTCATTTTAATTAATTTCATTGAGTTCGAATTTAGTTTGAAACTCAATCAACTCACCCGATGATTTTAGATTGTACTAAATCAAATCAAGCATAATCTAAGCTGCCAACACTAGTTATAATTATATGCATCATTTGTATGAGTTTTAATTTATTGATCCTTTATAATTGATAAAAACAAGTTAAATCCTAAATAACTTTAAAATATTACTTTTAGTTATTGTCTATGTATTAGATAAAATTTAAAATATTACTTTTAGTTATTGTGTATGTATTTTATTATAATTCATTATCAATTGATTGGATTTATTTTATTTCTTATAATTCATAATCAATTAAATGAATTTTTTATTTCTAATTTTGAGCCATTTATTTATTAAATATTTCACTTACACTAGGTATCGAGAGGATCAACTAAGAGGGAACAAGTAGAAAGCTTTGAAGGCTCTAAGGATGATTAAGGATAAACTTTAAGTTTTTTAAAGGAACTCACCAAAATCACAAATCAAAGGCTCACTTTAAGAAAAGGAAAGAAGTCTCAGGGCTCAAAATTGGTAAATTATAAGTAGATACATAAGGTCTACTCAAGAGGATCAAATGCTTTTTGTAAATGTTCAATTTCCTTTTTATTCTTTCTATTAGTCTATTATGCAAAATCCAATTGTTCTAATAATAGCAAGACAAATATCTCACTTCGGGGTTATTGTCAAGACTCTTAAGGTTTCTATGATCTGATGTTATTGTTGTTGTTATTGTTTAAAATATTTATTTCTTTTTCTAGGTTGTAAATTTATTTCACAAATTTAAAGCATTAAAAGAAAATATATGCAAATATTTAAGCATATAGAAACAAATATGGACAAATATCAAAGCAAATTAAAGCGAATAGAAGCAAGTATTGAATATCGTAACATAATGGGTGGCCGAGCTGATCACTACAGGTTATAACACTCAACAAAGTTAAGAATGCAAATATTAAAGCAAAATAAATAATATTACACCTTGATGGGCGATAAAACTGACCGCTACAAGATGCAATATGCCAATATAAAGAGCAAATATCAAATATTAATGCAAATATAAAAACTTGGCAGGCAGCAGAGCTAATCTACTACAAGTTTTGCTCAAAAGTAAAACTTGTAGTGGAATATTTTATTTGGCATTTTGCTTTGAAAGTACAATATCCTTCATATACTTTTAGTGGGAGTATCTGGAGAATTCTCTCATACCATTATACCAATTGACGAACCAGAAGAAGAAATTATATTTCTCTCTAGTGTTGA
The DNA here is from genome assembly GCA_025629805.1 of Erythroxylum baracoense. Classification (NCBI taxonomy): domain Eukaryota; kingdom Viridiplantae; phylum Streptophyta; class Magnoliopsida; order Malpighiales; family Erythroxylaceae; genus Erythroxylum; species Erythroxylum baracoense. Next base: position 3,512,453 of record JAOTAY010000189.1, on the reverse strand, counting down.
AAAAGAACAACCACGGGTGGTGGTTCATTACATTGTTCATCAAAAAAGCATTAAACCAGGCTTGTAATAGTCATAATAGGTATAAATCTGACAACAAGGCAAATTTGTTATAAATTGAGCTTCAGATTTCTTGGGCTTCCACGACTCAATTTGCCACTCCATAAGATGAATCACTTTGTTGATTTTACATATAGAGTATACAGAAACTGTTTTGTCAGGTTCAATATAATGATGCTTGATTTTTACATATTCAATTTCTTTAAGAATATGCATATAATAATTTTGGGATTGGGTACGTCCCAAGGCTTATTATGCCATCTTTTTGGAAAAACATTGTTGATCATTGAAAAAGGATATGGGTTGTAAAACACAATTCTAATTGACAACATTTTTTGAAAATGTTCTTTTCAAAATAATGCTTTGAAAAGGTTTTTGTTTTAAAATTTGCAAATCTTTCAAAAAACTTGTTGAAGATTTTTTTATTTGATTTGGCTCATGTAAAATAAATTTTCTAACTGTATTTTCAGCAACCATTTTTTCAAGAATGTTCTTTTATGGACATTCGTTCAGTGAATCTCTCAGAGCTGTAATCAACCTTGGAGTTGTTGAAAGATGCTTTAGCCACTCAGAAATGTCAACCATATTGGGTGAACTCTCACCTTGCTTTTTTGGTAGAAAGCGTACTGTTTTCTTTTCTTCCAATATCTATTTCTAAGCTTTTACTGATTGTTCAATTGTGCGCTTTGAAGGGGTAGTCTTTGAGGTAGACAAGCTCACACGAGTAGAAGATGTGCTCACTTGAATAAGAGATTGGCTCATTTGGTTCTTTGGGCTTTTAGTAGAGGCTTTAGAAGGGTTTTTGTTCTTGTGATCATGATCTTAACATATCAGTTTTTATCTACATCACTTTTTATTGTCACATTTACATGTGAATCTATCGGAAATAATCTCTCTATTATATAAGAGTAAGGTTGTGTACTATCAGACCTCCACAGACCCCGTTTCATTGCGAAATTTCAAACTGGGTGATGACGATGATGATGTTGATGATAATTATGATCTAGATTGAAAAAATTCTTTAGTTAGGAAATCAGAAATGGAGTTTGCTTCACCCTTAATGAATTCAATATCAAAGTCAAATATACTCAAAAGTGCTTGCCATCTGGCAAAATTATGTTTTGAAGCAATATTCTGAACATCTTTTAATAAAACTTCTTTTGCATATTTTCAATGAATTTGAAGTAAAAAATTTTGGTTTAATAAATCACCTTGAAATTTTGGTAATACACAAAATAATGGACAAAATCTCTTTTTTTATTGTTGAATAATTGCTTTGGTAATTTCTAATAGTTAGGCTAACATTTTATATAGTACTTAGGCTCACATTTTTACAAATTGATTAAATTAATCTCTTGGTCTTTTGGGTTAAGTTCTTGGTCTTCATTGTTTTCTAAAGTCACTTTGAACGATCTTGATTTTAGTAATTATTTCATGATCTCAAAATATTCTTTTTCTATTTTTATTGCAGCCAATAATATTTGGGCTTTCGATTTTTGTTGCAAGAATATAGTTAAAGTCACTTTGTTTTAATGCTTGAGAATTTTGAGCTAGTCATTCTTTTACAATCACCTGATTGCGAGTCTTGTTTTTAGTCATACTTCCATGCTAAAACTCATAGGATGAAGAACTTTGACATTAACAAGAGTCATGGAGAGAAAATGTCTTCATAGTCTTTTGTTTGATATTTTATTATGAAAGTACAATATCCTTCATATACTTTTGGCTGAAATATTTGAGGAATGCTCCCGTACCATTTCTACCAATTGATAAACCAGCATGAGAAATTATACTTCACTCCAGTGTTGAAAAAGAACAGCCACAAGTGGTGGTTCGTCATATTGTTCATAAAAAAGGCATAGAACCATGCTAGTATTCATAATAGTTATAAACCGGGCAATAATGCAAAATTGTTATAAATCATGGTGAGGGTAAGGATTGAGTATTAAGTCTATTGGTTTAAGTTTATTAACTTCTATTCATTGAGGGTAGGTAGTCTTGACAGTTGAGCCCAGGCAGAGGTGTGTGAACCTGTTGGTTTAGCTTATTCATAACTGAGGGAGTCGATATTATTAGCAAATGGATTTCTTTATAAGATCTAAATCTATCTCTAGAACCTTTTTTAGAACTCTTTTTAAGATTCTATTAGTTCTATTCTCGTTCCTAAGTTGATTTGCAAATAAAAGGTAGGAGTTCTAAGTATTGCTCTTCTAACCTAGATAGGTCTCCACTTAGTCTTTTTATAAGTTGCTTTATCAAATATTGAGTTAACATGAATAAAACATTAAAAGTAAATACAAGCAAATATTAAATCAAATCAAAACAAGAAAGCAAAAATAGAAACAAGCATTGAGTATCATAAAATGATGGGTGGTAAAGTCGACCTCTATAGGTTATAATACTCAACACAAGTTAAAATGCAAATTTTAAAACAAACAAACAATATTACACTTTAATAGGTGACAAGCCGACCCTTAGAAAATGCAATAGGTCTAATAAATATTCAAAAAATAATACATGCAAATTCTTCAATATAAAAAAAAGTTAAATTCATATAGAATTTAAGAGTTTAAGAGTAATAGAAATTTTCCTAATCTCTTTAGTAAAATTAAAATATATAAGTTATGTGGAAAGTAAACTCATTTACCTATTAATGAATTTATATTTAGTAAATTATTTTGCCTACAATACATAGTATTCCCAATTATTCAAACTAAACTTTTTCCATCTACAACCAAGTTTGGCAAAATCGGTTAATTAAATCCGAAGTCAATAGATTTGATTCGACTTAATTAAGTTCTTAATCAAACTCGAATTTTTTTATTCTCAGTTCAATTTAATTTAATCTTTTTGTTGTTAAAATTGATCAGTTTATTAACTACTCAGCTGGTTTTTACAAACTAATAAGTTTGTATAAATCAAAATAAATTTATTAATTTTTATATGACAATCTATTTTTTCAATTAAATTTTAAATTTTTCAACAGGTGAGGATAGTCTTCTTTAGTTATTTTTTAAATTCTTTAATTTTATTCAATCTTAACCGATTTCATGTCGATCTAATACTGATTGAATCTTTTAAATATTAAACCTCATATTTTACTAGTTTAACTTCTATTCTAATTTTTCAAACATTAGATATTTCTTTGAATTCAACCATTTTAAAAAATAATTTGTTTAATAAGCCTATCAGAAATAATTTTTGTATTAATTAAGGTTAAGATTGTGTATTTCTAGATTTTTTCGTAGTCTACATGACAACAAGATTTCTGCTAAATTGTTATTGTTGTTATAAGAATTCCTGTGAACCACTTCCTCGAGCACTAAACTGCATGGAATCCTTAGGTTATCAGATAAAGGTGTCAGTAGCCAAGTTGGCCGAGAAGTAGATAAAATAGGAAGAAAAGATCAAGTTGGCATAATGAAGGATGATACTGTGGAGGTCATACAAGTGTTGTTGCAGAGGGCTTTTTTGGTGATTCTAATAGGAGGCATCCATTTACTAGTGATGATTCTTCAGTTTCTAGTACTTAATAGTGAATTAAAAGTTGTGTACCTTATGTTGAATGATAACTTCTTGTGCTTTTTCGGTATGTAGAAGGGAGGGGTCTTTTACCTCTTTGGCAATCGACTTGTCTTCGATAAGTAACGTTGTTGTTCTTGTTGTCTTTTGGTATGGCGTATGCATTTCCTCTTGCTACACCGTCGTTTATGTTGGTTTCATTGTATTGTATAGTGTGTTGTCATTTTAGCATTGGACAATTGCAATGTCTTATGTGTTGTTTTGTTGGAGGAGAGTAATACTACTATCCTAATGTTGTAAATCAATTATACCCTTTTTAAACAAATCATCATCATTTTGTCATTGTCCGTTAAGCCTCGGGCAGGCTGAGCTTCAGCAGCTCAACCGGAGGCCCAATCAATCCAGGTGAGGCTGGCTCGGGTCTAGGCCACGTAAACATTTTGATTAATTAAAGGTCATCATACATGGATAATTGTCGATTAAAGGGTAAACATGAGACGTAATTGTTATTTAGAACATGACTTTAATATTAATTAACATGGCATGTCTTGAACACATATTTCATGCTAAACACATCTATATATAGACATATAAAGATAATTTAAAATTATAAAAGATGAAGTATAAAATGACCTTAAATTTGCTTAACAAATTAAGTAAACTTAAATTAGGTAGATAATATTTTTATCAATATCATCTCATGCAGCTTCTATATCTATTTAGGTGACAATTCTTTACCACCTCTTATAATGATATTCTAAACATTTTCTTTACATTCATATGATTATGAGTTTGAACATCCAAATCATAGAAATTTAGTTGAATATGTTACATGAATAAATATATTTAGGTTAAGATGACACTCAATTTGCTGAATAAACATAATAATAAACAAAACTTCAGTTTATTCTTATAATAATATAAAGAAATAATCATATTCTGAATGTATATTTTGTATTTTAGTGAAGGATTTTGATTTTAATTGGTCTTATCAGTCATTAAAAAAACATACAAACTAACACATAAGCATGCAATTCAATATGTATATAAAAAACATAGTACATATATAAAACATGTAATTCAATATGCAAATATAATCAAGTTATATGCATAAAAAATCAAACTTAATTTGATTATGGTTATAAAAAGTTAAATATAAACTATTTTTTAATATCAAAGGAAATTACTTTCAAAATTAAATAATACGTTTTAAATTTAATTAATAAATTCCTTAAAATTAATTATTTAAAGATTTGTTCTTAAATAACTAGAAGATCATTCTTTATTAATTTAAAAAACTATTTTTAATATATCAAAGAAAGTTCAATTTTCTTACCGAAAACTGTCCATCTTCCTTGTAAAGTCGGCCCTTAGGGAATTAGTTGCATTTATTTTTTATTTCCCCGTGAATTGTATGTTTGTAATAATAGGGACAAAATTTTCTCAATTCCAATCGACTAGGCGGATTATGTCGATTTTTTTGAGTAATATATTTAGAAATATATGTTGATTTCTTATTAACACTAGTTCGAACACAACTAGTACATTCCAAAATTACCCTTACTCGATTCTCTTTACCCCCAGCCATGAACCTCCTTTGGATTTTTTTATTTATTCAACTATTTTATTTTCCGAGTGGGCAAGGAACATTATGAAACTGCATAAAAGGTTAAGCAAACTTTACAACGTTACAAAAAGCTTTAGGGCATTATAGCTATCCTTGAGTTGGACGAATTATCCGAAGAGGATTGCTTAACTGTAGCAATAGCACGAAAAATTGAGGATTTCTTATACCAACCTTTTTTTGCAGCAGAATTATTTACCGATTAAGTTCAATTTTCTTACCAAAAAATGTCATTGTATCTTTATTTTTTGTAAAAAATCTTCTCATTAGATTTTCATTATAAAAAATAACAATGAAATACATATAACATAAAAAATAGATATAAAACAATTAATGATATTAACATGCCAACTTAATTTCTCTTGAACTCAACTAGAACTCATTAAGTCTCACTTGAACTAATTAAACTATTAAAATAGTTTTTTTAATTAATTTAAATCGCACTTAATGGATTAAGATTAAGGCTTGGTTTTGGGGAATGGCGGCAGTTGACAACCTGCTGAAATCAACCTACTGAAATGATAAGTACTTATTCTCAATAACTACTTATGTGTTTGAGATTGCTGTTTTGATAACTGCTGAAATGTGAAAATAGATATTTGGCAAGTACGATTGCCGTTGCTGAAAAGAGATAAAATGACTAAAAAGTCCATTGATTTAATAAACTATTAATTGTTGTATAAATAATTAAAAATATTTAGTAAAATAAATTTAATAAATAAAATGTTTCATAAAAAATATATTAGTAGTTGTATATATTTAAAATTATAAATAAAAAATATTTAATTAAAATAAGTAAAATATAAATAAAATAAATTTAGTAAATAAAATGAAAAATATAAATAAAATAAAATAAGAAAAATATAAATAAAACAAGGAGAGCAAGAGAGAACAAAGAAGACAATACGTTCGACTTACTTTCTATTAGTTGAGGTTATAATGAAAAATAATAATTATCATAAGGTTATTAATAGAAAGTAGAATTTTTACGGCAGAAGCACTTCCCTACCGCAACCCTCTTTATACTTATCGATTTCTCCAATGGCACTGCACTTTTCTCCAATATTTGGTTATTCGCCCGCAGCTCCAAACATATGACTGCATTTGAAAACTGCAGTAGGTAAGTACTTATCCCCACCGCACCACAGATCCAAACGTAGTCTTAATTTTACTAAAAATTTGTTATAATTTAAGTATAAATATCAACAACTATTTCATGGTAGAGATTATGCTAAAATATGGAGTTTGAAGAGAGCACAGAAATACACGGTCTTAACTAGTGAAGAGGTTGTTTTGATAGATTCAAAAAAAATAAAAAATAATTAAAATATAAAAAGGAAAATAACATTCTGCTTTGAGTTTTTTCCAAAATTATTCAGATAAAAATAGTAAAATAGAGTAATTTATTTGTCAAAAGAAAAAAAACCTAAATTTAATAATTATTAGTAATTATTATTTTCATAAATAATAAAAAATAATTACAACAAATCCTCCCATCTTCTAGAATAGTAATACCATTTCCTTTTATTGCTACAGTAATGTGTTTGAGATTGCATGTAAGCGGTTTGGCAGCGCTTGGGAATGATTTTTCTATATGTTAACTTTGTCATTTTGTACAGTTGCCATTAGCGGTATCTAAGAAAAAAGTTTGGCTTCTTGTTTTTCAGCTTCCGTACTTCATCTCTTATCTTCCTCAATCTCTCTTACTTTCTATAGCCTCAAGAACATCGTATCTTCTCCTTCGGATCAACCCTACAATCTTCGTACGACTCATACTAACTTCCCTTTTCGTGGATTCAGCTCTCGTTGTCTGTTTCTTACACTACGCGATCCAACATGGATAGCAGCAAAAATAACCTAGTTCAGGACAGGAAAAAACCAGGTTCCATGTCCAAACCCAAGAAGAAGCCTATGAAGGTCGTGTACATATCCAACCCCATGAAGTTCAAGACCAGTGTCTCTGGATTCCGTGCCTTGGTCCAGGAACTCACGGGCCAAGACGCCGAGTTCCCTGACCCCAGGAAGACTGTAGACTGTGAAGATGTCGGTGGACATGGTGGTCAGGTCGTTCATGATGCATCTAAGAGTGGTAGTAGTAGTACTACTACAGCCGTTGATGACCTTCCATCGGAGGTCTCTGGAGTGGATCTGCCCGGGGATCAGGCTGAAACACACGATGATTGCCCATTTGACCCATATGATGGGGTGTTCATGCCTCAAGTGTTTGAGATTTTTCCAGGGTTAGTGCCTTCAAGTTTGTTGCTTGAGTCTGATACTCATGGATTTGCTCGCAATCGTGTTAATTGAATTTCTCTAATTTCCCTTTATCATATGTAACCTATTATTGTTTATTTCTGTAATTAAACTCTGATCTATGAATAATAATATTGGGTTTCAATCTGTTAAGTCAATTAAACTACAGAAAAAAAAAGAAAAACTACTGGTTTGTGTACTTTCTTTAACCTCAATTATAAAATATCTTCAAGATTATTAAGTAATTCCATTAAATCATTCTTAAAGATTATTGAGGACTAATCTTTGAAGAAGTAATAGTTCTAATTGCTATCTTCAAAGGTCAATAAATGGATCTGAACTTGTGCTTTGTTGTTCGTACCATTAGCTTCCAACTTTCAATGCAGGACAATAAAGTTGCATCAATTGGGGTCTAATCATATTGGTATTAGGATTTCAAATCCCTAGATAAGCTTAATCTGTCCATTGTTGACGATGTTTTCTAGACTTAGCGTGACAGTCCTTCTGGAGGATGAGTGTCTTTCTCGCCATTTGAGGTTTCATGTCAAGACTGTTTCCTTCTATTCCGGCCATGGGGATGTGGGACGAAGAAAGAACAAAGCATATCCTAGCTACTTTGCCTCCTTGCTAAGCTCATCTCACTTTTTTCCCTCTATTATTATATGTGCATGCATGCATTTCTGGTTAGTTATCACTAACAAGTACTTCATGATCAGCCAACTCTTCTTCTTCTTCGGTGGACACGATCGATTTGGAAATAGATTTTTGGATAATTTTTTGTGGTGATTAGATTATTTTAATAAAATAAAACCTTCTTTTTTTATGATAAGGATGGTCAGTACTAATAATGATCATAAAAATTGAGTTTCAATATTTATAATTTTTATAAGTATTATGGAATTTCGTTTAGTTGGTGAATAATGGGTGCTTAGGGTAATAATCGATCGAGGCAATTAAGGAAATAGTAGAACTACCCTTTAATCTTCTGATTTTATTGAAATATATATAGTATCATTTTTTAAAGAAAGAGTGCATATAGAATATTAAATTAATTAGTAATTTATTATATTTTTATAAATAATCTCTCTATTATTAACATATAAGACTGTAAATTACTGAGTCCTTTTAAATTTTGTATATTAGCAAAAATTTTACTGAGCTATTTAGAGTAAGGCTTAGTTTGGGGGAATGATAGCGGTTGATAACCTACTAAAATGATAAGTACATAATTATTTTCAATAAATACTTAGACCATCTCCAACCACAAACTATAAAATGCAGTCAGTTGATTTAAAAATGCAGTAAGTTCAGGAAAAACAACTCCAACTAACAACTACATATTGCAGTAAGTGTGGGGTGACTGCCTTACGAAAATGCCGTTTGCCAAAAACAACTGCATATTTGTAGTAAGTATGGGGTGACTGCAAAATACAACAAGTTTATGCAGTTCGGTTGGAGTAGAAAATGTGGGCATTTATTGCAAATTGCATTCCAGTTGGAGTTGCTCTTATGTATTTAGGATTGCTGTTTTGGTAACTACTGAAACGTAAAAATAGATGTTTGGCAATTGCAGTTGCGGATGTTGAAAAGAGATAAAATGACGAAAAAATTTATTAATTTAATAAATTATTAATTGTTGTATAAATAATTAAAAAATATTATTAGTCATATAAATTTAAAATTATAAATAATAAAATATTTAATTAAAATAAGAAAATATAAATAAAATAAATTTAGTAAATAAAATATTTCATAAAAATTAGTCATATAAATATAAATTATAAATATATTAGACTTGCTTTCTATTAGTTAAGGGTATAATGGAAAATAATAATTATTAAAAGGTTATTAATGGAAAGTATAATTTTGATCGTAAAAGTACTTTCCTATCGTAACTCTCTTTCTTCTTATTGATTTCTGCAGTAACATTACATTTTCCTCCAACCTCCGGTTGTTCGCCTGCAAATTTAAACATGTAACTGCGTTTGAAAACTGTAGTGGATAAGTACTTATCTTCACCACACCGTAGATCCAAATGCAGCCTAAGTAATTTCTCCTAATCATAATGTTATAATGTTGAATTCAAAGCCATAATTGTAATTTGCAAAAATTAAGGTCGAATAGACAATTTATTATAATAAATAACTCATATTAGATTTAATTACTGCAATAGTCTATAATTATAGTGTAACCCCTAATTTATATTTTAAAATCTTGTTTTTGGCCTTTTAGGCACTTTTTTTGTGTCATCCAATACAAAGTAACCTTACTAAAAACACCATGAAGATACATAAGCTCACTTAAAATCAATTTTCAATTAACTCATTAGTTGTCTTTGGGATAGGTTTGTATAAATAATAAAATTACATGACACTTTTCACATTGTAAAGCACAAATACTTATCACTCAGTTGTCTTCTAATTTTAGTATAAGCTTTAATATATTAAAAGAACCATCCAATTTTATCACTAATGGTTAATATAATATAATAAAACATTTTTAAAAACCAAATTCACTATATCCAAAGTTCTTGTTTTCTTCTTTTGCCATTCCTCTTAAAGAAGAAAATTATGTTAAGAAAGTATTTATCAATAGTTAAAACCTCAACCGGTCCAATTATAAAAATCTTGAACCATCTAAGTTTTCAATTCGATTTTTAACTTTTTAATTTGATTTTCTTTAATAACTCTTGTAGTTAAGAACTGACCAATTAATTAATTAGTCAGTCAATTTTTGTAAATTAATAAGTTCTTATAAACAATAATTTTTATTTATCAAATTTTTAATTAAATTTCAAATTCTTTAATAGGTAAAGACAGTCTTTTTTAATAATATTTTAAATTATTTAATTTTAACCGATTTTATAATGGGCTAATATCAATTAAATCATTTAAACTTTTAATCTCTTGTCTTACTGGTTTAATTTTTAAAATATTGATATTTACTAAGCAAAAAAGAAGAAGAAGAAATGTATATCACAAACACGCGCTTTGGTTGCACTTGGAATAACATTTAATAAGTAAAAAAGTCGTTTCTGTTTTCTCTTATGTTTCACAGTTCGCCATGAACTAGGACGATCATCATATCTTTGTCTCTTTCAGTCCCAGATATCAATCTTGTAAGTTGTAAGAAGAACTATACCAAATTCCTAACTTTCGTGAATGTGATGTGGGTCCCTAAGAAAATGTTTATCTTCTACTTATTGGATTCAATTATATTTGTGAGATTGAATTAAATTCGATTTATATTGTTTGCAATAAATTTATAAATATTATAATTGAATTTAATTATATTGTTTAGAACACAATAAAAATAAATTCTAACTACTTCATATGACTTTTTTTATCCTCAACTAAAAATAATATGTAATCAATGTGTGTGTGTTTTGTAGTAATTTGTATATTTATAATGTGTATATTTGGAAAAAGAATTTTCAAAGTTTCGAAAAGAATTGACTCTTCAATTCACACACTAAATCGCATCATTTGAGATGTGAATTAAATTCATAAAGAAAATGAGATTCAATTACGTGATTGAATTCAAGTTATCTCTTTTTTAACATTTCAAACGCACGAATTGAATTCAATTACAGAAAATTAATGAATTGAATCTAATTCATTAGACTCCAAATGACCTGTCAAGTAAAAATAAAATTATCCATTAAATTTGACAAGTTTTAGATATTTAAGTTTAAATTCATATTTGAATATAATTTTGATTAAATATAGTTTGATATGTTAATTTTTATTGTCTTCAACATTAATTTATTATAATTGATTAAATAAAAAAGTTAAACTCAAGTTTAAATTCAAACTTAATTAAATTTAAACGCTCGAGTTTGACTCGTTGAATTCAAGTAGCCATAGCTATCGTTTTAGAATTTGGAATACGTTGAAATCTCATGAAGTGTACCTTACAAAGAAGATTATCCTCATTGAATGAAAGGGTATTAGCAAATTGTGGTTATAAAGCAATTCCTTTTTGAATGGTAGTCTTCTCATGTTGAGAGTGAGAGGTCATGTAAAGCCACACAGATTGACTAAATGATAACGAACAGCAAGTGGTTCAACTTGCCACTTCTAAAAGTTCAAAAGGGATAAGGTGAATAGAAACTGGTGCAAGTAGAGGTGTTATTTGTCAATTTGGAAGAACCAAATTGCACATTACATATTATTAGTATAATTATAGATAATACAAAAGCAATCAAAAGGAATGCGAAATAACAAGATTAGGAGTGACAATGTGTTCAAAATTCGAACCCAAGTCTTAGTCTAAATCTTATTTCTCATAGTTTGACTTGCTAATTTTTGGCAGACCGGATCAAGAGTCTTTCGTTATATCTAAAGGGGACTTATAAAAACATGTTGCGAGATTTATTAATATGAATTTGTTTGCTTTTTGTTTACTAAAGATTAAACATTTCAATTCAACATTAAGTCTAGTGCTTCAATAAATCAAATGATCACACCATGAGTTGGTAGCTCTGGTGAGCTTATGAAACTGAATTGTAGGCTTAAGAGCAAGTTTTGTTAACTTTAAATTCAAGTCCATATCTACGAAAATAAATTATGATTAGCATTACTGAATTTCAATATATAATCAATGCAATGTGCAGGCAAATGAAGAAAAGCTGCTTGTAGATACTATTGCAAAAACATTGGAAGTGTAATGATAGTTCATGATCACCTCAGTTACACATTCTTCTGAAAGTCCGAGGTTACTGTCCTAATCATTGCTGAATTGTTGAGCTATCAACTCCACATTCCATGGTCGACACGGGCTTTTTCTCCATCTCACCATCCCAATAGAACCCGTCCTTAGGAGCTTTGACTTTCAGGGATCATGGTGTTTCAGTATTGCTTTGCCACGGACACCAAGGAATGGTATGTTCCAAGAATTGCACACAGGATCCCGAAAACTACGAACGTTGAACTTAGAACAACCTGGATTATCAGAACAGATGAGAAACCTGAAGATTTTCCGGATAAAAAATGCCGGTTTATCACAAGTAACATCGAGCTAAAGTTCCTGTAACCTGGATTGTTGTCGCTTTCTTCCCCACAATCCTTAAGAAGCACAAAGCTGGCATTATTACTGCCTGGAATTATGCAGACATGGTGACAAAACCAGGGCTAAGCTTGTAAGCCTCCAGAGAATATAAGTTACTCATATGAATAGTTTAACAATTCCATACACCTGAAGCTTGCACTCACCACAAGTAGACAGAGGACAGAACCCATCAGAGACATTAAAAGACCTGCAATCAGTAACCCAATGATGTTTTTCACTACACTTCAGGAGTATTAGAAGCTGAGAAAGGAGGAAGTAACACAAATAGTTGTTGCATAAACATCCTTAGGTCGACCATTGTACTTTGTGTACATTTCAGGTCTGAAGCTAATGGATAAATTCAGATTTGGACTTGAATCTAAGCAAAAAAATCTGGGATTGGACTGGAATTCGGAGTATTCGGTTTGAACTTGGTTTATACCCCAGTTTTTAATCCTTTCTTGTGCTGACAGATTTTTAACTTTTCTGGCCGAACTTGAGCATTGAAATTAAATTCAGGCTCTAAGGTCGAGTCTGGTCCGATCCGGTCCATTTTCATCTTAGTATATGAGTTTAGTTTTAGTAGTATCTGTAATCTGATAATTAAAAAATTATTCTCAAGCCTTCAATGTAACCATTAAACTGTGTTCCTTTGCCTGATATGCAGTCCAATCTACAACTAAGTGAACACTTACTAAAGAATGGAAGAAGAAAAGCGGCACAAACAGTGGACATAACGATTAGTGTCCTCAGAAGAATGAAACACCAGTAACTGTTTGAAACTCCAACTGGGAGTAGCTCTTCTATACCTCTAGCCAATGGATTTACCAACAATCCATATCTGTTCTCTGTCAAGGAACCAAAAGGATATGGCAAAAAAGATGAAAAAAAACGTCGTTTGTTTCTGCAATCCAATTAAACACCATCAAAGGTTTTTTTCTCAATGTTTTAAGTTTAATCTGCTAGTTACCAAAGGATATTTGGTTAGTGGATTTGTAACCTGCAAAAATGGCAATGATTGCAAGGTTAGAAATCATTATATATATATATATATATATATCCACCAAGTGAAGCTTACAGGCCTGAAACCATACTTACGGTAGTCCATAATGCAACTTCTGATGCAAAGGACTGTCTTGGCATGTTCAGGGTTACCTGAGACACTGTAGCTTCACCAAACATGAGAAACCCTATGACTGCAACACCTCCATAAACTAAAAAGCTCAGGGAAAAGCTGGACAAAGAACAAGAAGTAGAAGGTTTAAAAGGCATCATAAAAAGCAACTGAAATGTCAGGGATCTGTAACCATACAATGTTCTTGTACCAGGCTATAGCTGCTTTTGTAAATTTTGTTTTATCAGCCATAGACTGGTAGATATTTGGGAACACAGAGTGACCAGAGCTGCAGAAGCTATGAACACCAACCACAAATGGGATGTTAATCCAATTCACTAATGGAGCAGATTGATTGAACCCAACTCCACCTTTAGTACCAAGGAAAATCAAGCAGAGAACAATCAAAGCAGTTGCTAAAACCCCACCAGCTGCAAGAAAAAATTTACATGGAAGGAACAGCGAGTTGTCAACTTCTGTTCATACTTCAATGGAGATAGCAGCTGACATAAGAAGTTTGCTAAACCTGAAAGGTACGAGATCACACGAAAATCCCTTAACAAAACCGTTGGTAGAACAACAAGAGCAGTAAGAAGTCCAAATAAGTGTTTAGAATCCAGATGCAAGCCAACCAAATCCAATGATGTTCCCGGAAATAGTCTGGTAAGATTGTCACCTTCCAAGATAATAAACTCCACACAATATGACTGCAGAATTGGAAAGAAATGTCAAGAATTTCCTTGAAAAACAGATCAAACATAGCAGGGAAAACCAGAAAGAATCAGAAAAACCAACTCTGCACTTACATATAGTTCTAAGTACAAAATAATCTGCACCAAAACCCAAGATTGCAATATTATGAGTGACCTCGTGAAAGCTGAAAAAAAAAAAAGAAATTGCGAAACATTCAATGATGGGCAGTTCAGAAGATTACAATTTCTGAATCACAAACCTTGACTACAGCAAAACTCATTATGGTAACAGAAAGTTATGATATTAGTTCATATGAAACTCACAGATATTACAAGGCGTCCACATTTCCCAAAAGCAGCTTCTCCTATATCAGGATAGGTTATGATGCCTTCTCTGCTCTCGAAGCATTGTTTCATGAGAATAGCAGTATAGCAAGACACGCATGAAAAAACAGCCAAAATGGCTAAACTTGCCCAACCTGCTTCTTTCACTGTATAAGGCATAGAAATAACTCCAACTCCGACCATCACGTTAAATGCTGTTAAAGAAAAACAGGTCAGGTAACGGTAATCTGAAAACAGAAAGCATCTGAAAGAAGTCAGCATATCAATAATGTGGCTTACAGTTGAAGACAGTTTGAGTGAAGCTACATCCAAGAGCAATGGGAAACTCTCCAGTTGTGAATGAAGGTTTTGATGAAGAGAGTGTTACAGAAATCTTATCTATCTCTTCTTTTGGACAACGCCTTTCGATATCAGACAGTAATGGAGTTTTTGCTTCCATGTTTAAGTTGCTGTAGTTGTTAATACTTAAATATCCTGGACTTGGTAAATGTCCAACGTAGCCAAAAAATGGTGATGCTGATATTGTGAGACTGTCTGTCGTTTCTCTGCCCAGAAATTCAAAGAACACGATGAATGTTAGAACACGAGTTTCAGGGAAAACATCACTAACATCCATGAGAAGGAAACCAGAATTCTGTAAGTTCTTGTAGCAGAGAACTTAGACAAAAGCATCACTAGGGTGCTCGAAACCATCCACAGAGAAAACAAAGCAACAAATTTAATTCAAGATTACCTAAAACTCTGCGGCCATCGCTGAGAAGAGAAAGCCTCATCATCACCCTGATCACCATTCTCTTCTTCTTCTTCTTCTTCTTCTCCATCACAGCTCTCTCCGCTCTCAATCTTGCTCACTTCAGTGTCCAGACCGTCGACACTAATGTCCTCGTACAAAAACTCCGACGGTTCTCTATCCTTGTCCTTATCTGCCATAGCTGAACAATCCGTCACAATGGTTACAGGCTGTACGACTCACAGAACCTCGCAGATGTCTATATGTACCCTGAAACAGAATCGAAGAAAGTTACTTTATTTCTATGTTTCCCACGTCAAGATCAAAATTTTATCAACTGGGTCTGACTGTGTTAATGAATGTATAACAATACATATGACATATATGGAAAAACGATTCCGATTCTGTGGGAAATTGGGTGGCCAGAGATGGAAAGTTACAGAGGCTTTGCAGTTGGAGTTTTCTGCTGACGTGGCGGAGAATGTTGTTGCTGACATGTCTCTGACAACCAGTTGGAGTCAGATCTCGTTCCTAGATCAGCCGTCAATCATTTGAACCAAATTCTAGAACAAGTGAAAAGGTTTTTGGAACTAATTTTAGTTAGGGTACAAGTTAGAAAAAATATTTTTATTAGAAATTCTTTTTTTACTTTTTATTTTATTTTATTTTTAATATAATTTATTCATATCTTTATTTCAAAAGTTAAAATTTTAAATTCAAGAAAAATGTTTAAAATTAAAAATTAATTATTTTAAATTCAAGAATAAATTGCTTTTAATTTTATAATATTAAAAATTATATTATAAAACAAAACTTAAAATTTCCATTCAATCTAATTCAATTCAAACATTCAATCCAAAACAATTTGATAATATTCAATTTGAATATATTATCTATTATCAATTACTCAAAGTCATGGGTTTGTATTACAAAATCAATCTCTTTATAAAATAAAATGCAAATGGTAAGTTGAGTATAATTAATGTCCCTCTCCCGAACCTTACAAAGTGAAGAATCTTGTAAACTGATATTGTTATTGTTTGTTGATGTTTTTATCTAAAACATACCAAGTTATAGTAATTTCCAATCTTTGCCCTCTTCTTTCTTATCAAGGAAAATCAGAATTTTGACTATAAACTTTTCAAGTTAACATGAATTCCGATCAAACTTAAACTCCATCCTAGAAAAAGTTTTAGCAACCTACAACTGTAAAAAGAAATCATTCTACATGGAAGTGATGAAATGAGTATTAGGAGAGTAGAGTACCACTCCATCAACTTTGGCAAATGTGTGCTCCTTTGGCAATTAGGATTGAAACAGGAAACATGGTATCTCAAATCTTCTAAAAACTACATGAACTTCGGTTCAAAACACTTGATTTTACTGTTGCAAGTTTAACTCAGACGACTCCTTCTTAACCATCATAAGAAGTCTTGGGATATACATATATGCATGTTGTATATGTGCACCTCCTATACACACCTAACCAAAGGCGATTAGTACTAAAAAGCAGAGTACCTCAGAATATGTACTAACCAAGAAGGAAACATTCAGAATATGCAGGACAAGTATGATGAGTTGCAAGGATTGGAGCCATAGACAATGCATGTACTTAAAGGAGAAGAAAGCTCAAAGCGACACGAGTGCACAAAGATCGTCTATGGTGAAGTCAGTGTATGCCTTCTGCACTTGCTTCCCGAGAGCTTCCTTGGCTAGTTTCTTCTTCCTTTCTTGCATCTCTAATATCCTCACTTCAATGCTGTTTTGAGCAATCAACCTGACAATCTTTACATTCTCTTTCTGCCCAATCCTGTGAACGCGATCCATTGCCTGCTCCTCGACAGCCGGATTCCACCACGGCTCAAACAGATAAACAGATGATGCAGCTGTAAGGTTGACACCAGCTCCTGAAGCCTTAAGACTAGCAAGCAGAATCGTGGGCGCTTCTGGGCCCGGCATTTCAAATTCTTTGATTACCTGAGTCCTCTTTTTTGCATTCATTGATCCATCTAACCGCAGGATCTTGAAGCCAGCTGCTCTCAGTGGTTCTTCAAGCAACAACAACATCTTTTGAAATTGTGAAAAGACAACTGACTTTCTAGTAGGGTTCTCGGTCCTTGATGCTATGAGTAGCTGCAAGAGAACAGAGACTTTGGAAGATATTCTTGAAGAAGATATTTCAGACTCTTTACTGTCAGAAGATACATCAGGGGCTGAGAACAGGTCAGAGAGAGATAAAGGATGGCGGCAAAGTGGGCAACATGGTTTAGTGCGCTGAATGGTTCTTATAATGCAGGACCGACAATAGATGTGAGCACAGCGGGTAATCACAGCATTAGTTGGTGGAGAAATGCAAATAGGACAATCAAAATCTTCAGCATCTTGTAGCACAGTAACCACCTTTTTAAGCAACTCCGCATTATTTGAGACATCTGTTAGGAATCAAAAGTTTGAGGGTCAGTATATAATTGTATCATGTACTGCAAAATGTTAAGAAGACAAATATCAAATGGTCAAATCATTGTCTGAGAAAAGCATGAAGTCCGATATAATATGAAATTAAAAGCTCATAGAATAATTTACTCCTGCAGATCAGTACACCCAATTCTGCAAAATAAGCGAAACCTATATTATAACAAGTACGTAAGAAAAGATTAGAATAATCAGCTTGGGTATCTGTAAACAATTAGAGAATATTTGGATCTAACTTCAGTGCACTAAGAAATGCAATCCTGAATTAGAATGTTTAATTCTTAAAGAATGCAACTTCAGTGAAAGAACACCAATTAAGTCTCAAGCCCCATACCTTCAATATTATTAGATGGGAGTACAGATATAAGATCAGAGGGACACAAAGCCAAATCGTCACATATCTGACGCAGTCGAACAATCATACAAAGTACAGTTGAATAACAGCGTGTTACATTGCCAGCATTGATAAATTCTTGGACAACACCCTTAGCTTTTCCCTCCAACTGATCATACAATTCACGTTCATCTTGAGAAAGCTCAACATAATGTGTCTCAATTGTTTTTGAAGGCAATCCAACTAAATCTTTGTCTTTTGTTCTTCGCAAAGAAATGGTTGCCATAAGAACCTGCACCCAAATGACATTCGTTTGTGCTTTCATAAGGGGTTGCGAGGAACTAGCAATGACAGCCTAAGAATTTGAAATGAAACTTCGACAACTATTTACATTAACATGTGACTTATGTAGTTGTTAATCCAGAATTTACAGTTTACTTGTTATGATAATTTAAGCATTTCTAAGCATACACCTATCAATCAAATTGTATAACAAGCATAAGAAATAATTCGGCTAGAATGGTACAAAATAACAGCCAATACGAACTACTTGGTAAGAGCATTAGATTGTTGTGTGCTATGTAGAAACGAATATTAGTGACATAGCGTTTACCTGCAGTCTTGAAAGCCCTTGCTTATTTCCTTGAGCAAGAGGACGTTGTACAAGGGTTTGCCAATAACTCTTGATAGAAAATGGTTCGAACCGTAAGAATGCCATCAATGAATACAAATCCAAATATCCATTTTGGATGGGTGTTCCTGTCACAACCCATCTTCGCTTCGCCTTCAAACTAGTGACCGCCCGACTTTGTTGAGCATTGACATTCTTGATAAGGTGCGCCTCATCCAAAATAATCCTCCACCATTCAATTTTGTTTAAAGGAGAATCCAGCGACGAGTGTTCAACAGTCAAAGTACTATATGTGGTCAACACTAGATCGTACTTCTTAAGCTCCTCAACATCATTAGTCCTCTCTCCATAATACATATAAACCTTGAACGATCCACGTTTAGTGTGTTGTTCCAATTGAGTTATCCATGTTGAGAATACAGCAGGGGGGCATACAATTAATGTGGTCTTTGAAGCCAAAGCATCAGAGCTGTCAGCCACAGCCATAGACTTTCCTTCCACATTGGTATCCAATATATTACTTTCAAATTTGCACCTTTTTCGTCCACCTGTACCCTTTCTACTTACCTTAGCCCTCTTGCCTTTCTTTCCACTTGACACAGCCACTCCTTCCTCTACTTTCCCGACTTCCCCATCAAAGCCATTCTCCATATTAAACTTATCAAATGCAATCAAAGAGAGCAGAGATAAGGTTTTGCCTAAACCCATATCATCTGCCAAAATTCCACCGCGCAAAGGCTCCGGTCTCTTGCTTGTATGATAGTTAGTCAAAATGTTGACATACTCACCATTCTTCTCTTCCCAAAATGGGGGCAGTCTGTTAGAAGTTTCTCTATCCACCAGCCACCATAACCCCTCTTTTTGGTGTGGAAAAAGCTCAGACTTGATCATAGATTTAGGTGGTTCCAAAACACCCATTTTCCTCTCTTTACTGAGATTCTCATCCACTAACTTGAATATATCATCTAAACTCCTAGACTCCATCTTCTTATACTTCTCCTTCACTACCATAGCCTCAGACAACCCAATACCCGCATTCGAATTCTCAATCAAAATCAACCCACCACTCGACAAGTTAGCTTTCACACAGTCAAAGTCCTCATATTTAGCAAAAATGTGAACTTGACATGGAATCCTATACCTATTCCCATTACTACGCGAATTAGGCACTATCCCTTCAACAATAACACGGGAATTATCAATCAAAGGAGATAAAACAGCAGCAACTGACCTCTCAACATGACCCACTTGGACAGACCGCGTATTGAGAACTTTAATAGCATTACTATCAAAAGGGTTCAACGGTTCTCGGACCAGACCCACAAGTTCACGACCAGTGATCCTACCAGAGTAGTACTGTACACCGACGATGTTCGCCATGACAAAACCGACGAGATAGACCTCGTTGGAGGGCCAGTCGTCGAGAGACATGAAAAGGGCAACTGGGTCTTGCTCTTGCAGTTCTTCGGGTTCCATAGCGACGGTGAGAGCGATGCGATTGTGCTCTGCGAATCTACGTGAGAGTGACAAGTAGCAGCTCCTTTAGGATGTCATTATATATATAGAGATAGAGATATGGAATCCTGTTCAATGACATTCGAGTTAAAAACCTTTGATCGTCAGTGAATTAGATTCATTTATCTACTCTACTTTCAAACTATTTAAGAGAGGGAATGGGACCACCTGTTCTTGGACCGGAAGTGACGAGGATCTTATTTCCTAAAATTTTAGAAATCTTAGAAAAAAGAACCGATCTTCTGTAATCACTGTTATGTTTCAACTCTATTCTTCGAGATCTTATTCCTATAAATATATAGAACTTACGTGAGATACAGATAAATATATGGATGAGATCGCATGGAACAAAATTAATATAGAGTAGCGAGTACAGAAGATCTCATCCTTTCAAAAATTTGTTAATCTTTAATTGTTTAAAAAACTCTCTTTTATAAGAATTTAGTTTCAAAAATAACAAAAACATGTAAAATAATTAAATGTCGTTAATATGATGACTCAATTCAACTTTTATATACGATTTGAACAAATCACATTTGAATTAAATTAATAATTTAAGATAATTATAATAAATTATTAGTCTGAGTTTGATTTAATTATTTCGGCTCAAGTTAAAGAGTTAGGTTGAATTATTGTGTAAATAACATTTGATGCCTCTAAAAGGTGGTCGAGTTAGTGGAGTGAGGGGAGCATGGGGATAAAAGATCCTATGTTTGAATCCCCCTATCTACACTCATTCGATCGAGTCTGTCGTACAAGACTTGACTAGTACGGAATATCCGGTTGGCGTGATTTGCAAACTATTGCATCAATTTAAAGGTTTACCCAGTATGCATATAAAAGATAGCAATTACGAGTTCCTTCGTTACTCAAAAAACACATTTGATTAGTTTATATCTAATATCCGTATTGCATGTATTTCGTTGTTGTTTTTTAATCGAAATTAAAAAAACATTTTTAGAAAATTGAAAATTAGAAATAATTTTTGGAATAATTTAAATAATAATATTTTTTAAAAATTTATGAAATTACATTAGAAGTTTTTTTTATCTTTTACCTTATTTTTTCTAATTTTGAATTAGATAAAAAATTCAATTAATTTATAACGAGTCTATTAATTTTAAACTAAATCAGTCCGAATTCAAATTTTTAACTATCCAGATACGAGAAAATCCTCCTTATTAAATTTCAGTAAAAAATAGGAAGAAAAATATAAATACAGTATTCGTATAAATTATATATAATTTCACACACATCCAATAATTTATTTAACATATATTTGGAAGATAATACAGATAAAAATGAAATTATTTAAAGCTTAATTATGGAATTTCTTAATCAAATGAAAATTCTTAATATGCCCCTGGCAGTGGTTTTCCTGAAATAAATGCTTTAAAAAATGCCAGTGATCTTCTAGGAGACGTATAAGGTGCCAAGTGTCCAGCTCCTCTAACCGTAGCAAATGTTAGCTTCCCACCACCATAAGTTTGAGTCCAACCACCAATCTGAGAAAATAATTTATAATTATAAAAATATTTTCATTCTTAATTAAGAGTAAAAAAATACTAAAGTCTAATTTGAATTGTATTTAATTAGTTCGATTTAAATTTAATAACTAAATTTAAGCAACATTTGATTGATCACACGTAACGTTTATTTCAAGTGTTTTTGATGTTATGTTTTAAAACAAAGAAGTATTCTTAAAATTTAAAATTAAAAAAATTAAAAATTTTTTGAACTTCAAAATAGTTCTTTTTCTTTTCACTATGTTTGACAAACAGCGAATTTCATTAGCTATTGATATGTAAAATAATTTATGAGAACATAATTTTAAAAAAATTATAAAGGCATGAATATTATATTTCTTAATATTTAGTCGAATATTCTTATAAGAATTTAGATTTAGATATTTAATTTTACAAACATTAAGTTTATAACTTTAATAAAAAACATAATAATAATAATAATAATAATAATAATAATAATAATCAAACGTTAAATTCTCTATTAATATGAATGTTGTATTGAGTTACATCATATTAGTATTTTTCATATAATATGTATGAATTTATTATTTAATAAATTAAAAATATTTATATTTATAGCATGACACAGATACGGTCTATAGTAGTTATATACTAAAAATATTAATTTGATGTGACTTTTTATGTTCAAAACTTAATATTATGATTTTTTGAAAATATAACTAATATTATAAAATTAAATAAAGATAAAAAAATTTAATTAACCTCTTTATTATATTCTTCTAAACTTTACAACATAATTGTAAGATAAAAAAAGTAACTTTGAAAACACACAAAGTAAAATTAGAGAGTAAAGTAGAAGGCAATATTGTCATTAGGCAGACAACTAACTTCAAAAGCTCCTCTTATGGAGCTTTTAGAAATCAGCTTATTGAGGTTAAATAAGCTAGTGAATAAATCATTCACTAAACACATCAATATCTTTTTAAGATGGTCAAAAAGCTAACTTTTAGTCAATAAGTTAAAAAACAGCTGATAAGTCGTTTGCCAAATACATCTTTTATTCTTGAATTAAAACAATAATAATAACATTCAGTAAGAATCTACTAAAATGTGAAGTTTGAGAAAGTCCAATAATATACAACTTTATCTTTATTTAATAAAAAGATTGTTTTTGATAAATCTATATATAATGCAAAATAATGATAATACAAAATATAAATAAATATGTATAAATAAAAAAATATAACGCACTATATAATACTGTATATACAGAATATAGTAAAATTTAATAAAAGGATAAAATAAGTAAATAAATATATAAACCTAAAAAAGGACATGCTGACCAAGAGGAAGGAAAGGAGAAGGAGAAGATAAATAACCTGTTGGTTCTCAAACCAAGCTCTGTAGTATCCTGTTGCATTTAACCCCAAACTTGTTGCTAAATTCTTCACTAGGGCCCTTGAACCGATAAAAGGTAAAACTGAGTCTTGATCTCCACTGTTAGAGATTTTCGGTATATCATCAGTACTTTTGAGCAAACGCCGTTGATAAGAAACACAGAAAGGTTTAAAACGATGGTACCTGTAGATTAGGACACGAATGCCTGATTCCACCAAGGACCCAACAACGTTAATCGTAGGTATGAACATGTTGTCGAGATCATACCGTACTAGGCTGCCATGATCAGTTAGATTTCAATAGAAGATGATGAAAAGAACAACAAAAGAGTTTGGCCTATTTGGATCGACTGTTCTGGACTCAGGCATTAAGAGACTTGGATTTGATCCGTATTATTATATTTAGAGATGACAATTGATTGGGTCAAACCGAACTTGAGGCTCAATTAGGCTTGAGACACCTAAGTTTAAGCTTGATCAAGTCTGACAACTTAAACTCTAATCCAGCCCAACTAGGCCTGAAAATTTTTTAATTTTTAAATTAAAAATATAAAATAACATTATTTTAATTATACATTTCAAGCTACAAGTTAACTTGATCTTGAGTAACCTAAGATTAGATCTAAATAAAAGTTCGAGGTTCTAAAGTTCAATCAACTCAGACCTAACCTGTTAACTTCATACCAAACAGAACTGGACCCAGACCAAAATGTCAAGACTACTATCATCTCTAATTTTGTTGGACACAATATTACAACATCAATATTCGGTGAAAGTTTCACTAAAATGCAAAATTTAAAGAGAACCAATAATACGTAATTTTACTTTTTCGATAAACATGTCGGACACAATATATATATATATATAGTTGAATTTGGAATCAATAATTCTTTTTAGCTATTATTTACTTACCCGCTGCAACCGGTCCAATTCGATATGTCTACGAGCTGAGCATGAAGAGCTTCTTGCACATCTTTCCTGTTCAGATACTCCTCAACTTCACCTCCTAGGCAAGGATCAACCTTCACTTTATCCTTCAATTCAAAGAAAAATGAATCAGAATTGCACTTAAAAAAGCAAAGGTTGCCAGGTTAAGCTACTTACAGGATGATTAATGGACTTCTGCGACTTTGGGTTCGAGGAGGAGTACCTAAACGTTGCTCTAGACACATAATTCCAAGGTTTGGTTCGAGGTTTTGTACTGACTGGTAAACAGTTATCAGCAGTTATGTCATAAGGATTAATGTCGTGAGGGATTTCTTCTGAAAGTAAGAGCTCGACTTGCTGACAGGAAGCAGAGACATGGCCGTGTAGTTGCTCTTTCTGGAGTCGTGAAATGTTGCAGGTTGCAGAGATAAACTGAAAAGCTTCATCTGATATTAAGCCATGAGACCTGTAGTAGTCACCTATGGAGTTTGTATCTGTATCGAACTCCATCAGAGGGTTCCCTATCTGAAGAAGAAGAAAACAAAACAACTCAGTTACATGTAATCAAAGAAATGCCTCAAGTGGCAGGTCTTAACAACTCTTCGAGACAGTCAAATGCTAGAGATTAGGAATGGAGGGACACAATAGAATCAAACATGTTTGATTTGAGTTAATTGAGTTTTATTTCAATTTTGAGTTTAAATTTAGCAATCTAACCTAATTTAAAGCTTGATTAATTTTACTAACACGAAAACAGAATCCGACTCGTAAACTTAATAAAGTTAAATTCAATTCAACTTAAATCAATAATTTATCATAATTATTTTTTTATACTTTGTAATTATTTTCTTAATAAAAATGTAAAAAGAGGGATTTTCTATAAAATTAAAAATATAAAAAAGTGTTAACTTTAAAATTTTTAAATTTTAAAAATTAATTAAACTACAAATTAAAGACCTTATGTTAAACTTACAGCTATGCCCTTCAGGTTGGTTTGAAGTCCTGATTGAACAATTAACTGGGCAAATTGTGGGACGTAATGACCTATCAAGAACCATACAATACATGGTTAAGACAAAAAGGTCACATTTTGATGACGATGATGAGGTGTTATTGTGTTTATTTGTATATGTATGGTAAATCTTACCTGCATAACTCTCCCCAGTTATGTACAAATCTCTGTTCTTGTATTGAGGAAACTTGAGCAGCCAATTTTGTAAGAACATAAGATTGTCTTGTGCTGATCAGAAAATTAAAATAAAAAACAGTATTTAGTGATTCTAGTATAGCAATTTATTACTTCTTTTATTTAATTTAAAAAATTTTGGAAAATTTCCTTAATTTTTAAAATTATCGGGAAAACTTATTTCAGTTTTTAATTTAAGAAAAATACGTTCTCTAAAACTTCGGTTAAAAAATAACGATGAAATAAATGCAATATGAACATTAGTCGTAGACTAATCAAATATCACTAATATAGTAAATAATCCAATTCAAGTCTTAAGAGTTAACTCCAATGAATTAAATTTGAATTATAAGGCAATAATTAAACAAACCTGTGATGGTGTCATTCACATGATCGTAGAAAGATGAGTTCTTGGAGTAGGAAAAGCCAACTCCTGCTGGTGATTCCAGGTACAGTATGTTGGCTTCTGCACAATTGAAAGAGACAAATTTTAGTACAATGGTTGGCAATGGGTAGACCCGGGCTGATAGAATATATTTTATAGGCTACAATCAATTGTAGATTTGGTTTTATTAAAAAATAGGCTAATGATATGATCCCTATTGAGATGATTATGGTCCACTAATATTGTGATCCCTATTGAATTTAAACACTTTATATTGTTAATGTGATTAATAGTGTAGGCCTAACCCTTAGACCCATGGTGGGCAATCTAGGATTACTGTCTATGGCTAGGTCTCTACTGTACTCCCTATATATAAACAAGTATAATCTCTACACAGTTTGTTCCAACGAGATTTGTGCTTTTTAAAGAGATTGGAGTTGTGTGGAAGTCCTAGCCGTCACTAAATACTTGCGCGGTGTTTTCACAATTTCACGATCATGTCTCTAACACGTAAGTATTTGTGCCCCTTATCATATAATTAATTCACAATTTTCGCTTCTTTCAGGGCTTCCTCAAGTTCGAGCTTGAGATCAAAAAAATCTTTACTTGATTTCGAGCTGAGTCGACCTAAATTCGACTAATTTATTGTAAGCCCGAACATGAGTCCGATCTCAAACTTGCAATAGAGTCAAGTTCAGACAAGGAAAGGATATGAGAAACACAAGAAATCAGGAAATAGACAACCTTTGTTCCAACTGTAATCATTTTTTAGCAAAGCCCCTCCACTGGTTGGTCTGAACGGACCATTCTCGCTAAACCCTCCCCCTCCAAGAGAAGAACAACCAGGCCCTGCAGGAAACAACAAACACAGACCACTTTTAAACACATTGATGATTGATGATTGAACTCAACAAGTCTTCAATCTACATATTGAGCTCCTTTTCGTTATCCTAATTAGTCATAATTATGCTAACCCGCAATCCGTAATAATCCGTAAGAGAATCGAATCTACCTCCATTTAGCCAGAAAACAAGAGGCTTGGAATCAGGGTCTGATTCTGCTTCTACAAGATAATAGAAGAGAGCCCTTTCCTGGGATTCGTCTACTGCAATGTATCCTCCATATTGCTGGAAGCTGACATTTGGCTGTCCAGGCAAGCTTGTAATCTTATTATCTTCTTGAGATTGTGAACCTGTCAGCTCTCTGCATAGTATCTGCACAAAACTTGCATGAATCACAGCAATTGTTATCCACCATAGTTGATATTTCATTGCTTGAAAGATGAAGAGAACGAAATCAAATGTTCAGAGCTCTAAGCTGAGATTTTGCTTCTTGCTGTGTGTTTCCTTCCATTTCGAGTCCTAATTTATATAGGACAGAGTCGATGTTATCAACCTGAAACAAACCTCTATTTTGGCAGGATTTTGCTGGTTGACTTTTAGATTAATATTATATATAAGTTATTCAGATATCATCGACATAATATTCAATTCAACTTTTAAATCAGACATAATATTTAATTAGTTCAACTCAAATCTAAAAATTAAGCTGGAACTTTGTGTAGGCAAGCTACACATAGAATGTTACTTATGTTTTGTTGTTATTTTTAATCAAAGTTTTTAATAAATTTGAAAATGAATAATATATTTTAAAGAATTTTAGAGAATAAATGATTTTTTAAAAGATTTTTAAACTACAACATGACTTTTATCCATCAATTTTTAGAATTTTTTTCGTGTTTTCATTATTTCAAAATTTTTGAGTTGAAAATTCGAAGGATGTAGTTCCATAAAAATTTTGATTCAGCCACATTTGTTTTGAACTGTGTCTGTAGTTGTTTGATATAAAGCAACTATGTTAGCAACTGTAAATTTCTAACAAAAACGAAAACAAAAAAATTAAACGCAAAATAAATAAATTAACATTTGAGATTTGGTAACGCAATTCAATATACCTTGCTTACCTCCTCGGAGCTTTCACCTAGCTTATTCACTTTCATCAAAAAAACAACAATAGTTTTGCTCAATGCCTTACAAAGCCGACTCATCCTACCCTTGACACTATTCCTTGAAGGATCACATACGTAGCGGAAATAAAAACTAATTGTAATCATATATAAATCTATTGTGTTTATATTTATACTAATAACAAGAACAGGCAAAATAAATACCTGAAATTTGTAAAGATTAATTGGTAATGAACTTCGAAAATACGAAATCTTTATACACTTCACAATAAAAAATACATTTCGCTTTTAACACATGATATAGTTATAGAAGATTTTGAAGAACTCTTTCTTAAAAAATGGAAGAAACAACTTTGTCTCTTTTTCTCCAGATTTCAGGTATGTAAAAAGCACACAAAACTACTTCTTTCTTTTGTTTAAAACATACGTACCACACCAGAGAAAAATAACGAGAACTTCTTCTTTGGTTTTTAAGACGTACATAAAAAAAAATGAGAGAGTCACACCAGACTCTTTTCTTCGTTTTTTATTTGAAACGTTACAAAACAAGATAAGATGGATAACTACTCTCTTTACTTTGTTTTATTAAACGTTCAACAAGTACCAGAGAACAACTTCTCTTTTCTTACATGTATGATATAAAAATGAGAGATGCATCACATCTCTTTGTTTCATTTTTGGTTTTTAAAAAATAAATCCAAAAAAGCAAACCATGGCAATATCACTAGCCGATGCCTTTCTTTGCCCTTTTTTTTAATAAACGAACTAAAATAAAATTATTTTATTTTATTTTTTTATTTTACACAAGAGAGTTTTCACTGTTAATTATATTTTATGTGTTTAGCAAAAAATATAATAATATGTCATATAGATTATTTAATAAATTATCTCATAATAAATTAAATAATCATAAACAAGAAAT